>CM055272.1:49378891-49400210 GCA_029237695.1 Conchocele bisecta | reverse complement strand
ATTAGATAGCATCAGTGATGTCACATCAATGAAAATAGAACTTATTGACATCATGAATGTTCAAATAATGCTCAGATTTCTCACATACAACGGCGTATTTTTGTTATTTTACAAAGACTTTCCCTGTAATGTGTCCTACGCTACTGATTGTGTTAATCTTGCCCAGATGTCTGAACAAATATAATTTTTGTTGAGAATAAACACAAAACAATAAACAATAGCAGACGACAATTTTCGTTTCCCGCATTCTAAGGGTTAAACACCATTAAATGAAATTAAATGAAATATCTGTGTGGTCAATACGCGTCTCTCTGTGTCATATGTCCAGTTATTTCAGCAGTATTGTTATCTAGGCTTGTACATTTGAATTACCAATGCCATGACTGATGGGCATTGACCGTGTAATAAATATATGGTCAGTGGTCGGATATAATCCGGTTTATTGCCTCTTCTACCAGTGTAAAGCCAGGATAGCTTCACGCTTCACGTTCATTCATTCACTAGAATATTCATGGTCTTTGATTAAATAAACTTTCTGAGCATTTTCTTGCACAGGTTGAAGTAACGGACCAAGGTCTATACATGTGTTAAATATACATACAAGTATCAGTAAATTAACTCTTTGCATGCTGGGAAATTTGTGGGCTATAAATAGTTCAAAAATAGCAGATGACAATTCAGTATATTTTCTTTTATTTCTCCTTATAAATGTCATGAATATGTCTTGGAATTTCATTAGAATTGTGTCCTCCGGACACAATTCTAATGAAATTTCAAGACATATTTACAGAAAGAAATAAAACATAAATTATACTCCTAATTCGTTTGGCGGATATTTTCGCCGCTAGCATGCAAAGAGTTAAAGGAAGATAAAAGCTTTTGTTTTACTATAAATCTCTTTATCACAGAGAGTAAGAAAAACAGTTTATTTTTTTAATTATACTATAAGTATACATAATGTATTTATATACCTTGTTCTGTTACTTTAACCTGTGCTTGAAATCAAGCAGTTTGATTGGCCGAGACTGAGGCTCAGTCTCGACCAATCAAACTTCTTGATTTTTCTAAAATGACGTTAGCTGTTGAATTAAATCAAATCAAATATTGATTTTTTAGCTTGAGATTTTAGTACATGCTCGCAAAGTAAAATAATCACAGGCTGGTAAACACATTTCTTCAAAATATTTGACTGCCAAGCTTACCTTGACAAAACACTGGTCGCAAATGCAATACAACTTCTCTTGATAGACTATGACCTACAAATACTACATTTCACCGTTGTTCTTTATTTTTGCCACCCTACCATATGCGATTGAATATTCCTTATGTAATATAAAATTAATTTACTGAAAAATAACTTTCTATTGTTACCGCAATGTGTCTGTTGTCCGGCGGCGTCCGGCGGCGTCCGTGAACATTTTCAAACGTCTTCTCCTCAGTAACCATTGTGCCTATAGTCACCAAACTTCATGGTCATGGTCCTTAGGTAGGGGGATTACAAATTTGTTAAAATGACGTCATTACGTAATCCAAGATGGCCGCCGTCTGAAAATAGCACAAATTCTTCAAAAATCTTCTCAAGAACCGCCAACCGGATTTTGACAAAACTTGGTCGGAATGATCGATGTACAATGCTCTGTCAAAGTTGTTAAAATGATGACCCCGTGGTCAAAAATGGGCGTGGCCGTGGGGTCAAATTGTGGTCAAATTTTATTTTTGACCGAATATGGTCGTGTCATATACCAAATTGAAGGTATCAATGAACCGCTAGCCGGATTTTGACGAAACTTGGTAGGAATGATTGATGTACAATGCTCTTTCAAAGTTGTTAAAATGGTGACCCCGGGGTCAAAAATGGGCATGGCCCGTGGGGTCAAATTTTATTTTTGACCGAATATGGGCATGTTATATATAAATTGAAAGTATCAATGAGGCGATCACTCTGGTACATTTTTTGTCGAAATCTGATTGTTATGTCATCCAAGATGGCCGCCGAAATGTCAAAAGGTCGTTCTTTTATTAGAGATTTCAAAATTATTCTTCACATGAACCGCTTGGCCCATGGCCAAACTTAAAAGTTATGGTCCATGGGTGAAGCCTTTTCAGATTTGTTAAAATGGAGGTCATCGCTAATCCAAGATGGCCACCGTCTAAAAATAGCATATATTCTTAAAAAATCTTCTTCTCATGAACCGTCAAAGTTGTGAAAATGGTGACCCCGGGGTCAAAAATGGGCGTGGCCCGTGTTGTCAAATTGGAGTCAAATTTTATTTTTGACCGAACATGCTCATGTCATATATCAAATTGAAGGTATCGATGAGGCGATAGCTCTGGTGCAATATTTGTCGGCATCAGATGATTATGTCATCCATGATGGCCACCAAAAGGTCCATTTATTCAAGATTTTGAACGTCTTTTTCTCAGGAACCACATGGCCGATGCTGGACAAACTTCATGCTGGACAAACTTCATAGGAAGTTAAGATCCTTTGGTGAAGCATTTTCAAATTTGGTACGTTTTTATCTTTGGCTCTTTTGTTACCTGGGAGTTGAATTGGGTTATTGCCCATTATAAAAGTAGTAAGATTATTACTGATCCTACTGCTTTTGGGAGGCGGCCAAGGGATTCTGGTGTGGCGAGGACCTGGCATCAGATCAGGATTATTCTGACTTCAGAGCTGAATACATAGTTTTTTGTCAAGCCCGCTTGCGGAAAGCGAGACATAGTGATCACAATGACTTCCGGGTGTCCGTCCGTCTGTGTGTCCGTCCGTCAGAATTTGTGTTAACGTTTTTAAATACCTTATATCTTTGCAGTCCAAAGTCACATTGACTTGAAACTTCACAGACTTATTAGTCGTCATCCATATATTCATGCTGTGTCCCACTCATGCGGCCCCTGTGCCCCAAGGTCAAGGTAAAATTACTTAGAAGTTTGCGTTAAAGTTTCTGTCAAAATTTGTGTTAAAGTTTTCACATACCTACTATCTCTGTAACCGTAAGTCAGATTTGCTTGAAATTGTGTATGCTTATTGGGCTTCATCCATATATTCATTCGGTGTCCCACTCATGCGGCCCCTGTGCCCCAAGGTCAAATGTGTTATTATAAAATCTGTGTTAAAGTTTTTTTTACATACCTTATATCCACAATTGTTACTCCAAGTTACTTCAAACTTCCAATACTTCCTTTTCATCATTCATATTTTCATTCCATAGCCTGCCCATGTGGTCCATATGCCGAAGGTCAAGGTCAAATGACTTTAAAATTTGTGTTAAAGCTTTTACATACCTTATATCTCCACAACCCTTAAATTAAACTTCAAATACACTCTGAGACCATCAAATGCCTTGGCGGGCTCGACATGCGGGCCACGGCCATCTGGTTTATTGTAAATATTCAGTTCTGATTTTGGGATTTTTCCCCCCATTTGTACTTGTACTTGAAAATGTACATTACTTGTCCATATAATATATGGGATTTAGTACTAAACCCATTGACCCGGCCTTAAATGACCTTAGCTGTTGATAGGCCGTTAAACCCTAACAAACAAACAAACAAACGCACAGGATTGCCTCAATACTTGGGACACTTGAAGCACCTGAACATTCGTCACAGACTCGCGCCACCATTAACACGACCTTCACCTTTGCCACCTTCGAAATGTCGCTGAAACACATGGTCATTTTGTTGCGTCGAAAAGTGTGTAAGAGTTATCCAACATGTAATATCTTATAGTCCAGTATGCCACAGGGGCATATCCATGTTTTATAAACATAACCACAGGGGCATATCCATGTTTTATAAACATAACCACAGGGGCATATCCATGTTTTATAAACATAATGTCTAGATGTTTGCTGATTTTATGCGACTTTTGATACGTCCGTCCAACATGTTCGCCATGTCAACAAATGGATTAAAACAAAGTTTTCACCAATGAATTGGACGCTAATGCCAGTTCAGCGGATCGTTTACAAACTATTATCAAATTAATGTTCAATGTCCTCACCATACAGCATTCAGCAAATAAAAAGTTCAGTCTTGTTCTGGGTCAGATACATATTTTGAGATTCGCAAATATATGTAGATACTATATAGGGGCGAGAAAAAGTATCCATCATATGCACTGGTGTGGGACTAAGAGTATTCCATATATACTCCGGTGTGTGACAAGGATATTCCACCCGAGTGGTCAGAATATGTTGTCAGAAACGAGGCTTTGCCGAGTTTCTGACGACATATTCTGACCACGAGGGTGGAATATGCTTCGTCACACACCGGAGTATATCTGGAATACTTTTTCTCGCATACCTACTAAGTCCAGAATCATGTTTAGCCATAGTACGCCATCAACGAACCACCATGATAGTATAATACTAACTTTTTTTCTTTATATGCCAGTACAATACAACCACTCAATCGCATTACCCGTATCAACAAATGGGTGTAAACAAAGTTTACACCAACAAATTAGAGTCTCCTACATTGGATTGAAACATTTAACACATAACGGCCCAATAAAAATACGGTCTGAAGACGCCCATGACAGATGTGTAAACCCAATTACTACATACAGAAAATAAATAGGACGCAGTACGAGACAAACTCGTATAAATATTGAAAATATACCATATATCCTCAATTCAAATTTGTACAATAATGTTTACAGAATCATTTGATGTTTTTATTTTGAGTATTTATTGCAATTCCGAGACGCCGTCTTCAATTACGCAAATATCAGTCCGCCGACTTTTTGTGTATTGGCTTCCAAACGTCGTCTGCATTGTTTACAAACACGCGCTCTCTACACAGTACTGTCAGTAGACAACAATGTCAATAACGTCGCTCTGGATTTGTTATGTAGGCTATTATTTATTTCATGTTTTATCCAGTTCTATCAAATTTGCGTAAATTTGTGGGACGAGTTATGTAAGGGGCGTCTGTAAATCAGTTGGCCGAAAACTGAATACATGATTATTATTAAAAAAAAACACATGTAATTGACAGCAAAATATTTACCTCGTATGTTGTTGATTCTTCCCCAAACATATGTATAGTGACAGTTGATAGTGGTTGGAATATTTGTTTAATAATCCAGTGAGCAAGAATTTCTTGAAAACGGCAACGTGTTGAAATGACAAATGTCCGTCGGAGTGAAACTTTCGGCGGACTGATATTTGCGTAATTGAAGACAGCGTCTCGGAATTGCAATACTCAAAATAAAAACATGAAATGATTCTGTAAACATTATTGTACAAATTTGAATTGATGATATATGGTCTATTTTCAATATTTATATGAGTTTGTCTCGTACTGCGTCCTATTTATTTGGTGTATGTAGTAATTGGGTTCACACATGATGTCATGGGCGTCTCCAGACCGTATTTTTATTGGGCCGTTATGTGTTAAATGTTTCGATCCACTGTAGGAGACTCTAATTTGTTGGTGTAAACTGTGTTTACACCCATTTGTTGATACGGGTAATGCGATCGAGTGGTTGTATTGGAGATAGCATATAAAGAAAAAAAGTTAGTATTATACCATGGTGGTTCGTTGATAGCATACTATTGCTAAACATGATTCTGGACTTAGTCGGTATGCGAGAAAAAGTATTCCAGATATACTCCGGTGTGTGACTAAGGATATTCCACCCTCGTGGTCAGAATATGTTGTCAGAACTCGGCAAAGCCTCGTTTCTGACAACATATTCTGACCACTCGGGTGGAATATCCTTGTCACACACCGGAGTATATATGGAATACTCTTAGTCCCACACAAGTGCCTATGATGGATACTCTTAATCTCACATGGGCGTGACTATACGGATGTCCTCGTCTCGGGGCACATGGTGGGCGAGAAATAGCGATCGCAATTTGATGCCGCCGCCGTCATTTCAAGGGCTTATGAATCACCTCACTGGCAGCCATAATAATACAATGAACATACTTCCTCATTGACCTTGACCTTTGGTGTTCAAACATGGGCTGTATGCTCAACAAAGTACCATCACGCATTGTGGGTGGCAGGTGGGAGCACGCGATGGGTAATTTAACGATCAGGGTTCATCCTTACCGGAATCCCGACTGGAGACTTGGTTTGGCTCTCACATACGTCTTTGGCATTTTGTATGTGACAGTTGAATCTGGTTATACCCCTTATGTGAGTATTACGATATTTGTAATCCTATTTTAGGGGAAGGGGCCAAGTGACTTGGTGTGGTATGGACCTGACACCAGGTCAGGTTATTCTAATTTCAGGGCTGAATATATTTGTTCTCGATGTAAATATTCCGTTCTGATTTTGGGATTTTCCCCCCAGGTTAAAATGGGATTGAACACGTTTGCCCGGCCTTACATGACCTTAGCTGTTGATAGGCCGTTAAACACTAATAAACAAACAAACAAACACACATTGTGACCAAATATTATTAAAATCGGTGAAGGAGTTCACAAGTTATTTTATTGCATGGAATGGACTTTCACTTAAGGAATAAAACCGTGGGCTGTTGCGTTTACTGTATTATGAACAACACTTGGTCTGTTTAAAGCGCATGGAGTCCATTTACTGTATTATGAACAACACTTGGTCTGTCGCAAACTTTAAACAGACCAACTGTTGTTCATAATACAGTAATACAGTAAACGTAACTGCCCATGGTTTTATTACTGACATGTATATTTACAGTGCATTTTCAGAGTTTCAAAGATGTAAATAACCACATACGGCGTAAAAATTAGGAATCTTATTGATTTACGTCGTTTTGTCGTAATTCATGGAACAGCGACATTGCCGGTCAATAGCGTGACGTTATTGACAACGACGATGAAACAAACTTTAACGAATCAACGTCGCGTGACGTCACATGGAGCTAATGTAATGTACTGGGATATGAACACAATACGTTGAATGGGCTTTTCCATGAATTCAAGGACAGTGTAAATATAGTGTGACAAGACAGTGTAATACAACTCATAATACACTAATGTAATAAATATGCGAATGAGACAACTACAAAAAACATGCTGGGTGATCAGTACAGCTTCATTTAATGGTTCTTAGCTTATGAAATAAATATAATCTATAAATAGTTCAAAAATAGCAGATTCATTATATTTTCTTTTATTTCTCCTTATAAATGTCATGAGAAATATTTACAGAGAGAAATAAAACATAATTATACTCCTAATTCGTTTGGTGGATATTTTCGCCGCTAGCATGCAAAGTTAATATAATATTTATTAAACTAGAGGACTGATTTCATCAGAAACTTGGCATAGCCTCGTTTCTTATGAAATCAGTAAAGTTGTTAAATATCATATTAACCCTTAGACCGCTACTCACAACAATTGTCGTCTGCTGTTACTTTTATATCTTGCCTTATTTCTCAATAAAAACATGGTTTTACAGCAATTCAGAATCATTTCCAATGGAAATGATTCTTCGTCTGCTGTTGCTTTTATATCTTGCCTTATTTCTCAATAAAAACATGGTTTGACAGCACTTCTGAAGTGCTGTCAAAGCATGTTGTAAATTATTCTAAAGTGCTGTCAAAGCATGTTTTTGATGATAAAAATGGAAAATAGAAAATAAACAGCAGACGACAAAAAAATTAAGATAGCGGTGTAAGGGTTAAATTATCATCCATGCAAGATCCTCTATAAGAAATGAAATATGTTACTAATGTAAACACCCTTGTACATTGACTAATGTTATGTCCCCTCTTGCCTATTGGCGAGGGAATAGGAAATATGGCATGTGCAGGAATGAAGGAAGAATTTTTTCTTTCAATATTTATTCATCATAATTGTATATAAATTAATAACATTATGCACAGATCAAGTCAAATCACAGTACAACGATGAATAATTTTACATGGCCATCATTGACCCTTACACTGCTGAATCAAATTTTGTCGTCTGCTGTTTATTTTCGATTTTCGATTTTCCTCAAAACGAGCTTTGACTGCACTTTAGAAACATTTCCAAATGTTCTGTCAAACCATGTTTTTATTGAGAAATAAGGCAAAATATTAAGCAACAACAGACGACACTTTTTGTTCCCAGCATTCTAGTGGTTAATGGACCTTTTATTACACTCTCAGGGTTCATGTTTGAGGGCGACATGGGCGAAGTGGTCACTTTTTTTTCTGGCCAAGTCGCCTTATTTTTCCCGTAGGGGGAAGTCAAGTCGCCCTGGAATTTTCTGGATTTTTTTTTTTTACTATGAATTTCAGATCCTAGGGGCGAGTGCATGTCATAAATGCGCTAATCCCACCAAATAGGCTGTAAAATTGGATCGCATCGATTGTTTGATGACCCCTGGTGTGTACACATAGAGTTTACAGTTACGCGATAACCGTAAGAGAAATGTTCAGTGAAATTATGATTTTTATCACTTCTCCCTAATTTTGCCTCATTTCTCCCTATTTTGCCAGGAGGGAGAAGTCACTTCTCCCTAAATTTTTGGCCTAGCTTGAACCCTGACTCTGGAAGTTATTTCCATGAGTTACCATGTGAGAGAAAACCCGTATTAATCAACTATAGTCTGTTTCACGAAAGCTGCCCAAATTTTACGGCCATATAGACAATTCAAAAACAATATTTTTTTCGATAATATTAAATTAAAGGACAATTTAAGAATGAGCCTTCTTTTTATTTCGTGAAATTTGGTCAAATATTGATTTTATTACGAAAAATTGATTTCTCCATGGGAATTTAACACATGGGGGATAAAGAGGTAGAGAAGTGTGGGAGGAGTCAAAAAACAAAAATAATTGGAAACTAGAGCAGCTGAAGCTGCATCAACGGTTTGAGGCTTGATGTACTGACAAACGTACACTGGCAAAGTGATTAGAAGACATTGCCAATGACGAAAACATATGAAACTCAAAAAAAATTGATGCAATTCCAATGAAATTGAAAAAATAAAGTTTTGTATTTTCAGAATCGCTTGACTATTCTAAGCATTTTTCATTATATAACGTTCTACGAAATGTGTACCGTTAACCCCCTAGTCTGACATTGAAGTTAAGACGATTCTAAAGCACTCACAGCATGTCAGTTCGTATATAAAACCAGTGTCTGATACAGCCCACCATACCTGTCTGGCCTCCACCTCGAAGTTTGTCAGCTGTACACACTGTTCTAGGCGGCTAAGTTTATATGCTCGTTCTCAAACTTCAAATGCATGTAGCTCGCGCATTTGAGCAGATAGCTAAAAACTACCAGTGAACCGGAGATAGAGAATTTTATTGGCTTTTTAATGCAAAAAAAATATTTGAAATCGGTTGAATAATAAGGAAGTTATGACCATTTCAATTTTTTTTAAAAACTTCAAATGCCTACAACTCTCTCAATTGGGCAGATAGCCAAAAACTACCAGCGAAACGGAGATAGAGAATTTTGTTGGCTTTTTAATGCCAAAAAAATATTTGAAATCGGTTGGATAATAAAAAAGTTATGACCATTTCAAATTTGAAAAATGCATTCGGCCTGTTTCGGCTTTCATCGGTATAATTATCATGATTATGTTGAACAACAAAGAAAATAAAAAAATGAAAGAACCAAACTTCAAATGCCTACAACTCTCTCATTTGGGCAGATAGCCAAAAACAACCAGCGAAGCGGAGATAGAGAATTTTGTTGGCTTTTTAATGGAAAAAAAATATTTGAAATCGGTTAGATAATAACAAAGTTATGAACATTTAAAATTTGAAAAATTGAAAAAAAAATGTAGCTCGCGCATTTGAGCAGATAGCTAAAAACTACCAGCGAATCGGAGATAGAGAATTTTATTGGCTTTTTAATGCAAAAAAAATATTTGAAATCGGTTGAATAATAAGGAAGTTATGACCATTTCAATTTTTTTTAAAAACTTCAAATGCCTACAACTCTCTCATTTGGGCAGAGAGCCAAAAACTACCAGCGAAACGGAGATAGAGAATTTTGTTGGCTTTTTAATGCAAAAAAAATATTTGAAATCGGTTAGATAATAAAAAAGTTATGACCATTTCAAATTTGAAAAATGCATTCGGCCGGCCTGTTTCGGCTTTCATCGGTATAATTATCATGGTTATGTTGAACAACAAAGAAAATAAAAAAATGAAAGAACCAAACTTCAAATGCCTACAACTCTCTCATTTGGGCAGATAGCCAAAAACTACCAGGCGAAACGGAGATAGAGAATTTTGTTGGCTTTTTAATGCAAAAAAAAAAAATATTTGAAATCGGTTAGATAATAAAAAAGTTATGACCATTTCAAATTTGAAAAATTGAAAAAAAACGTCCAAGTTTGAAAGACAATAGAATCAGAACTATTCAAGCCATTGCTCTGAAAAATATCATCTTCTGTGCGGATGAATGTCCCGCGTGACGCTGTCAAAAAATTATGTTGCTGAGATTACTGTACAAATTGGAAACTGTTTTCAAAGACCACCCGTTAAAATAAAATAAAAATCTGAAATTGTTGATTTTTTTCATTTTTCTCAATTTCACATGTCTATAGCTCTCTCATTTGAGCAGATAGCCAAACATTGTCAGCGAAGCGAAGATAGAGAATTCTCGCAGCTTTACAATTCAAAAAGAATTTTTGAAATCGGTTGGAAAATAAGGAAGTTATAGGGAATTATATGATATATGACGTCACTTCCGGTTTCGTAAAAAGTGACGTCATGAGAATTCTGAAAATTGAGTTATTCTCGTCTCACAGTTGATACAAATCGGCATACAAAATTTGAAGTCGATCCGACAAGCGGTTTGGGCTGTAGTCCCGACGGCTGAATAAAAAGAAAAAAAAAACCAACGAAAACAAAAGGTTTGAGGAATCAAATTCCTCAAACCTAATTGACTCCGAAACCTAGCTAGATAGCTTGGAAATGATCTAAGAAAACAAAAGTTAAATTTTAAAAATTGGTCCAGTATTTCTGAAATTCTAAACAATTTCCCCATGTTAAATCCCCATAGACATCTTCACTCTGTGAAGATGTCTATGGGGATTTAACATGGGGAAATTGTTTTTTTTCGCAATAAAACCAATATTTGACCAAATTTCACGAAATAAAAAGAAGGTTCATTCTTAAATTTTCCTTTAATTTAATATTATCGAAAAAAAATATTGTTTTTCAATTGTTTATATAGCCATAAAATTTGGGCAGCTTTCGTGAAACAGACAGTAGAATCATATACATGTACAATTTATTGTGGCGAGACAGTTCAAATGAGTGGTATCAGCATATCATTTTGTCGAATACCCATTTACAGATATCTAAATGAATAAACATTTGTTTTTCTATTTTCTTCATGTCTCATTGAAAATATATGTTGTTACCACTCATTTGAACAGTCTTGTCAATGAGTTGCAACAGCATATACTTTTTGTCACGCCAAACTTGCAGACAGCGCGATAGTCTGCACATTGGCGCACATACAACATCCGGGTTAAAGTTTTTGGTTAAAGTTTTTCGGTATACTATCAAAGCCTCGGCGGGCGAGACATGCGGGCCGCGGCCATCTAGTGTTGAGAATATTGAGAAAAAAATGTTGGTAAATTTTAATACTTGTGAATCAGTATTTGGCATGGAATGGGTTAGAGCATGTTTGTTTTGTTCGTTTGTTTGTTGGGGTTTAACGGCCTATCAACAGCTAAGGTCATTTAAGGCTGGGTCAATGAGTTTAGTACTAAATCCCATATATTACCTGTACATGTACATGTTCAAGTACATGTACAAATGGGGGGAAAATCCCAAAATCAGAACTGAATATTTACAATAAAAAAACTATATATTCAGCCCTGAAATCAGAATACTCCTGATCTGATGCCAGGTCCTCGTCTCATCAGTTACTTTTAGGGGAAGGGGCCAAGTGACTTTTGTGTGGTATGGACCTGGCACCAGGTCAGGTTATTCTAATTTGAAGGCTGAATATATATTGTTTTCAATGTAAATATTCTGTTCTGATTTTGCGATTCCCCCCCCCCCCACCCCACCACCCACCCAATGCAGCAGGTTGAATGCGGGATCGAACCCATTGGCCCGGCCTTAAATGACCCTTAAATCGCTGTTGATAGGCCGTTAAACACCAATATATCAAATGTAACATCAACGTCCACAAAATAAATGTGTCGCATTACGTCAATAGAGATGGGTTGTGGCCTAGGGGTTAGAACAACTGACTTCCAATCCGGAAGTTGTGGCTTCAAACCTCGCCCTAATACTTTGATAGTATTTCCATCCGACTGGTCTTTCTGACGAGACTTGCAACCTAGGTCCCGTCCCTACATGAAAATGACCTTAGCTGTTGCTGGGACATTAAACCCATTCACATTAATACTGAATTACTTGCAAAGACCAGTACCATATTGCAAAGATAACCAACATCTTACAAATTCAACTTGCAAAGACAAATGAGATATTAAAAAGTTCACTTGCAAAGACGAATGAGATATTAAAAAGTTGACTTGCAAAGACAAATGAGATATTAAAAAGTTGTCTTGCAAAGATAACCACCGAATTACAAATTTGGCGTGAAATGACATGTTCAATATTACAACAATGATTCACAATGACCAGTGCCATGCTACAACTTTGACTTGCAAAAAACCATCATATTACAAATTTGAATTGCAAAGACAATAAATGCCATATTACAACTTGCAAAGAAGGGTGCCATATTAAAACTTTGACTTGCAATGACATGTTGTATATTACAACAATAATTTGCAAAGTCATGTGTCATATTGCAATTTCAACTTGCGAATGCATGCAGCCATCGTACATGCATTACAATTCAATGCCATCATAAGCTACTTATTCAAAACAAATATTTGTACATTATCGTTATGGTAACACACACAACCGATGTTAAAATGTGCACCAGATTCTTCAATAACATGTATTTAATCTTTTCGGTCATGTCATTTTTGATGTCACATACATCAGCTTTCTTCCCATCGCCATCTTCACTTGCCATTAAACCCTTGTCTATTTCTGATGGAATCTGAAGTAATGTTGGCAATAAATCTTCATCTGGAAATAAATCTTCCATATTTGGCACTAAATCATCTTTTTTCTTTATATCTCGTAGTTTACCATCAGATAATACATCAACATTTTGTTGTATCACTTCACCATGCAAATCGCCATTGCCTATGGTGATGTCTTCCACTGGCTTCCATCCACTGCGATAATGTTCTCCATTTACATTAATGTGTTCAGCATTTACACCATCCTGTGTTATACTCAGGTCTGTTACACTGTTCAAGGAATAATTATTTATAGACTCATTCTCCCGAGCGTATATTTCCAAAATATCTGGTGAAGGGAGACAACATTTTTGTTTTTTCGCAACTGAAGAAAATGTGTTTATTTCATTTAGCTGCTCATCATTACATTTCTCCCCAGTCACAGCACTGTCCACGGAGTAATTACGAGAGTCAATACTATTTCCCTGAACCTTCAATATGTCTGAAGTAGGCAGAAGAACCATTTCAGTATTTGGAGCAAGAAAAGAATGTTCACATTCCATTGGACGAACATATCCATTCAGCTGCTGCACCAACCCATACTCCGTGTCCACTGTGGCAAGGTCGGCACTGCTGGCATTAAAGTCGTTAATGTCAACACTGGTCCCACCAGTCACAGACTCCTCGTCATTGACTGCTACACCAGAGTATTCACTCGTAGTAGAATCCAATATGCCTGCTACAGGAAGAAAACGGTTTACGTCATATATTTTCTCTGCAGCCAAATCACCTCCATTCAGTGTTAATGGTTCAAAGTCTATGGAATAATTATTGGTAAAACTGTTTATGCTACTGTCCTGTTCTTCTAATATATCAGCAGTTGGAAGCAAACATTTTCGCTGTTTCGGAATAGCACCCATGTCTGATGTTCGAGCACTAACCTCAGACATTATTTTCTCGGATTCCTGCCTGTTCACTGTAGCTTCACCATCTAACCCTGCTAATGAAGGAAGAACACACTCTCCAGCTGATGGCAATGATAAACTGGCTCCTCTCTCAGATTTACCAATATTTCTATTAGTTAATCCTGATTGTATTGCTTCAATTTTGGAAACATCAATACCATTAGTAAGGTTATCAAATTCTGAAGGAGTAATGATTTTGCTATTGGTATTTGTTGTTGGTACGTATGGCCCTGGTTCCTTGCTTTCTTGTCTCAAAATTGACACAACCTTCACAAGCTGCCCTTCAGATGTCTTGAAATTTCTCATATCACCGAGTTTAGAAACATTTTCCATGTCTGTTTTCCCACAATTCTCTTGTTTGAGATCCACCATAGATGCACTTTCTGCATTCATGGCCGAGTAAGCATTTGATTTATCACCATCTGGAGGTAAAGTTTTAGTTGACTTATGAAGATACTGGAAACTTTTATTTGAATACACCTGAACATCTTGCTTATTCATGCTCGCTTGTTTTCTGGCTTCTTCTCTGTTACCCCTGGTTTTACGACATGATTGAATTTCTATTAAATGACTGCTATCCATATTTGGAGTTGTACCACAACTAGGTTTTAATGATGTTACTCTTTGTTTGTTTGCATTCTCATCTGGCAGTGTACTGTCTGCAATGGCGGTCCCTTCATTCTCAGCTAATTTAAACCCAGTTGTCTTTTCAAGCTCTGTTACAATATCTAGCCGCTCCATTTGAAATTTTAAAACATGCATCAACTTTTCCAGTGTGGCCTCCGGTTTTGTGCTCCACATGGTTAGCAATACCACTGTAGGACTTTCTCCCTTGCGAGTCTCGATCATTTGGACGTCCTCAAATGTGAAATCTGAAATAGTTATGACACATATGTGAAAATTATTTTAAATACCGTAATGACCCTAAATTGTATCTAAATACACCATTATTGAGATAAAGCAGTACAATCATACTAAACCTAAATATTGGGAAACTCTACAGGAATGAATGGCCTTTTTGTGGAATTTATCGGGGTATAAACTTGGAAAAGTCGCGGGAATACTGGATGAAGGCCTCGTCCAGTATTCCCGCGACTTTTCCAAGTTTATATCCCCGATAAATTCCACAAAAAGGCCATTCATTCCTTATAATTCCAGCATTTGAAATACATTCATCAAGAAAATGTGTTTATTTTCCGTTTTCTTAAGAACTATTTTAACTGCGCCTCACGGTTATGGAAAGTAGTTCGGCGTGGGAGTTTACTGGGATATAAATCTTGGACAGAGACTTGCTACGGGCCAATCAAATGTTAGGGAATTGTGTAAATATTTTTGTGCTGGAATTATTTTGTTGTAGTAAACCATATACATGTATTTATATGTTTTTCCCATAATAAAAGGTGTCCGAATATATAGGGATATTTCAGTAAATGTAAACATAACAAGGGCATCATTATCACTAAGCTAATCCCCTCGCTGATAGCCTTGATAACACATTTTTTCTTTAAATTAACCTATTTGATATACAAACATAAGTGAACACAAGTCCTCATTGACCTTGGGCGGTCGAACGTGGGTTGTATGGAAAACAAAGCACCATCCCTTGACACACATTGTAGCCAAATATTATCAAAATTGGTGAAGCGGTTCACAAGTTAGGTGTTACTAACGTACATACACACATACGTACATGGACTAATGTTATATCCCCTCTTGCCTATCAGCAAGGGGATAATAAAAAGCAGTGTTATTAAACAGACATGGATCTAATGCACAAGCCGGACATAGAGACATATTGGATATATGCAATTCATAGGTGGAAAAGTGAAATTTAATTGGTTTAACATCCCAGCAACAGCTAAGGTCAATACAGTCATATAAAGATGGGAATTCACAGGCGAAAGACACAGACTTATGGCATAAACAAATTACCCTTGAAAAAAATCACATTACCCCCCCCCACAATGGGATTTTTAATGGTCAAAGATATTGTTCAAATTTAATTATTAACATGCAAAATGCATAAAAGAAATATAATATCGGTGTCTGCTGTTCTCCATTTTTGTCTATTTTCTTAACCAAGAACATGTTTTGGCAGCACATGACTTGTACTGTGAAAAGTTTGGTCAAGATACATTGAACATTGCAACAAGTAAAATTGATTCATCATTGTAAGTGTTTTAGCATTTAAAATGTGGGAAACAAAAATGTTGTCTGCTGTTGTTTATATTTTGTCTTATTTCTCAATGAAAACATGGTTTGACAGCATTTTAGAATCATTTCCATTGGAAATGATTCTAAAATGCTGTCAAACCATGTTTTTGACGAGAAAAGTATGTCTTTGATAAGAGAATTGTAATATAAAATATTTATCCCGTCAACACAGTGCGTATGTGCCGTGAAACACAGTGCCATGAAACATTTTTGATATCCAGTCAATACTATTTTTGCATTTTAAAGCCATTTTTAGGTGTTCACGGGATAAATAGAATAGTAGGTTAGTGCCGTGAATGGGAAAAAATATCTGGCGCGGCACGGAAACGGGATGTGCTCGGCAGAGCCTCGCCCATCCCGTTTCCTGAGCCTTGCCAGATATGTTTTCCCATTCACGGCACTAACCTACTATTCTCTATCTATTTTCCTTATTTCTGAACCAAAGTATATGTTGTGACCACTCATTTGAACCGTCTCGGCGAGATGGTTCAAATGAGTGGTCACAACATATACTTCTGATGAGAAATAAAGAAATTCTTGAGCCTTGCCGGATATTTTTCCCATTCACGGCACTAACCTACTATTCTCTATAACAAGGACATTATAATGAAGCTAATCCCTTCATCTTGGCAATAAAAACATAATAACCATTTTGCCTTACAAACAAGGTGAACATAAGTCCTCAGTGACCTTGACCTTGGGCGGTCGGACGTGGGTCTTATGCAAAGCAAAGCATCATCACTAGACATACGTTGCTGCCAAATATTATCAAAATCGTTGAAGCGGTTCATAAGTTATTTAAAAATGAAAGGTGTTACTAACATACGTACACACACATGCACGCACATACATGGACTAAAGCTATATCACCTCTTGCCTATCGGCAAGGGGATAACCAGCCAATGACACTATTAAATTCACCATTGTAAGGGTTAAAGTTTCTTCATACCCAGACAGCTAGCAAATTCCTCCCAATTTGAGGTAGTTTCAATATCCAATTTCTTCAATATTCTTTTAACGCTGGCATTCAAATGTCGCACTGGTGTCGCCCCGGTGATCTTACGCGGCCATGCTCCGGTGGAATTCTCTGGATTGTGCCTGGACAAAACGTTTTGAAATATCTGATCATTCTTTCTACGTTTTCTCAACGGTAACTTTTCACTCTTCACTTTCGACAAAACTGCACCTGAAATAGAAGGAAATTGGTTTCAATAATCTAAAACAGGGAACAACAATTGTTGTCTGCTGTTGTTTTATATTTTGTATTCTTTCTCAATAAAAACATGGTTTGACAGCACTTGAGAATCATTTCCTTTGGAAATGATTCTCAAGTGGTGTCAAACCATGTTGTTGATCAAAAATCAAAAATAAAATAAGCAGCAAACAACAAAATTTAATTCAGCCTTGTAAGGACTAAGTAAATATATGTAGCTGTAAATGTCATATAGCAGGAAATAATCACAGTAATCATGGTAATCTGGTTATTATATTTGGGCTCCCAGTCTGAGAAAAGGGACTCTCTCGTAGTCATGGTAATCTGGTTATTATATTTGGGCTGCCAATGTGAGAAAAGAGACCTTCCCGGATTTGCAACAAATGTTGACACTGATCATGCTGATCCTTCTGCACAGCTAGTGTTGGATTATGATCTCAGGGGATGCAAACAGTTCCAAATGCCAAATCCTGAAAATGGCTACACAAACATATTTTTTCATCGGCAAATGCGTAAAAGTGTGCTTCTAATGTTAGTATTTTTGGCATTTATCAGGAACCTGAAATCCTGATTTCAGGATATATCCTGAAAATTCCCACCCCTGTGATCTAACTGTGTTGTTTTAATAGGGACATATGGGATCATCATATGATTCAAACATAATTGCTTCCTGAATGTGATGAAATATATGTATAACAGGGATTCCGCTGGATATCGCCACTTTCGCAATTGGCGATAAAAATAAACAATTGGCGATAAAAAATTACAATTTTCGAACAAAAATCGCCACTTCCAAAAAAAAATATTTTTTTTTGAAGTAGCGATTTTTTTTCGAAAATTGTAATTTTTTATCGCCAATTGTATTTTTTTTCTGCACAGCTACAGTGTTGGATTATGATTATGATAGACTGATTTTAATTCAAAGCCATTCACTCTACAGTAACTCACAAAAGGTGAGATTAATATATACTATTGTCTGTAGTTACTAACTTTTATCTTAGTTATTAAAGGTGCATGCCCACTCAGTAAGCACAAAATGTACTTTATATAATTAGAGACATAATCCGAGGTATTTTCTGGCAAAATAAACATTCATTCACCATTACCCCATGTATTGATTGACATTAATATACATTTTATATCAGACATAAATTTCCACACTGATATCAGGGGTGATAACCATGCTGTCTGACCAGTTCACAATGGTCGCACTGAAATTGATGCGACTGCATCACGCAACGTGTTCTGCTGCCGCGGAACATGTATGTGTAAAGCAGCCGTTTGAATGGCGCAGATTTTCAAATTATTGAAAGGACTGCATATATGCACAGGTTGAAGTAACGGACCGAGGTCTATAACTACATTAAATATGCCTAAAAGCTTCAATAAATGAAGAAGAAAAATAAGCTAAACATTTGTTTTTACCCCCTCCATATACTCCATTATAATGGAGTATATGGAGGAGGTAAACAAAAAATTGTTAGCTTATTTTTTTTCTTCATTTATTGATGCTTTTAGGCATATTTAATGTATTTATAGACCTCTGTACGTTACTTCAACCTGTGCATATATATATGCTCTGATATTTCCGACGGAAATGTAATAATAACGTTTGCCCATGTCCAGCCGTGGGTAAACGTTTGCCGTGGCACTCGGGAACTGTTTGAACCCGCGACCGACAGCCTAGGGTTTCAAACAGTTCCCTCATGCCACGGCAAACGTTTACCCATATTTGATGATGATCGGTTGCAAAACACCAATAAATAAAATCAGATGGGCAAACCAACACCATGTTGACAGAAGAATCAGAATAACAAATTACACCATTTTTGTTATAGAAAATGATAAATATTTTGCTTATATTTGCATAGAAGTATATGTTGTTACCCCTCATTTGAACCGTCTCATCGAGATGGTTCAAATGAGGGGTAACAACATATACTTTCATGGAGAAATGAAGAAAATGTTCAGATAATATGTTACCTGGAGGTATGTTCAGCAGATCGGCAAGATATGGTTGGTCGATGTTTGGATGTCTCAGCGCTTCCTGTAGGTCATCCCACCAGTGTGGTCGCCGAATAAGGTTACTGTGTAACGCTTGGACAGCGGAACTACGACCCTGACTTTTCTGGGTTGCCTCTATCTCCTCCTGCGAAATGTTGGAGAGTTATTTATTTATTTAATGGAATTTAACGGCATGTCATTAGGCTTGGTAAACGGGGTCGAATCCAAGATTTTATATGTACGGGGGGTGGGAGGACGAAGTTTAATTATTAAACTTTGTTTCTTCGCCACGCTAATCTTCGTTCGATCGCCACGAAAAAAAAAGAAAACTAAATGTCCCTAACGAGCCACCATATATTACAGTTAATTTGTTTTACTTCTCTTACAAAGCAAAATTGAGAATTCTAAATCGAAAATGGGGGAGTAAATCCATGACTGGGGGTCAAATAAAAAATCGAAATTCACTTTGCACATCAACACAGTGTGTAGTACACACCATCAGCAAGGCACACACACAAAGTGTCAAGACCTTAGCTATTACGGTGAATAAGTTTTACTTCTTACAAGGCAAAATTGGGAGATGATAAGTCCAAAAGGGGGAGATAATCCATGACCGGGGGGGTTGAATCAAAAAGCGAAATTCACTCTGCGCAGCTACATGCCATAAGGAAGGCACACACCAAGTTGCAAGTCCCTTCCTATTATGGTTAAAAAGTTTTACTTCTTACAAGGCAAAATTTGGAAAGTCCAAGTCCAAAGGGAGGAGATAATCCATGACCGTAGGTCAAAAAATCAAAATTCACTTTGCGCATCTACACACCATAAGGAAGGCACACACCAAGTTTTAAGTCCCTACCTATTAAGGTTAAAAAGGTTTACTTCTTACAAGAAACGTGACGGACGGATGTAGACAATTTAGGTCCAAAAGTGGAGATAATCCATGTCCCAAGGGTCGGATTTAAAAGTGAAAGTCATTTCCAGTATCTACATTCCATTATAAAGAAAATCTGTACTATAAGTATTAAGCTCCATCAATTACAGTTTAGAATTAATTATACAACTTATAAGGCAAATTTGCAAAGGGACACCCGTGACGAAAACAATATACCCATTTTTCTACAAAAAGTGGCTATAATTAATGGCTAAAGTGTGTTTCAGAAGTGATTCGCAACTCTGCCGGCTATGGATGGCATCATAACTCACTATGCTGCGGAATGTACGTACAGCAGCAGAGTTACTGCCCGCAACTACAGCCCAGCTTTGTTGCTGGTTCCAGGAGCCTATTTCACCAACATTGCAAAGTATACTTACCTAGCAAAGTATACTTTGAGGGAGAAATTTTCAATTTAAAGATAAATTTATAAATTTTTATTATACTGAATTTATTACATTATCACAGACATTTTGGCTAAGATAATGTAATAAATTCAATATAATAATTCTGCATACTTTTAATCATCAAATATGCAGTTGTTAGTTTTATATGAAATAATGCATTTCAGGAAAAATAAATGATTACTCCCTCAAAGTATACTTTGCTAGAAAAGTATACTTTGCAATGTTGGTGAAATCGGCTACTGAAACGAACGATTGCCTATCATTTACACATTGTTTTATTTTGTTTAAATTAGAAAAAAAATGTTTTGCATGGTATAAATTAGAAACAAAATTGCTACCTTATATACTGCGATATTCTCCCCTAGATAGGCAACTCTTGTAGCTAGGTTTAAATGTGTCACGTTTAAACCAATGAAAACATTGCTTTCTAATTAAAAAACAAAACAAACATGTGTAAACCGCACGACATGCATTGAAGAAAATGAAACAATATGCGTTGAAAGAAACGACAGATGTTTACATAGTCAGTAGATGGGTATTAAAATGAAATTATCATTTTCACATACAGAAGCAACCCAACAATATTTGTTTCTATGCATATCGTTGTACAAAACAATTGTTTTCACTT
>CM055272.1:49331496-49378391 GCA_029237695.1 Conchocele bisecta | reverse complement strand
AAAACAATTGTTTTCACTTGGTTTTCCATTTGTTTTCGTTCGTTTCATTTGGGATCCTTCAACAAATCTTCGCTGTACTACATATCACTATGCATGCATACCTTCATATACTGTGTAAGACAGCTAAGGTATGGCAGAATCTCGATAGGGTTCACGTAGTTGATAAACTTCGGCAGATGTTTGGCAAATAAATTGTCCCTCGACTTTGAAAACGGATCCGTACCTAAAATACACAATTGAAATTGAAGGGATCAGTGCATTTCCCTAAATCAGCGGTGGGGAGGGGGGTGCAAGGGGTGTGAACACACCCCCTATAGTTCAGTTAGTTGCGGGCAGTAACTCCAGAGCTCCAGAGCTCCAGTTAAGATGCGTAATTTGACCAAATATTCAAGGTATTTTTCTTAGTTCTTCACCAAAAATGGTAAGTTGGGAGTTCTTTAGACGATTCTAAAGCACTCCCAACGTGCCATTTTTGGTGAATAAATAACAAAATTCCCCCCAAAGTTGATCAAATTACGCACCTTAACCCTTACTATCCTGAATTAAATGTTGTCGTCTGCTGGAAATGTTTTATTTTCAATATTTCTCAATAAAAACCTGTTTTGACAGCGCATGAGAATCGTCTCCACTGGAGACGATTCTCATGTGCTGTCAAAACAGGGTTTTTGTTAAGAATTAAGGGAAAAATGAAAAACAGCAGACGACAATTTTCGTCTCCCGCGTAGTGAGGGTTAACTGGAGCTCTGAACTCTGTGAAACTTCCATACCATCCATAGCATACGGACGGTATAGCTAGGAGTTACTGTTCGCAACTAAAATTTGGTCAGGTGTGTATTTTTACTCTTAACTTACGTTTTCAATATATATTAAAATTATAGCTTTAAGGACCCGTTCTATACCTTATCATTGTTTGATTCAAAGATACTTGCTTCGTAAATGTGATGTTTTACATATATGTGAATACTGCCTCGTTACTGTAACCTATACGGCACATGGAGTGGCCAAGTCGGCCATCTTTGCATGTTCCAGCCATCAGTCAGTTTCACCTGTTCTGTCGTTTGACAAAGAACTCAAAATCTGAAGTAGATATAATGTAGCTAATCAAATGCAAAAAAGCCAGGAGAACAGACTCCTATCAATTATATTACACCAAACTGTAAAATATGTTTTCTTGACATGTTTGTGCCTATGTTTTTAAGGACCTGTTCTATACATGATAATTGCTTCGAAAATGTGATAGAATATATGCATAACATATATGTGAATACTGCCTCGTTACTGTATCCGTATACGGCACTTGGAGTGGCCCGTTTCACCTGTTCTGTCGTTTGACACAGAACTCAAAATGTGAAGTAGAACATTATGATATTATGTAGCTAATCACATGTAGAAAAGCCAGAAGACTCCTATCAATTATATTACACCAAACTGTAAAATATGTCAGTTTTCTGGACAGGTTTGTGCCTGTGTTTTTAACAACATGAACAAGATGATAAATAGCCTCATACACAAAAAATCGCACAGTGTATCACTTTTACCTGGGAAACCACACAACGCATACCATATATACCCACTACTATACTCTGTTATTAGCTATCAAATCCAGTGACCTGTAAGCAGTGACCTGTAAGCAGTTACCCGAATATATTGTCCTTGGTGTCTACTCACCTACTATGTGAGTAAATATGGCTTTACCTATGGGTAACGTGTACACTAACATAGGCTGTGCATCAGATTGAAAAGTTTACATATCAAAATTTATTTTGAGATTGATGGGAGAAATGCTCAGATATCTCGCCTCTTGTAAAGTTTGCTGGCATAATATTTATAGCTTGCCGTTGTCATATTTGTCTATTATGTATTGCACCAAATTTTATTTGGTTTACTGTCATATTATTTGCTGTATGTGTCAAACACACGAAGTGGTGAAACTGTATGATGGCTCGTACATACAAAGATTGCGGAGATGGCAACTCAATGCTCCATATAGTATACAGTAACAAAACAATATTCACATATGTTATATCATATATTCATATATCACATCACTCGTATGAAGCAAATATCATTGAAGTCAAGTGTATCTATCTATGACCTATTACCTTAAAATCACTCAAGATAATCGAGGTACATGTATATTTAATATATGGTATTCAAGTTATGCTCCGGACAAGAAATCAGTGCGCAAAAGGCAAAAAGAGTTAATGCGAACATTTGTGAGGCAAGAGTTGTCATTCTTGCACACAACACACCTTTGGGTTGTGGTCTATGCATGTATGAAGTTTCATGAAAATATTCCAAAGGGTATTCGAGTTATGCTCTGGACAAGAAATCAGTGCGCAAAAAAAAAACACACAAAGGGAGATAACTCGAAAATTAAAAATGCAAGAGTTGTCATTCTCATACGCGACATACTTTTGGCTCCTGGTCTATGCATACGCGAAGTTTCATAAAAGTATTCCAGAGGGTATTTGAGTTACGCTCCGGACAAGAAACAAGTGCACAAAACCAGTGCAAAGGCAGATGAAATTAATGAAGAAAGAGTTATCATTCTTGTGCGCGACATACCTTTGGGTCGTGGTATTGTGTGTGAATTTTCATGAAAATATTTCAAAGGGTATTCAAGAAGTGTCTACGGAGGACACGGACGCGGACGATGTTCGGTGTCAGAATCAAAAGTATCCCAGAGATCCAGATAAGTTTTGTATTTAAAGAGTATTATACCCCCAGATTTCAAATTCAATGCATAGTTTACTTTTACAAATGTATTGTTGATTTTATTCCTTATTATTAAAATAAGGAACAAATGATGAAAAAAATGCAACAAATTTAAAAATTCACTTATTTGAGCTGCAAAAAGCAAACATTGTTTGCTTTTTGCAGCTCAAATAAGTAAATTTTTAAATTTGTTTTATTTTTTAATCATTTGTTCCTTATTTAATAAGGAATAAAATCAACAATACATTTGTAAAAGTAAAATATGCATTGAATTTGTTTGCTCAACTAAGTAAATATTCAACTTTATTACAGTATTTCCACTACTCAATTTGACAATCAATGCGTATTTTCACATTGCTGTGCGTATTTTGTACTCCCACTGTTGATACTCAATGTGTATGTATTCTGCTAAGATAAGTGAGTAAATACGCCAATACGCACCTTATCTGGAGCTCTGTAGCCTATTTCATCAACATTGCAAAGTATACTTTAGTAGCAAAGTATACTTTGAGGGAGAAATTTTCAATTTTATGATAAATTTATTAATTTTTATTATACTGAATTTATTACATTATCACAGCCAATTGGCTGTGATAATGTAATACATTCAGTATAATAATTCTGCATACTTTTAATCATGAAATATATGCAGTTGTTAGTTCTATATGAAATAATGCATTTCAGGAAAAATAAATGATTACTCCCTCAAAGTATACTTTGATAGTAAAGTATACTTTGCAATGTTGATGAAATAGGCTACTGGTATCCCCAGACTGTTGTCCAGGGAAACAATTACATCAATTGGATTTTGGTATATTCATCCATAATCTCCAGTAACTGAATAACACTTGACCTGTCTGATCTAAATCCATATTGATCATATATGACAATATATGTTTCCCCAAATTAATGGTGTCCACATATTTAGGGTTATTACAGTCAGTGATGTTCCAGTAAATATTTCATAACTTTTATCTCTGATCAATAACTCACAAAGTTTGCACACGACATAGGTATGTTAAGCTTATAAGTTACACGTCTATAATTGAAAGGCTCATTTTTATGTCCTTTCTTAAAGTTGTTGTACCTGTCTTGTGGCCCCATGTAAAGTCAATGGAAATCTAATACAAAAACCTACTCATAAACCGACAGCTAGTTACACAAATAAACCATATATATATATGTGTTCAATAAGTCTTTATGCAGATACTAGCTGCCAGTAAGGAAATCACACCATATGCTATAGTTAGAAAATAATAAGCACATTTTGGTGTTTTACATATACAAATTATCTTCAACACGCCTGTGTAGAGACGTAAATATATATGTGCTACATCAAAAGTGGTCTTTTATCTGAATACTACAGGTGTGTGTGAATTGTTATTGGTAGCAGTATCTGTTTAAAGACTTACTTATCACATCCATATGATTTATTTATGTAAGTAGCTATTGTTTTATTAGTAGGGTTTTTTATTAGATTTCCATAGAAGGGTACAAGAAGGGTACAGCTACTGTTGATGTCCGATAAAGTGGCAAGGGCACGGGACGTCACGGGGTCAAGCTGCAGCGGACTATGTCTATTTTAGATTTTTATGGAAGTAGCGAGTTTGTAGTCATTTTAGGTGGCTGAATCGACGCCTTATCTAGAGCAATTTAGAGCTTGAAAATATATGCTCCTGATAGCTTGGGAGATAATTTAAATTACCGACTGGTTGAAAGTTGAAACAGGTGATTGTAAACAACAATAAATGCCATGTTTGTAAATGTACAACGTATCAATAGTTGATTTTGATTGCCCAGTCTTGCGCAAGCATAAGCATTATTGTCCCTACAGCTCAGATGGTAGAGCGCTTGGTAAATGCATTCGAACTGTGTTTCTTTTGTGCGAGTTCAAGCCTCGTAAAAATTATTATTTGGTTTTTATTTTTTATTCATAACTGATTCAACGTTTTCCCACATTTTATATGTATTGTAGAAATTGACAAAGGATAAACTTGGAAAAGTCGCGGGAATACTGGACGAAGGCCAGAAGGCCTCGTCCAGTATTCCCGCGACTTTTCCAAGTTTATAAATGTACCTTGTGCCGTGTACACTGGGTTCATCTGCGTCACAGACGACGCAGTTAGATCGGGGCGTACGGTGTTCACAAATAATCGGGATTTAGACATATGTCGCCTGTGGGGTGGGGGGGGGACTCTTGGAGGGGAGGGGACTCTTTGGGGCATCAAATATACACATCCTCGGGGTTATTGGCCTCCTAATTTTCGGCCATTGGAAATGTTTGGCTGGCTAAACCCACACCACACGTCATATGTCCACTGCCCCCCATGTTTCTATAAGCTACATTAAATAATATTAATAAAATAAACGTATTTACAATGGCAGACATGTGGGAGTTGAAGTGTGGGGGGATCCAATAAAAAAGATACAACAATGGTGGTGTCGAACCCACAACCCTCAACGAAAGATAAAATTTTAAAAATAACTAACCACTACGCTACATGCACCAGATAAGAAATGTATGTCTTGGTCACAGGTCGATATAGGTGCACGGTATGTATAACAATGCGTGTAAGTTCTAAACTTAGATAAGGAAATCACAGGTGCACTGTTATCAATTAATATGAATGAATGTTGTTTGAATATATTTTGGGCCAATATTGGTCATGCACATATTTGCTACATTGTATGCTACATTACACACCTACTTTACCTATTATGGTTCAATATGGAATCTCTTGTGACCTTTGCCCTTGCCACTTTATCGGAAACCAACAGTTTAATAATACAATGTACCACGTACTTTGTCATGGTGTTGTTTACATGCTTTTGTTTACATAACAATCAGTTATAAATAATAAAGGGAATTCCTTCGGGCTTTCCCACGTCTGTTCAAGACTGACGACTAATCATATATTTATTATATATACAAGTTGTTAGATCTTTCCGTAGTGCAGCTGGTACGAACTTGAATGCCTTCTGTCACTGAATATGTGATCCCAGGTTCGAATCCAACAACTCGCGTATATAGTTTTATACCGACTTTTTTAAAAAGTCTGTACGTCTGTCTGCCAAGTTTCTTGTGAGAAGTAAAACATACTAAAGCGTAATTGCTGGTGACTAGATAGTCGGTATGTGGCTTCCTTATGGGTTATGAGGTAAGACACAACTGATATGTTCAAGTGTACGTATAGGCATCATTTTAAAGAATCAAAATTTCGAAGAGTCCGCAGATTTCTTTCTTGTTTTTATTAAATGTTGTAAAAAGAAACAAGAGGGCCATGATGGCCCTAATTCGCTCACCTGACTCCATGAACACCAGAGGAGAATGTGACATTGAGTTCATATGTATCTTGGACTAAGCGATGACTCTCATTTTACCAAATCTGAAAATGCTTCACCCAAGGATCATAACTTACTATGAAGTTTGGCCAGCATCGGCCATGTGATTCCTGAGAAAAAGACGTTCAAAATCTCGAATAAATGGACATTTTGGCCGCCATCATGGATGACATAATCATCCGATTCCGACAAATATTGCACCAGAGCAATCGCCTCATCGATACCTTCAATTTGATATATGACATGACCATATTCTGTAAAAAATTAAATTTGACCCCAATTTTACCTCACGGGCCATGCCCATTTTTGACCCCGAGGTCACCGTTTTAACACCTGTGAAAGAGTATTCTACATCGATCATTCCTACCAAGTTTCGTCGAAATCCGGCTGGCGGTTCATGAGAAGGAGATTTTTTAAGAATTTCTGCTATTTTTAGATGGCGGCCATCTTGGATTAGCGACAACCTCCGTATTAACAACTGAAAAGGTTTCATCCATGGACCGCAACTGTGAAGTTTGGCCACCATGGGCCAAACGGTTCGTGTGAAGAAGAATTTTGAAATCTAATAAAAGAACGACCTTTTGACCTTTCGGCGGCCATCATGGATGACATGACCATCCAATTTCAACACAAAATGTACCAGAGTGATCGCCTCTCTGATACCTTCGATTTGATATAGACATGACCATATTCGGTCAAAAATAAAATTGGACACCAATTGGACCTCATGGGCCACGTCCATTTTTGACCCCGGGATCACCGTTTTAACAACTTTGAAAGAGCATTGTACATCGATCATTCAAACTAAGTTTCGTCGAAATCCGGCTGGCGGTTCATGAGATGAAGATTTTTTAAGAATTTGTGCTATTTTTAGACGGTGGCCATTTTGGATTAGCGACGCCCTCCGTTTTAACAAATCTGAAAATGTTTCACCCATGGACCATAACTGTGAAGTTTGGCCACTATGGGCCAAGCGGTTCGTGTGAAGAAGAATTTTGAAATCTCTAATAAAAGAACAACCTTTTGACCTTTTGGCGGCCATCTTGGATGACATGACCATCCAATTTCGACAAAAAATGTACCCGAGCAATCGCCTCTTTGATACCTTTGATTTGATATAGACATGACTATATTCGGTCAAAAATAAAATTTGACCCAAATTTAACCCCACGGGCCACGCCCATTTTTCACCCCGGGGTCACCATTTTAACAACTTTGAAAGAGCATTGTACATCGATCATTCCTACCAAGCTTCGTCGAAATCCGGCAAGCGGTTCATGAGAAGAAGATTTTTTAAGAATTTATGCTATTTTTAGATGATGGCCATCTTGGATTAGCGATGACCTCCATTTTAACAACTCTGAAAAGGCTTCACCCATGAACCATAACTTTTAAGTTTGGCTACCATGGGCCAAGCGGTTCACGTGAAGAAGAATTTTGAAATCTCTAATAAAAGAACGACCGTTTGACCTTTCGGCGGCCATCTTGGATGGCATAACCATCCGATTTCGACAAAAATGCACCACCAGAGTGATCGCCTCATTGATACCTTCGATTTGATATATAACATGACCATATTCAGTCAAAAATAAAATTTGACCCCACGGGCCACGCCCATTTTTGACCCTGGGGTCCCCATTTTAACAACTTAGAAATCATTCCTACCAAGTTTTGTCGAAATCTGGTTGGCGGTTCTTGAGAAGAAGATTTTTGAAGAATTTTTGCTATTTTTAGACGGCGGCCATCTTGGATTACGTAATGACGTCATTTTAACAATTTTGTAATCTCCCTGCCTAATTAGGACCATGACCATGAAGTTTGGTGACTATAGGCCCGATGGTTACAGAGGAGAAGACGTTTTAAAATGTTCACGGACGGACGAAGACGTTTGAAAATGTTCACGGACGGACGACGGACGGACACATTGCGATAACAATTTAGCTCACATGAGCTTCGCTCAGGTGAGCTAAAAATCACAATTTGCCGATGTGGAAATCGAACTCGGAACCCACTGTATCAAAGGCGGCAGGTGTACCCATTATACTAGTGGGCCATCTGTTTACATATTTTTGGTTTTACTTTCATGCACTCGTCAGCACAGTATTATAACAATAACAAATGCATTGTGATCGATGACGAATGTTGATTTTTAAAAATAGCCTTTGTTTACAATAATATTTATACTAATGACGCGTCAGCACAAAGTGGCGGACCCATACCTCAACTCTTTGCATGCTGGGAAATTAGTGGGCTATAAATAGTTCAAAAATAGCAGATGACAATTCATTATATTTTCTTTTATTTCTCCTTATAAATGTCATGAATATGTCTTGGAATTTCATTAGAATTGTTTCCGGAGGACACAATTCTAATGAAATTTCAAGACATATTTACAGAGAGAAATAAAACATATAATCCTAACTCGTTTGGAGGATATTTTCGCCGCTATCATGCAAAGAGTTAACCCATTTCGTGCTGAGGATATGTCATAATATAATGAGTGGTCACAACATATACTTTCATAAAATAAGAAAAATAAAAATGGAATCTATTCTTATGACCCAGCCGAATTCCTCTGGTCTTACCACAGGTTCTTGAAGAATGGTTAATATTCTGTTGTTTTATAGGTTATAGGTTATTTCGGTAGATCTGTTGGTGTGGTTGCATTGTTACCAATATACAATTCACGTCAACTCCCGCGTGTTACACATATAAGTACGAATTTACAAGGTGAGAAACGGAGCTTCTACCCGCGTATTTTTTTAACCAATAAAACCATTATTTGTTAACTGATAACAATAAAACCGGTCCCAAATTATCCCTGAACTGCCAATGCAAGTGAAACATTTACATATCATCTGAAAAACGTCAAATATTCTAAGATAGATGGTCGAGCTCTCAACATGCTCAAAGCGGGAAAGTTGAAAATTGATGATATAATCGGTCTGAAAGCAACGCATGTTGGAAATTTTATTTGCTTGGGATTGTTGACAGTATAAAATGGGTCCGAAAGTTTGGAACGGTGAATGTGTAGTTAATTGACAATTTCAGTCGGGTGTAATGAGTGTACTATTAGTAGTTGCACAAAACTATGTAAATTACCCAAAACCAACGAAATACACCCAAAGCTCAGGGGCGGCGGAAGCGGGGGGGCAAGGGGGGCGGTCGCGCCCCCCCCCCCCCAATAATTTAGCCCCCCCCCCCAACCCCCAACCCCCCCAATTCTGTAAAAAAAATATTTTTTACTGTAATATATTTGTGTAATCTGATTACTGGGAACCCGACTCTGACTGAGCCAACTCATTTAAGAGAGGGAGGAGCAGTTGGGACCTGCCGATCCGGCCTAACCGGGCCCTCCACAAAGTTCGCCCCCCAATAATCAATTGCTTCCGCCGCCCCTTGAAGCTACCCAAAATTCACCAAAATACCCATATGACACCGACATACTGACCATCTGTTCAAACACCTGTGGTCTTACAAACACACTAAACTACAGGTATATGACATGTATACTATTGTCGTTTTGGACTTTTAAAAGCACTTTGTGATATCACCCCGGCGAATAGTTGATATCACCCATTCAAATAGATCTATTTGAAAAGGTGATATCACCTATTAAGATCAGAATGCATGATATCACCAATTCAAAAGGGTGATATCAGCTATTTGAATGGGTTATATCATGCATACAAAAGTGCGACATCATAAATTCAAATTGAATGGATGATATCACCCATTCAAATATGTGATATTGATCATCCTTTCGAATGGGTGATATCACCTATTTGAATCCAAATTGGTGATGTCACCTATTTGAATACGTGGTATCACCAAATCAAAAGAAAATTGTGTGGAGTGTCAGGTGCGGATCCAGCATTTGGGGAATGGGGGGTTGTCCTATTTTCGAGCTCTTCGAAATGCACTTTCCTGTGTTTTACGGCATTTAAATTCAGACTCCAACTGGTGGTAAACTCTGTGGCTGAACGGGGGTGGGGGAGGGGGGTGTTGCAACCCCGGAACCCCGAAACCCCCCTCCAGATCCGCCCGAGTGTAATGTTCAGGTTATACAGCATATACACATAATATTTAGAAACTTGTGGAATAGTGACACAATTATACACTTATTTAATTACTATAAAGTTGATTTTGTGCCTACTGAGTGGGCATGTACCTTTAAACTTAAAGTCGAAATATATAGTATAAACAATGCATGCCCACTTGACATTTTCAACAGAACACCAGCTCTCATACGGACAGGTGAAGACTGACATCTTAAAATAACGTACCTGCCATGACTGCCAGCCCAATTATAAAATAAATCTTAGTCACAAAAACACATTTCACACCACACAAACACACACAAAACTGATGTCTGTATTTTCTACAGTACTTTCCGTGGGTCTATTTTTGGCGCCATGTGTCAGACCGAGCCAGGTACCCAGCTTTCGTAGAATAACTAGTAATATCAACTTGTGATCTGGGAACCACCGTTATCGGAATCCCTCTTCTCTCGTCCATGTGGGAATTCCCCTAAAATATTTCAAAGTGAAACTTGAAAACAGCCGTGAGACGTGGCAATTTATGGTAAGTAGATATTATAGGAAAATGATAACTGTAGATCCTATGTTGCCCAATACATATATGATATAATTATTTTGTTTGCAGGGTTTCCATGCCATTTTCATGTTTTTTCATGGTTCCATATATTTTGGAGTGGGTGGGGATTGGTTTTGTTTTTATCTTTAATATACCTTTGATGATCAGGTCGTTATAAGTTTATAACTTCTTAGACCCCTCTTAATTGTACTTATTAATAACGTTTATATGACGTTTATATGACAACATTATGTTGGTATAAACTCGAGACGGTTCCAGCTCGTCTCGTTCAGCAGGGATTTGAAACTATTGATCGTCTCCGCGTTTACAACTCGAGCAGGAAGCCGAATCCATGTATCAGTTACTCTGAATGCAAAATAATTCTTTTGAATCTTTAGTCGAGACTGGCGTCTGTATATCTTGAAGTTATGACTGCGAGTGACTCATTCAATGAAAGAAGATTCGCCGCAGTATCGTCAATATTATGCATAAATTTGTGCACTTGAAGCATATGTATCTCGCCCGTCTGTACTCTAACGTAGGAATAGAAGCATATCGTATCTCGCCCGTCTGTACTATAACGTAGGAATAGAAGCATATCGTATCTCGCCCGTCTGTACTCTAACGTAGGAATTGAAGCATATCGTATCTCGCCCGTCTGTACTCTACGTAGGAATTGAAGCATATCGTATCTCGCCCGTCTGTACTCTAACGTAGGAATTGAAGCATATTGTATCTCGCCCGTTTGTACTCTAACGTAGGAATTGAAGCATATCGTATCTCGCCCGTCTGTACTCTACGTAGGAATTGAAGCATATCGTATCTCGCCCATCTGTACTCTAATGTAGGAATTGAAGCATATCGTATCTCGCCCGTCTGTACTCTAACGTAGGAATTGAAGAAGCATATTGTATCTCGCCCTTTGTACTCTAACGTAGGAATTGAAGCATATCGTATCTCGCCCTTTGTACTCTAACGTAGGAATTGAAGCATATCGTATCTCGCCCGTCTGTACTCTAACGTAGGAATTGAAGCATATCGTATCTCGCCCGTCTGTACTCTAACATAGGAATTGAAGCATATCGTATCTCGCCCGTCTGTACTCTAACGTAGGAATTGAAGCATATCGCATCTCGCCCGTCTGTACTCAAACGTAGGAATTGAAGCATATCGCATCTCGCCCGTCTGTACTCTACGTAGGAAGCCCAAGTTGGAATGCGTTCAGTATACAGGGGCGCCGGAAGGAAATACATATTGGGGAGATAAATGTTGACCCGAGCGAAGTGAAGGAGTGGTAGAGGGGTCTGGGGGCATGCCCCACCCCCCCCCTGAAATTTTGTTAATTCTAGATGCCATTTCCTGCATTCAGCTGCATTTAAGATACAAATTTAATAGGTATCCATTTTTGTAGATTTTTTTTTATTGAATTTTTTTGCCAAAATATTGGGGCGGTGGCCACAGCCCCTGCCGGGGTGGCGGCCACCGCCCCTGCCGCCCCCAGTCTGGCCAGGCTTTGCCTTCGGTATATGTTCTGTTATAAAATCCAGGGACTATTTCCGTTGCTCGACACTGCACTCTTTCAATCCGTCTTATGTCTTTCTTTAAGTGTGGATTCCAAACAGATGTTCCATATTCAAGTCGTGGTCGGATTAAGGATTTGTATAATGTAAGGAATGTATCTTTTCCAGATATTCAAAACTATTCCTAATTACACCAAAAACTCTATTTGCTTTAAGTACACTTGTCAATATGCTTGTTAAAATTGATCATTAGTTGCGAATGGTAACTCTTGCCATCTACTCCCGTAGCCGGACAACAAATTGCACTAGCTGACAAAAAGCATTGACTAGGAATTTAATTTCTCATTACTGTCATCTGGGTCGAATGTTGTTCATTGATAGGCCCTGCTGTCATTTTGGCTAATTCAGCACATCGGCTAGCCTAATGTGCAATTCACCGTAATTGGAAGGACATTCCAGACAAGCGCTGGGTGATTAGGAGGGAAAAGGTATTAGAGCTCCCGAGTGGGGCGATTCTTCCCCCAGGAGCTTCACGTCCTTAGCAGCGCAGCAGAGAAGGTCTTCATGTAAATACGTTAACGGAAATTTCCGTCTGCTGTTTTTCATTTTGGTTTTAATTCTTAACAAAAACCTGGTTTTGACAACACATGAGAATCGTCTCCAGTGGAGACGATTCTCATGTGCTGTCAAAACCAGGTTTTTGTCAAGAAATATTGAAAATAAAACATTTCCAGCAGACGACAGCATTTAATTCAGCGTAGTAAGGGTTAATCATGTTAATGGTTCAAATTTTGACAATTCCAGTTCAGCGTTTTGAGTTAGACATTGCGCATTCAGATGTTTCAAGTTCTTTGTTAGATGCGGATGTTTCAGTGGAAGATTTGTCTTCCCTTACAGCAGAGAATGAAAGTACATTTTCTATAGCCAGTGGTGTAAAGCAGCACAATTTAAAAGTACTGTTGTCAAATGTTCACACTTTATCAAATAAATGTTCAGAATTAGAAACATACGGTTCAGAACCCACATATTATTGGACTTTGCACATTTTTTCCTAAGAATTCCGAAGACAAAGAGAGCGTAACGGAAATAGTTTTACCAAACTGTGAGAAATTTGTTCCAGGCAGTCAAGGTGCAAGAGGTGTTATTTTTACTCCTCAAACCATTAGAGCATCTAAAGTGAGCATTACAAACGAGAATGTTGACTTTTCAGAAACTATATGGTGTGACTGCGTTAGAAAAAAAAAGACAAACTAACTGTTGCACTAACTTCTGTATATGAAGAAAAGGACCTTGGCGCCACATTTGAATGTAATCTCAAATTTGAAAGACATATCACCAACTGCGTAAACAAAGCTCAGAGAACAGTAGGTTTAATCCGAAAGTCCTTTGATTACATGGATAGATATGTTTCTTGAACTATACAAGTCTTTGGTATGTCCCATTCTGGAGTACTCAACTTGTGTTTGGTCACCATACCTGAAGAAGGATATTCGTAGAGTTGAAAGTATTCAGAGGAGAGCCACGAAACTTGTCCATGATATAAGTCATCTTGATTATGCTGACAGAATGAAAACAGTTGGAATACCTACATTAGAATTTCGCAGGAAACGTAGTGATTTCATCCAAGTCTTTAAAGCTGTGCACGGTTTGGATGATATGAAATGGCAGGATATTTTCACTTTATCAACAAACGACACAAGAGGACACTCATTGAAATTATATCAAAAACAATGTCGCACAACCCAGAGACTAAATACATTCACACTAAGAGTAGTGGACTCGTGGAACAGCCTATCTGAAGGAAAAGTTAATGCTGAAAGCCTGAACGATCACTCCTGAATGAAGAAAACAAGTTTTCTCTGTGTTAAAACCATATCACAACAATAGTGACATTATACAATATTATTACACTCTTGCAAATTATTTGCACGGGTTTCGCTGTGAGAGAAAACCCGTAATCAACTCCTTACAAATAATTCACCGTGAAGAGACCACCCGTAATTGTGCGCCTGTTTTCTTGGAAACCACGAGCTACCATGCAAAATGTTTAATTTTTATTACAGTCAAAATAAAGTTATTTGAAAGTTTGGAAAGGGTCTCCACTAATCTAGAACTAATTGACTAATCCAAACATGCACTCAAATATATCTGGTTCATAGAAACAGCTGCGTAATTAGGATTTCAAAAAGTTTACATGGCATCACATTTGACGTCACACAACGTAACATCAAAATGCGGGAAAACACGTCATTGTATAACTTTTCATGCGCACATCACAATTCATTGATTATAATCTCAAAAATATACTAATTGTGCATATGTATCCGCCGTGGAAGTGTAATAAATAGGATATTCCATCATATATGTTTGAATAGCGGATATAATACACTTGTGTCCGTCGGCGTCCGTGCAAGCAACTCGTTCGCTACGCTCACTCGTTGCTTACGCGGAAGCCGACGCACACTCGTGTATTATTTCCTGCTATTCAAAATGTACGATGGAATATCCTCTATTTATTATATGCGTTATTCTACACGTCGAAGCCGTAGACCCCCACATACGTTTATATATAGTTGAGCGCCGCTGTGCGATTTCCAACGTTAGGCTAAAAATAACGTTACGTCGGAAATCCCGGTTGTTTGACGTCACGTTGTGGAGCAGATGGGGACGTTACAGAATGGAGACGTTCAACGTGTAACAGCAGGTTTTGGACGAGAATTAGCTGGAAAACAACGAGAATGGACGATTTTGATGTAAATGGAAATTTTACATCTATGTTGATCATTGGTGTTGTTGTGATTCATATGTATAAGTATACCAGCCTGACATGGCGTTGTTTACATGCTTTGTTTATATAAACATTGGTGTATAAATAAACATGGAATTCCTGTATGTATTTCCCTGTTTATTATGGCGCGTCGCGATAGTCATGATCGATATATTGCGATTGACAAAACAGTTTCTCATATACTGGAGCAGTGGGTAAACTGGCGGCCAACGGTGGCACTTGATTTTAATTTTGCACTGCATGCGTTCGATCCTCACTTTGGCCATTATATATATATATATATATTTCTTTTTAAATATTGTTTTTGATTGTTTTTGTGTTTTCTTTTTCTTTTTAATGCATCTTTATTACATGTAACAACAATTGACATGGTAATTATGAACCACATGCATCCACGTTTATGAGAGGTTTATTTTTCGACATGGAGTTCTCCGTAACATATTTGCATTTGTAGTGAGTCGAGGTGGACTTTCACAATAACACACGAATGTGCAGAATGCATTTCACAATGATTAGGTTCAAATTGAAGTGTTTTATAATGTTGTGTAAAAGTAAATGCACGACTGTTTCGGGATGTGTGCGTTACCTCTGGTGCCAAAATAGTAAAAGTGAGAGAAAAATGTATGCCTTTGGCAGAATTCGAACTCACGACCGTCCGATTACCAAACAGCAGATCTACCCACTAGAGCACTAAGCGATGTTACTATTATTAGCAATTATATTGAATGTTAATGCGTTTGCGCTGGTATACAAATACCATGTCTACAACATATGACGTAAACTATTTAAAAATAGCACGTGTTTACAATAATATTTACAATAACAACGCGCCAGCTCAAAGCGGTACACCTCTACCTGTGCGTTTAAATTGATAAATATTGATTGGAAGTAGATCATATCGCTTACCGAATCGCTGGGACCCGGAAATAAAACAGTGCACTGTGGTTATAAAATAAAAGTGTTTCTGTCATTATACCCCCGCAACGAGTTGTAGGGGGGTATACTGGAGTCAGGTTGTCCGTCCGTCCGTCCGGACACACATTAGGGTACTTATGTGGCTAGCCCCACAGGGTTATGGACTTAGTAAAGGATAGGGTTGGTTACAATTAGCCACCTAAAAAATCCTTTTATGTGGCTAAAAATCGTTTTATCCGTCCGTCCGTCCGTCCGTGCGTCCGTAAACTTAACATCAGAGAAATATTGTTATAACTTCTATTTCCTTCATCTAAAATGCTTGATATTTCACACATGCATTCCTGTAAGGCTCTACTACCATGCTGTACCAAATCCACGACCGTAACCCCCGCAGATCCAAGGTCAAGGTCACTGTCGTACTTAACATCAGAGAAATATTGTTATAACTATTTCCTTCATCTAAGGTCTTAATATTTCACACATGATTCCCGTGCTCACCATGCGTGCAAATCACGAACGTCCAACCCCCGCAGATCCCAAGGTCAAGGTCAAATACTTAGTCTCTTTACAAAACTTAACATCAGAGAAATATTGTTATAACTTCTATTTCCTTCATCTAAAATGCTAAATATTTCACACATGCATTCCTGTAAGGCTCTGCTACCATGCTGTGCCAAATCCACGACAACTTAACATCAGAGAAATATTGTTCTAACTTCTATTTCCTTCATCTAAGATGCTTAATATTTCACACATGCATTCCTGTACTACCATGCTGTGCCAAATCCACGACCGTCCAACCCCCGCAGATCCCAAGGTCAAGGTCAAATACTTAGTCTCTTTACAAAACTTAACATCAGAGAAATATTGTTATAACTTCTATTTCCTTCATCTAAAATGCTAAATATTTCACACATGCATTCCTGTAAGGCTCTACTACCATGCTGTGCCAAATCCACGACCATCCAACACCCGCTGATACCAAGGTCAAGGTCAAATACTTAAGTCTCTTTACAAAACTTAACATCAGAGAAATATTGTTATAACTTCTATTTCCTTCATCTAAAATTCTTAATATTTCACACATGCATTCCTGTAAGGCTCTAATACCATGCTGCCAAATCCTTGACCGTCCAACCCCCGCTGATCCAAGTCAAGGCAAATACTTAGTCTTTACAAAAACTTAACACAGAGAAATATTGTTATAACTTCTATTCTTCATTCTAAATTCTTAATATTTCCACATGATTCCTGTAAGGCTCAATACCTGTGTGCCCAAATCCATGACCGTCCAACCCCTGCTGATACCAATGTCAAGGTCAAATACTTAGTCTCTTTACAAAACTTAACATCAGAGAAATAAGTTATAACTTCTATTTCCTTCATTGAAAATTCTAATTATTTCACTTGTGCATTCCTCTAAGGTTGGTACTATCATGCTGTTGACAAATCTACGACTGTCCCAACCCCCCGCTGATCCCAAGGTCAAGGTCACATACTTAGTCTCTTTACAAAACTTAACATCAAAGAAATATGTTATAACTTCTATTTCTTTCATTGAAAATACTTAATATTTCATATGCTGTGACAAATCCCGCTGATCTCGAGGTCAACGTCACATACATACCATATAACCTCAAATTAACGCCCCCCCTCCTAATAAACGCCCCCCCCCCCCCCCCCCCCCACCCCCCCCCCCCCCCCCCCCCAATTTTTTTTTTACCAATGACCGCCAATTTCGAACACAAATAATCTTTAAATTAAATCCTTATTTTTGTGTTTGAAATTGGTGGTCCTTGGTAAATTTTTTTTTTTTTACTGGCTAATAAACGCCCCCCCCCCCCCCCCCCTCCCCCCCCCCCCCCCCCCCCCCCCCCCCCCCCCTCCCCCCCCCAAATCAAAAAATAAAAAATAAAAAATTATTTTTTTTTACCAATGACCGCCAATTTCGAACACAAATAATCTTTAAATCCTTATTTGTGTTTGAAATTGGTGGTCCTTGGTAAATTATTTTTTTTTTACTAGCTAATAAACGCCCCCCCTTTTGTAAAATGTAACGCCTCCAGGGGCGTTAATTCGAGGTTATACGGTAGTCTCTTTAAAAAACTTAACATCAGAGAAATCGGTTATAACTTCTGTTTCCTTGATATATATAGAATATGGGGCTCCTGCAATATAATCTCAGTTTTAGCTTTCTCAGACCATGAGCTGAGAAGTTTAAATATACAAAAGTACAAAACTACTATATAGTTTGGTATTTTTGTACTTTTATATGAAAATCTTACAATATAATCTCAATTTTAAACTTCTCAGCCCTTGAGACACCCGAATTTATCAAAACAATGCTTGTTGTACAAGACTATATAGTTGGTTTGTATGAAAACATACTAATATTCAATATTTCTTAGCCTGTGGCATTCAGTAATAAATGTATGTCAAATTGTATCAAAACAACTGTATACTCCCCCACCCACAGTCCCTTTGTACTCACACCTACTTGTCAAGTACAAACATAAATATTTCATTGACCCTGTTTAATCTTTGAGAGCTTGTATCACCGAGATAAAATACAGGTTACAAACACCCATATCAGCGCGAGAATTTACAATAGTTTAAGTGAGTACACGCGACTGTGCGAGATATCAAAGTGCAGATACGCCCCCTCCAAAACAAATTGAGAACAAGGAAACCGTCAACCAAACTCTATTCAACGGATAAAAAAACAAGATGTAAGTATTTTAACGTATATTTTGCATCGTTTTTATACGCCCGTTTGAAGGGGAAAAAAAACGGTATATTATGTATTTACGTTGTACATGCGTGCGGGCGAGTAGAAGACATAATGTTACAACTGTGATATAAATCATTTGTCGGCGAGCTTTACAAAAACTGAATTTTCACTTGATTCGTTCCAATTTGGCGTGAGAACCCCTTAATACATGTACCCTTAATATGGTGTCAGGTAATTCTAGCTCAGACAAGCCGATTGTGACCCTTTAATAAATGAATTGTACAAAACAGCATATAGATCTGGGTTGTATGTAAACATAACATACTTTAACCTTTGTAATCACAGCGGTATGAAATTATCTGGGCCTGCATGATAATGGCCAATTTACACACTTGTAACTATCTGCTTTGGTTCCCGCGTTATTGATAGTCCTAACCAGGAGCCGGGAACCTGAAGGGACAACCGTGTCCTCCACGTCACAGCTGATAATGCATTATCAGTTTATTTATTTATACTGTGAAACATACTTTCACATAATCTCTTGGTACCCGTTTAACGATAGTCCTAACCAGGAGCCGGGAACCTGAAGGGACAACCGTGTCCTCCACGTCACAGCTGATATGCATTATCACAGCTTTGATATGCATATCAGTTTATTTTTTATACTGTAAACATACTTTCACATAATCTCTAACAATTGTTGTTGTTGGTTTTTTAAGGATCCCCGCGCTTAATTTTATTTTCTAAATTAAACCACTTTTCGTTGAAACTTTTAATTGACTATTAAAGAAAATATAATTAAGCCAATCTATATGCTATAAACCCAACAATAGTCATTCCACCTACTATAAATATAATTTCTCTGTCCTTTTGACTCTGTGAAGGTGTATAATAATCACTCAGTACCGGTTCCTTCCCAAATGACTGTAATTGTTGTGCACCTGTCACCGGTGCCGTAACAGCATTATACTCCCTAATAGCTTCATCTACATCCTCAAACGTCTTAGCAGCGTGATTCTGCTTTCTAATTTCATTATTAATCCAGTCTAATCTATCTGTTCTTTTTTCTGCCCACTGTGCCTGTGCCTTTTGTAATTGCTCTACAGCATTATCATGCCTTTTGCGTTCTTCAATCGCAGAATTATTCCCCAATGAACTGAATAAGAAATTACTCCCTGTAAACGCCAATGCGTTAACCAAAGCACCGCCAACCATCATAGCTATTCCCGCCATTTTGTTTTATATAATACTTTTATTACTTAAAAATATTATCAGGAATTATACCTTGTTTAACAAGCATATCTCTCGTAGTAATAGCAAGTCCAGTATCCAACATTAACATAGCCATATTATAACCATCAAGTTGCAGTTTTGGCACCGCCTGTCTTATAATTTTATTCATTATCTGCGCATATCCGATTTCAAGCGCCGTTATTACAGCAGCATGATATGCAAGATTTCCTATTATCTTTCCATCTGTATTAATTGCCGTCATCTTTTTTTATTTTACTTAATAATATATTTAATTTAATTTAATTAATTGTTTACTCCATAAGATGAGGATTGTGTTTTACACTAGGCATTTCAGGTTCTTTTGTTTCAATGTTATTTCGATTGAACAATTTACAGCCAAACACAAACCCACCAACTAAACTCATTCCCGCTATAAAATATATTATATTCGAGGTTTTATAGACTTTCACTATAACTGGTTCTTCAGGTGGTATGTCTACTTTTTTCTTATGTACCATATGTAATAGACTTTCTTGTTTGGCTTTCCTAGCAGCAGCACCCTTTTTACCAGCTTCAACCCTCTTTGGATTCTTTGCTGTTACTTGTTTAATCTCCTCTTTTCGTTCTGGAATTTCTTCATCAGGAATCTGTTGTATATTCTCCGTTTCCACCATATTTATATCATCATATATTTTAAATTGACAATATTTAAATGTTGTTATCGCTGCAGTAATAGGTGCCAGAAATGCTCCAAACCTAAAATACAACTCACAACAAGTACTAGTCAATGCATGGTTAACAAATGGATCTCCTTCTAAATCAGTTACGAGTTTATCATGATTTTCTGCTGGTATAGGCAAGATATTACCTACAGCTAGAGCATACATATTCAAAATAGTATTACATGTACCAAGAGTTTTCGTCATTGAAGCACCCAATCTACTTTCATATCTATTATACAATTTCAATATTTGTTCATTTGACAACTCTTCTAGTTGTGAAATAGTTATATCTTTACCCAAATATTTAATAGATTTCCCACCTGAAATAATCGAAGATAATCGTTGCTTTAAGTGATAATTTTTTACTTCACCTACAACACTATCATTGGATACTTTATCATCACTTAGTTGTTCTATAAGTTCCTCACAATTCATTTTTATTTTGCATAATATAAATTTCAATTTAAAATAAACCCAACCCGATCCAAATATAATAATCAATAATTGTATGAATATCAATATCTCAAACATTTCATATATTCATACTACATGTATTATTTAAGTTAAATTTGCTTAGAACAACTCAACATTGTTAAGCAATACCTATTTGTTGAACAATTCTTAACATTGGTATCTATGAATTGCTCAGCTAAATCAAGTTAAATCAAGTTTAAATCAAGTTAAAACCCAGTAAAATAAGTAAAATAAAAAATATTAAGTAATACTAAGCATTAATTAAGCAACTTATAACCAGTAGGTTGATCAGTTCTAATAAGCAACTTAGAATGTTTTGTTTTCGATAACTCTTTTCTTATTTTGTTTCTCTCCTCTAGTGTCGAAATAACATAATTTTCTCTCAAACAGTCCTCAAAACTATCTCTGTCTTTCGTATAAAACATACACAGCCATTTTGTCTGTTCTCTTAAGTCTTTTAATACTGAATTATATCTCTGTGATATAACCCAAACACTTTGCTCTGCATGTCTTCCAGAGAATGCGAGCTGTGACAACATATCCTTTTTCTTTGTTAATTGCTTTGTAGCTGAACAGTCATCAATGATATATAATGTTGGGCTTCCAGCATATTTATTAAAAAATAATCTTAACAGATCTTGTAGTTTCTCTTCGCCATTACAGCCAACTGGATTAACAATCATTATTTTTTTATCGATTGGGCACCGCACATCCTTTATCCAACTTCTGTTTTTATAAGCCTTGTTCCATGTTATAGTTGGGCAAAGAATAACTATATTATCAAACACCCCATCATACCCACCTTGTTGTTGTGAAAGCTCTAATAAGTCTAAAACAAATTCTGTTTTTCCACATCCTGTTTGACCACAAACAATTGCACTATGTGCATACTTTGGCAAATCAATACAACGGCGATACAAATCTTCCATTTTCTATATTTAATTGCGCATCTTGAATTATAAATAAATATATATTTATTACACCTGCAGCTTCAGCTTCTTTAGTAATCTGAATTGTAATACCTTCACTCGCATTTTCTATTCTCCGTCCATTCCCATGTAAACTATTATCATCTGTTGTTCTTAAGTCAAGCCAGAGTGCATATTGTTTTGTAAGATATTTGCCAATTGTCACACTGGCCACATGAAATTCTTTACTGACAGCGTTCACTATCGGATCATTAATATCTCCGCCGGCAAAGTGTTTGCGTATTTCATCCCACATATTATATGCTTTCACCCCTTGACTGTATAGTTGATTAGGCACACCCTCAATTGTTACTTCAACATTATTTATTTTTGGATTATAGAATGTTTCACTTTCTCTTGCAAAAGGTGATGATTGTTCTTCAAATACCATTAAAATTCCCTTCATGGACCTAGCAGGGGTATTCAAATTTATATTCCATATAGAATCACTTTTATTTTTAGGTATCCTTCGATGCCTAAGAATTCTATCATACAAAATTGACATTTGTCCCATGTATTGATTTTTTACCATTGTCGCTAAATTAGGCTCTGTGACCATATACAAATTCTAAACTTATATTATTAATTTCATAATTAGCAGCTAAATCACCTGTGGCTATTATTACCCTTGAATAATCATTAAATGTAAGTTCATATTCGAGTCTATCACCCAAACCAGATTGATAATAAGGCATATGGGCTTCAAGAAGTTCAAAATCTAATGGTATATAAAATCGATTACCAAATGTATCTGCGATAGCTTTATCTTCAGCGTTTCCAGAACTAGCATTTGCTGCTCCAGTTCTTAATTTTGTTACATTTGAACCTGTACTAGTATCTATACCTTGATAAACCATATTATTTCGCTCTGTAGATGTTTTCCATAGGTCACGATAGATGTAATACACATCTGAATCATCGATTGATAAAATTTCATTACCAGATATTTTAATAGTTGTTTTCTTAACGATTGCACGACCAATATTTTGAACCACTCGGCGATTGTCATCAGTGGAGGTTAATGCAATTGTAAAAGCTAAACGAACTGTTCCAGGTACGATTAAATCATTTGGACCTAAATTTGGGAATCGCACTAAAAGCTGTTGGTTTTGATCAATTGTAGATGGATTATTTGTTATTGTAACTGATTGTCTAATTCCTTTTACACCGAGAGGCTCTCTTAAATGTCTGTAGGGATTAAGTTTTCTTCCGTATGTTGCCATTATTCTTTTTAATTTTATTTATAATAAATTACATACTTAAAATAAATAATAAATAATGGCTGAAGGTGGAGAAGGAGATTTTATGCATTATGATAATGAGACGTATGACCCTGATGGTGATGAAGAAACACAACTGATACCCCCTGATGTTCCAATGATATTACCTGATTTACAAACGGAAAAACTAACTCCAGAGAATGATCGTCCTCTACGTGTAAAAACTTTAGAGCTTTTTAAAACTCTATTCCAAAAGGAGTTTAAAGTAACAGATCAGGAGTTTCAGTTACTAATTCCAGACCTACACACAGAAAACAAAACACTGTTCTGGAAGGATCACCGCATTAGTAAAAATGGGGACCCTAATAAATTAATAAGAACTTTTAAGGGCAAAGGAACAGCTGAATTAAAACGGTTATTGAATCTACAAGAGGCCCACTTGGCTCCAGAAGCTGTTAATAAAATACAAACTATAGAAAACGAATTACCAAATGTTGAAAACATGGAAATGACTGAATTACCAAGTGCAGTTGACGAAACAGAAACACATGTAAAAGAACTCATTGATACACTATCAAAAGAAACATCAACTACAATTACACATGATTTTGAAACTTTGCCATTAAGAGAACTTAAAGCCTTAAACAAAGCACTGCAACAATCAAGAGGCTCACTAACCAACAACCTTGCCAAGTTAAATGAATTGGATAAAAATAAAGATGCCGCAGTGTTAAAGTTGGCAGCTGTAACTACATTTGATTCAGACAGTCCAGATGCAGACCGTGTCGAAAAAGAAATTGCTGCTATTGTATCTGAGCGTGAAGCACGTCTTGAGGCGATTTCAGTTGATAGAAAAATTTAAGAACTCAAGTATCCAGAATAAAAGAGACCCTTGATAGAATATTACACAAAGATACTACTTTAAGAGAAAGACTCAAAACCCTCTTCAAAGAACAGGGGGTAACTATTGTTTCTGTTTTGACAGCTATAGGGTTTATAATCTCTACTTTAATTTTAAGTATTACTGGAGAGGTGCAAGTGGTGGTGCAGCCGCTCTCAGCCACCAGGAAAAGGTGGGAGCTAAAGAATGGATAAAAAAAAACAATTAAAACATCTGAGTTCATTACTGGGTATGCTAGCAGGGAAGGCTGATATGCATTACCCGGAATTATTGGATCAATAGTATCTTGGATATTGAATGCAGCAGGAAAGGCTGTTGGATGGCTAGCCAATAATTTATGGGTTTTGATTATTACAGTTGCTGGCTTCTTTATATGGCCCCTAAGGATTATATTTTATCTCGAAAGTAAAATAATAGTAGTCCTAACCCAACTGCAATACTAACCAGTGACTAGTGCAGTTTTATAATTTTCATGTTTGACTGCTTCTATTTGTTCATGGTATTGTGACTGTGTTAGTTTTTAAAAACTGTAGGAGGAACACTCAAAGGTTTAACATCCAAAGTTTTAACAATACTTTTTTCTGGTGTTTGTACAGGCGGTGGAACTGGTAAACTATTTACATCACCATTAAACCCCAAAGTTTGATCACCACTTGCAATTACAATTAAATTATTGTAATTTTGAATACTTCCTATCTGCAAATCCATGTTGCTTGGGGCCATATACAAACCAATTCCATATACAAAATCAACTTTTGACCTTGCATATTTTAGTACATTTTGATAGTTTGAAATTATTGTGGGTAAGTCTACAGCTCTATTAATTGCATCATTAACATTGGCAAATAAATATTGTTTTTGCGCATCAAATGCAGTCCCAGTACCAATAATGGAAGTTCTTGTTTGAGATTGAGCTCCAAGAATTGACCACACATAAACTCTAATACTATCATTTAATCGTTCAACTCCAGCTTGAGTGAACCCAATTGAATTATCTAGAACAAAACTAGTCCAAGCATTAGTAATATCGACGTGATGGGTAAAAGAATCGTGTACATCAAAAATGGTGATACCCTACCTCCATGGCTCAATCTATAACCCCTGAAGGTCTCATAAACATTGTAAAACCGCCAAGATTATGATTCCCATGGTCTATTTTTTGTCTGAAATCCTTATTTGGATTAATACCAAATTCAGTGCATATTCTATGGTAAGCTGAAAGGTCAAAATTATTATCATACCAACAATAGCTGTGATCATCTGGTAGAGGAACTTTCATTTGAGCTAAGATTCGAAGTGTTTGATACATAATATGAAATTCATATAAGGATCTCAAAAACGGATCATTTGTAATTGTTAAATTGCTGGTTATATGAAACACCGCACCCAACACAGTAGCAACCCCATATTGCAAAGTTAAATTGATTCGATACCACCCCATTTGATTATTCAACCAATTGTTATATGCTTTGTTGTTGTTTGAGACATTACCAGTTATTGAGGGGTTTGGATACCCCGCTAATGTGTTGGAATATGTAGCTTTGAAACATTTATCTTTTGTAACATAAACATCAACATTGTAAAACATTGGAACCGTTTTCAAAGCATATATATGGTTGACATTGTAGTTTGCATCTTTATTAAATTTGAATGCCATTGTTGTTGTTTTTTTAATATATAAATATATATATATATATATATAAAAAAAAATGTATATAACTTTAACTGACATTACAAAACCAATTCAATTACAAGAATATATTGATAATACGGATTCTAAGCGAGAAATTGGTTTGAAAAGTCTTACGTACTGGGTTGGTTGGTACAATATTTTGCAGGATGAAACATACGAGTGGTCTACTGTTAGAGCTAAACCAACTGCAGTGACAATTCCCGCTGGATTATATTCATTTGATAGATTAAGTAATTTATTGAGTAATGCCGCTTTGTCACTTAGTGTAAATAAATCTAATGGGAAATGTACTTTTACAGTTACAACGGGACACGAGGTTAATATTCCTGAAAATATACTTAAATTACTAGGTTTTGACATATATCCACAGTTGGATAGTGGTACTTATACAAGCGTCAATCCAGTTGATTTTGCTACCAAATCTGTTTATATTTATCTGAATCAAGTCAGGTCATCTCACAATCTATTAGATGGAAACATAAGTAACATTATTTGTACTGTACCCATTCAGCAAAACTACGTTTGGGGGGGAATCGGATACAATATCATTTTCAATCTCCGGAATCTAGAAAATTACAAAGTGGTATCATAGACGAGTTGGGAATTGAAGTCAGAGACAATAGTAATAATTTATTAAATAATCACGGACTGCCAATTTTTATTGTATTTGAAATATATAAACAATAAAGTAAAATGTCTATATATGGAGATACAAACTATCACGCAACGAAATCATATAGTGATACAGGCGATGAGTGGATTAAAAAAAAAATGAATGAGTTTGCTACTCTTGTAAAAGATAAAATGTATGTCCCAAACCTAAAACAAACAATACATGACCTTAAGCAAGGTAAACCTATAATAACTGTATGTGCAGAAGAATCTGGGCCATTACGTGATGGCTCTTATGAATTTGCATTTGGAAATGGTGTTTAAATTCTGGTTCAGCGCATGAAAACTGTGGTTATACTATGTTGTGTAGTGGGAGAGTTTTACGAATGGGTTTATGCAGTGTCACAAGAGATGGATTTGCAACCGATGAAGTTAAAATTGGGATTAGTATTAATGGCACTCCAAATGTGAATGCAACTTTAACAAAACATAAAGGACAGCGTTCGGCATACACAATATTTCAAACTCCAATCGAGCTTGCTTCTGGAAGTGTATTAAATTTTGTTTCACTTACAACATATAGTAGAGCTTCCATTTCAATTGTAAATGTATTAATTGAATTAGATATTTAAATTAAAAATTATAAAAAAATAAAATGAGTAATAACTGTATTCACCGCTACCAGTTGAGGAGAATAGAACAGAACATTATAGGCTTAGTGAAATAAGTGCTTTAAAACATAAGCTAGAAAATGAGGTTGACAAGGAAAACAATACGAAATAAATATAAAAGAGCTCTGAACATATTAAATGGTGTTCAGTCTGGATTAAAACTACTGTTGGTCTGGTAATGGGTTAAGGGACGGTTTAGTGCCGGGCTATTATTAATGTTGTAGGAGTGCCCGTTTCCTTGGGCCTTGGTATTGCGGGTAGTATATGTGGTGCATTTGCATTAACAAGCAAATTTGTTAATATTAAACTACTGAAAAAGGCTGAAAAACATGATGAAATATGTATACTTGCAATGGCAAAACTTAATTCTATTGCAAATAAAGTTTCCACTGCATTGCAAGATGGTAATGTATCTGATGAAGAATTTAAATTGATCATGGGAGAGATGGATAAATATGAACAAATGAAAACAGATGTTAGAAAACCTATAAAGTTTGAGATTTCTGTTGAAGAAAAAAAAATACTACGAGAGCAAATCAAAACAGACATGTTAAAAAATATAAATGGGCACTAAATTTTTACTTTCATTTGAGTGCGGTCGGGTAAAAAAAAAATAATAGGGTTTAAAAGTTTTTCAATAGACAAAATCAAAAGTATGATACTTATTGTTCGTATTGTTTTTACTTGGCTTCAACCCTAATGGTCTTACATAGTATGGCAACTCCTTATTTTTAGATTTAGCTTGTTCAATTTTAGATTTGAGAAAGAGTGGTGCCCATGCTTTAGTGTCATCATTTAATGTTAAAATCATAGCTTCACCATTAATAGTATCCACACATCTGTAATCTGTAATAGTATACATTTCATTCTGTTTTAAATCTGCCCATTTAATTGTATTATATTCATTTTGTTCCTTACACTTTTCTTCAAACTTGACCAGTGTGATTTGTTGATTCATTTTTGTGTTTTATGTTATAGAAATGTATCTTAAATAGAAATAAAAAATGGAGAAAATTTATTACAGTCCTAAAGGATTTTGGAAAGGTTTAACAGCTGTTAAGAAATTAGCAAAAGCAGCTGAAGTAAGTGATAAAGAAGCATTGAATTTCTTAAAGAAACAAGCGGTGTGGCAGATTTATTTACCTGCACCAAAGAAAATATTGAGGCCAAAGTTTGATGTTTCTAATAAGAATGAAGTTCATCAAGCGGATTTATTATTCCTACCACATGACACTGTTGGTAGAAAAATATATAAATATGCATTGACTGTTGTTGATATTGCTAGTAGATATAAAGAGGCAGAACCAGACCTTCTGACTTCAAAGGACAGCAAGGAAGTTGCTAAAGCTTTTGAAAATATTTATAAAAGAAAACTAACATATCCAAAATTATTACAAGTAGACCCTGGGAGAGAATTTATTGGTGCTGTTACACAGTTCATGGATAAACATAATGTAAATATAAGACACGGTAGAAGAGAAATTCATAGAGACCAAGCCATTGTTGAAAGATTTAACAGGACACTAGCCGAAAGATTGTTTGGTTATCAGTATGCTAGGGAGTTGGCCAATCCTCATAAACGAAATAGGGAATGGGTTAAGAGGCTACCAGCGGTAATCTCTGCAATAAATTCGGAGACGAAAAAACCCTCTCCAATTGAAATTACGACATTAAAAGACGACCCCATCTGTCCTACTATAAACTTAAGATATTTATACCAACCTGGAGAACAAGAAGGTGGAGGCAGACGTAGAGCTACTGACCCGATATGGAGTGTTGATATTCACAAGATTGATTATCATTTTATTACCCAAGGTATAAGAGTGTATTATTTGAAAGCACCGGCACCAAAGAGAGGCTTTGTAAAGGAAGAGTTTCTTATTGTTCCGGCTGATACCCAAACGCGTATGTCATGATTCCATCGGGTGCAATGTATCGTTTTGTGTCGAGTGGTGAGAGTGTTGTTTTGTTCATTGTTAGTCCGTATATTTTATGGTGTATGGAACGTAGCATATTCATGTTATGAGTGTATGTTTTCTTGCTGAAAAGTGCATCTTTGTAATTTTCAAAGTTTATTTGTTTTTTGATTACATATTTTTTTACTCCCTTTGCTTTCTTGATGAGTTGTTCGTCTGCTCGTAATATAGAGTATAGCTTTGGGCGTTAGACCAATATATTCTGCTATTGAAGTGCCAACACATTCATCTTTCATTTTGCCTATTACTTTTTTGTTTGTTTCATCATAAAGTGGATGGTCTTTTGGATAATCAGAGAAGTCATATTCATCTTTCATCTTAGACATATCTTTTGTATACACTCTTCTGTTTTGATGTCAACTATAAACTGTCGGTGTCTGTATACAACAAGGTGCAATTTTCATTATACTTCTTTTTCAGTTTGTTATAGTACCAGTCGTTCATTAGAGTGTTTTGATAAGTCTAAGACAGACATGCCAACATAGATTGGCTTGTTTAGCGTTAGTTTAGTTTTGTTTACATGTATAGCAGATAATTCATCTGAGAATTTGACACGTCTATTGAAATTAGGTTTAGCTATGATTTTTCTTAGTCTTTCGTTTTCGGTTCCATCCGTTTTTTACTAGTTTGATATCTGATCTTTTTCGTAGGTTCTCCATAGTTTTTCCGAATACAGCATTGTTCATTAGTTTATAGAAATCTTTTTCAAATGCAGACTTTGCTTTTTTACGTAATTCGGTGTTTAGACGAATGTATGGTTCCATCCATGGTTTTTCATTGAATTCTAAGGCTCGATGTACTTTAGTGAGTTTTAGGCCAAGAGATATGTACAACTGTAGATTTCTGTAGTGTAATACATATTTCTTTTTGTTGTTTAGATTTGGGACAAGTTTCTCTATGTTTATCATATTGCTATTGTTAAGAAGTTCTTTTTTTACTGCTAGTTTCTCAGGTGCAAGTGGATAATCGTTGTGTAGTTTATGTAGGCTTTTTGGGTATTCTAGGTCTACTTCAAGGATTAAACCTTTGCCTGGTTTTGGTTGAGCAACTGTGTTTCTACTGTTTAAGGGTTTCCACTTGAAACCGGAGTACGGTAAAGGTTGACTCATTGCCCATCCGTATAGGTTATTTGCGTCGTAATACATGATGTGATTGTTTTCTTCAGTTGGATTGTAATCAGCTACAAGAGGATTGTTTGCTTTGGCATGTCTTTTGGATACCATACTTATACCGCCACGCATACCTTTTTCTATGAATAAATGCATATCAATATCTGTTAGTAGTTCTAGGTTTATTTGAGTGTGTTTTAGTAATGCATCCCATGATAGACCTGGAGCTGTATAGTAGTGTAATGGGTCAAGTTTGTATGCATTTATACATGTTTTTCTAAATGTTTGGAATCATCAGCAAGTGAACAACATCAGTTTTAAGGTATAAATCATGATAATCTCCAAGGGTTTTACAATTGAACTCTTTCCATACCTGTTGTGCGTGTTCATATTCTTTTTGGTTGATACTTTCATCTGTAAGACTGCTGTAAAATTTATCTATAGGTGGTAATTGTGTTTCATTGAATCTTTCTTTGTTGTTCATATATTCATAAGGGTAAACTCCTTTACGTAAAAGTAGATTTGTTTTATTGTTGAAGACATTGTTGGTGATTTTGAAATCTGATTTATCTGTTGCATCTACTAACTTTTCAAGTGATGAAGACATGAATTGGAAACTATCTGAAGAACTTGAGTTGTCCAATGCTAAATGAGATGTACTTTTCAGCGTTGGTTGGAATACAAGTTATGTTGCGGTTTACTGTGTGTATTTTTTGCATTATAAAGATGACTAATCATATTCCTTTTAGGTTGTGGAATTACTACAGGGGATTTTAGTTGTGCCATGGTTTTATTTTGAGTTTTAGGTTGCAGTTTTTGTGTGCGGCGCCTCTGTATTTACCTGTGAAATGGCAGTGGTCTCTTACTTTTATATTGTTTAGTTCTGTTTCACATATCCAACAATGGGTTGCACTTTCATAATCTTTGGTGTTTTGTTCTGTCATTGTTATTTGAGTTGGATGGGTAAAAGTGTTGTTATGTTGCTTGTTTCACATTTCAAATGGTTTAAGAATGTTTCAACTACATCTTCGCCTCTGTATATTACTGGTTTTTCTGCTTTGCCATCATACCGCACAACTTGATATCCAAAACCACAAGCTTCATGTTGACTTGTTATTTCTGATTTGTCACCAGCAGGTTTGTTTTTTTTTTCAGGGGTTATTATGCTTTCAAAGTCCGCATAGATTACATATGGAACTGGTAGTTGGTTTTGATGGTTTTTGAATTTTATATGGTTTTTATCTTTTGAGGGCATTTCTATTTTGGTTGCAGTTTTATTGATTCCTTCACAGTCTTCTTTATGCTTGAGTAGTAAGTCTTCTTGTGAGAAGCCATATAGACAACGTTCACAGAAATGTGTTTTTTCCTTATGCTTGTTTTGATCGACGAGTAGTCTGTTAAGGTTTTTAATAATCCAACAATAATGATATTGCGTTTCTTTCTTTGGTTCTTCACCTTCTTCATCAACTTCATCGTCTTGTGATATCAAAAGTAAATTAATTCTATTCAATCCTGTTGGTTGATCTGATATGTAATATGGGAATATGTTTATTTTCTCTGTCTTTTTTGTTATTGTATATCCATAAACATTTATTGCAAGATTGTTTTGTTTTTCCACTTTTAACATTTGGGATATTGGTGTTGGAAAATCGATGTCCTTCAAGTTCAAATTGTCTTTGTTTTTTGTATAACTGTAAATATTATCAAGGTTACTTTTTGCGGGATACATAGCGGATGTCAGAGCCCATCTCAAACATTCATTATCATCATTCTTTATATTAATTATTGCTTTTTTATTTGCCAATGCTTTGGGTAAAGGAATATATGAAGAGCCTTTGAGTGGTTCATATTTTGCAATGTTTAAGTACAGTTTAATACAGTGTTCGATCTCTAGGCCTGATGCTGTATTTGTAAATTTCTCAATCCAGGTTTGTAAATAAGAAGTTTGATTATTATAAAATTCAACTACTTTAGATCCATCAAGAACAGCACTTTGTTCTCCATGGGCTTGTCCGATGACATACTTTCTTTCTCCGCCGTTTTCATCTTTGAAGAATTTTAAAGAAATGCCGATTGAAAACTTTATGCCCTTATATTCTTTTATATCTTGATTGATTTGATTTAGTATAGTAGACTTGTTATCATCAAACAGAATATTAGGGTCTTTATATTTATGGGCATCTATTTCATATGACTTGAAATAAGCACACAATGGCTTGTCGACCAATTTTAATTCTGGGTTTTTAACTTTGTTGGGTTCATTTATAACATTTTGTTTTGGTTTTTCGATTTTTGTTTTTTCACGATTTATGGATCGTGGAGTTGGGATTGGTTTTTCGATTTTTGTTTGAGGGATTGACTTAAGTTTCTCTTTCCTTCTTTGCTTCTTTTTTTTACGCCTTTCCCTAATGTTTTCTAACACAGATGATTTGGCCTCGACTTTGGTCTCTGAAGGCTTCAAAGCATCAACCATCTTTCGCAATTGCTCATCATTAATAACTCTATCACGATACAGTTTCAGAATATCTTGTACATCTGTAGCACTCATTTTCTTTTTTAATCTTTGGTTTATTATAATATTATTTTTTATTTAATAGAAAAATTATTGTATATATAACGTAAAAAATGGGAGAAATAAACATAAACATGTGTCAATACAAAAATATCCATTCAGATAAACCATGCACGATAAAATCAGTGAAAAACTCAATATACTGTGCAACCCATAAATTTAGAGTAAAAAAGAATACCCCCTTGAAACCATGCCTAGTGTGTGGAAAGGGTACTTGTGCTATGTATCAAGTGTGTGGAAAGTGTGGGGCAAATAGAGTTTGGGCCTTAAAGAGATATCATAAAATAGAGAAACCATTCAGACAAGAGTCTGTCAGACTTAGGGGGATTGTGATATAGCGGTTTCGTGGTTCATTGCATATATTTTGCTGAAGATTATGGTTTTCGTACAAAACAACTATATAGTTTGGTATATCAAGCATTATTTTGACAAATTCCTAGTCTCAAAGGCTGAGAAGTTTAAAATTGAGATTATATTGCAGGAGCTCCATACAAAAGTACAAAACTACTATATAGTTTGGTACTTTTGTACAAAAATATATATAAACTTCTAACCACAGGGTCTGAGAAAGCTAAAACTGAGATTATATTGCAGGAGCCCCATATTCTATATATATCCTTGCTCGGATCTGCTTCACATTTCACACACTCATTGCTCCAATGGACCTCTACCACCCTGTGACAAATTCACGTTCATGCCGCTCACGCTAATCCCAGAGTCAAGGTCACAAGCCCACACACTTGGAAATTTGTACATATTTTAGGGGTACCTGGGCCCACGCGGGGGGTATTCCATAAGCCTCGCTTACTGACCAATCTAGTTTTTTAGCCAGGTTTTTTGAAAAAATATCCAGGCTATTGGATTGGCGAAAGCCGGGCGGGCGGGCGGGCGGGCGGGCGGGCGTGGGCGGCGTCCACAATCAATGTTAAGTTTTCGTGTTTGAGTCCATTTCTTTGTTACTGTACCACCTAGGACCACCAAACTTTCATAGCTTCATAATCAAGGGGTGCCCACCACATATCACTATCCAACCATGTTACATAACGTTGGACCCATTTTTTCCGCGTAATCGACTTAGCCATTTTCAATGTTAAGTTTTCGCGTTTACAATGTTAAGTTTTCGTGTTTTAAGTCCATTTCTTTTGTACTGTACCACCAGGACACCAAACTCACACTTCATAATCAGGGACCCACCACATATCAACTATCCAACATGTTACTTTTTTTTTTCTTCACCCATTTTTTCCGCGCAGTCGACTTAGCCATTTTCAATGTTAAGTTTTCGCGTTTACAATGTTAAGTTTTCGTGTTTAAGTCCATTTTTGGTACTACCACCTAGGGGACCAACACGTTTTCACAGCCTTTTTTGGTACTGACCACCTTGGACACACTCACAGCTTCATAACCAAGGGGTGCCTACCACATACAACTATCCAACATGTGACAATTTTTTTACCTTCACCTATTATTTCTACGTAATTGACTTAGCCATTTTCAACGTTAACTTTTTAACGTACATCTGGTTAGAGTTATTTTTTGGTTAAAACTTTTTTCGTTATACTATATCTCTGCAACTGCTTCGCCCATTACCTTGAAACTTCACATGGGTATTTATCATCATCCATATTTTCATTCTAACCCCCAACCGTGCGGCCCCTGTGCCCAATGTCAAGGTCAAATTACTTTGAATTTTTTTGTTAAAGTTTTTTCGTGTACTATATCTCTGCAACTGCTTCACCCATTACCTTGTACTTCACATGGGTGTTTATCATCATTGTCGCACCTGCTTGCGGAAAGCGCGATCCTGTGCCCAATGTCAAGGTCAAATTACTTTGAATCTTTTTGTTAAAGTTTTTTCGTGTACTATATCTCTGCAACTGCTTCACCCAATACCTGATACTTCACATGGGTGTTTATCATCATTGTCGCACCTGCTTGCGGAAAGCGCGATCCTGTGCCCTATGTCAAGTTCAAATTACTTTGAATTTTTTTGTTAAAGTTTTTTCGTGTACTATATCTCTGCAACTGCTTCACCCAATACCTTGATACTTCACATGGGTGTTTATCATCATTGTCACACCTGCTTGCGGAAAGCGCGATATCGTCGGCATTTTGGCATACGTCCGTCCGTACGTCCGTGTGTCCGGTTAAATTTTTGTTTTCGTTAAAGTTTTTCCATCTACTATATCTATTTTTTTAGTGTCCATGCCTCGCCCCAAGGCGCGACGTGCAGGCCACGGCCATCTAGTCTACAAAAAGTGGGTATAATTATGTTATCCAAGTGTCTATGCTTGGAAAAAACCTGGCCTTCGTGGCTTTGCCTCGTTTCTTGTTTTTATTTCAGGAGGTTCAGCAAATCTATGATGAACATTTTGGAAGGGTAGAAGAACCGCCTCCAAGAGAACACCCTGCGGATGAAGGAGATGAGAACGTGCTGTCATCAGATGAAGAAGCGGAAGGGAGTATCGAGAACTTTTTTATTGCCAGTAATGTTGTGCTGAACGCGAGTGAAAATATAACAGTACCAGATTTCGATAATAGTACCCTGCGCAAAAATTGTAGCTGCCCTAAAGAGTGCCTAAAACAGTTATCCACCTGTGATATAGAGGAACACATATTTCATTTGAGGGAGTTAGAGAAAGCAGAAAAAGAATTTTATGTTATGGGAATTTTGCATCGTCTGGGATGTGGTCAAACTGCAGACCAACCAGACAAGAGGCAGCGCCTGGAGTATATGCATAAGGACACTGTTGTCTGCAAGGATGCATTTTGTATTCTGTACGACATTGGGTATTTTACTTTGAGGGCCCTCTTGCAGCATATACGGCACAATGGTCTTGTCCGACGAGAGCATGGAAACAAGGGTAAATGCCCACACAATGCCCTTGTGTATGAGTGAGAGTGGTGACTTTTATAAAAAAAACAAGAGTGACGAAATTGGTATTCCTATGCCTGCAGCACCCAGAGGTTCTGATGGAGAACCACCAATTTCCCTACCAGTTCCCACCACAAAACTGTCTCCATGCAGAGTATGTTGCATGCTGTGTCAGTGATGATGTGCGAACTGTGAAATACAGCACATTCACAGACATGTGGAGTGCATGTTGTGGCAATGTAAAAATTGCAACTCCTCGCGACGACGTTTGCTCGTCATGTGAAACTTTGCGCATGCAAATTATGGATGCACGGACAGAATGACAGAAGTTAACCGCTTGCGCGTCCTTCGGTAACGCTATAGAAATGGCACAGGGGGAACGGGACCTGTACCGTCGCTGGGTGCACGAAACAAAAGCCGAGGGCTGTAGCAAGGCTCATTACATGTTTGACTTTGCCCAGCATGTGACAATTCCTCACCATGGACGGCAGATGGGCCCTCTGTATTTCGTGACACCTCGTAGAATACATGTATTTGGATTCTGTATAGACAGCGCTTCTCGACAAATCAACTATTTGATTGATTAGTCCCAAACAACGGGGTATGATGGCAAAGGAATTCACGGTCCAAACGCTGTTCTATCAATGGTAGATGATGGCCTTACAAAGTTTCACCAAGGAGAAGATGAATGTGGCTTACATACCGACAACTGCTTTGGTAACACTCTTATATATATGGCTGTTACCAGAGAAATGGGGCTTATGGGTTATACTACCAGTGTAGATCCAGATGAGCATGTGCATCCACAGTCTGATCAGGATCTGCACCGTCCACCAGTGTATCAAGGAAACACCAATTATGCTTCTAACAAACAAGAGTTATCAGACTACAGGAGTGTGCTATTTTATCAGCAGCCACACTGGTCACAAATCCCATAAGCCCCAATTTCTCCAGTCACAGCCACATATATGATATTGTATTTTTCATACATACAATTAATGATGTATAAATTTGATTCGTCAAAGTATGTCAAGGTATACGAATAATAATAATAATAATAACAACAACAAAATAACAAGAACAATATGCATATCATCTGCAAGTGTTTTGGATACTAATGCTGTTTCAAACTGGTCCATACAGTAAAAACTGTAAAATGTACTGCATATACACGTTGCATTTGCATGCATATATTATAGGAATGAATGGCCTTTTTGTGGAATTTATCGGGGTATAATCTTGGAAAAGCCACTTTCGAAAATTCTAATTTTTTATCGCCAATTGTTTATTTTTATTCTATTGGTTATTATAGGAATGAATACCCTTTTTGTGGAATTTATCGGGGTATAAACTTGGAAAAGTCGCGGGAATACTGGACGAGGCCTTCCGGCCTTCGTCCAGTATTCCCGCGACTTTTCCAAGTTTATATCCCCGATAAATTCCACAAAAAGGCCATTCATTCCTTATAATTCCAGCATTTTAAATAAATTCATCAAGAAAATGTGTTTATTTTCCGTTTTCTTAAGAATTATTTTAACCGTGCCTCACGGTTACGGAAAGTAGTTCGGCGTGGGAGTTTACTGGGATATAAATTTTGGACAGAGACTTGCTACGGGCCAATCAAATGTCAGGGAATTGTGTAATTATTTTTGTGCTGGAATTATTGTCTTATGAGAATATTGTACCTATTTATCTTTCAGGACAAAACAAAAACTGGTATGTGATGGCCTATTTTGCATGGCGGATCCTAGTGGGCCTTCACAAAAACATAGTCTACATAGGTTCCTGGCCACACAAAGTGCTTAGTTGACGCCAGATTTGCCCATGCCAAGCGCCTGTACCGCCGGACTGATGCGGATACCATATCTCAGATTGCCGAGATATTTGCAAAGTCAGCCAAGACCAACGAGGCATTATTGTATCAGGTAAACACACAGGTGGAAGACTCGGACCTGTGACACAAAGAAAATGTCCATTACAAAAAATCCATTACAGCACCCACTAGGTCTCGCACAGTACTATCTTCTATTAACGTAATGTACAGTACGATACCAGGTGGGTGGGGTAATGGGATTTTTTTAATAGGCATTTCTTTGGTGTCATAGGTCCGAGTCTTCCACTTGTGGGTAAACATTGTCCCCACCATATCCCTTACGCAATAACTTAAACACGCATTTGTTCGCAATAACATGTTAATAATATAATGTAGCATCAGCAATATAAAGAAAGCTGAGAAGAAACTTTTTATATTATATACCTACCCATGAAATACATAGTTATACGATGTAAATAACAGTCATATGTTCTCATCGATGAAATAAACAACTTCCGGTGAAAATACGACTACTTCCGCTATCAATATTCATAACGCGCACCTGCAGTGCCGGCTGCAAATACACATTCATTACCGTATACAGTCTAACAAACTGCTAATTTCCATGGAGCGGTATATAATAAATAGAATATTCATATTTTTGCAACGAATATGACATATATGTTGTAAAAATATGAATATCCTCTATCTATGCTCTTGAAATTATATGTTCAATAATGAACTTATATCAGTGAGGAGAAAGAGAGATTTTAGTTAAATATTGATAAAGAAAACTTTAGAGAGAGCTTTGTATATGCAATGTTATTTACATTATAGGACACCGGGTGTACAGACGTTAACTGGCCATGGAGAGACTGGAAGTCATTTCTGGAAGTTCACTTTAAGAAGTTTAAGGGGATTTCCAAATACCGCATCTTTGAGTTCTCCTACCAGCATCCAGGCCAAGTTCTTGCCAGGAAGACGTCCACTGGAGAGGTGGACACCTTTACTCTGATAAAGAATGTCGGCCAGCAGTTCGACAGCGTAAACATTCTGCGGCCAGAACCTGTGCCTACAGCAGGACTTTCGAGAGAGAGGCAGGGTTATCTGTACAAGCATGTTCGTCCTTTCGTGCTCCCAGTATACCAGGACGTTACCTGCCCGCCGCCATTGGAAGAGTAACTCCATACGAACACACTGCTAGTCTGTCCAGCTCCGTTAACTAATAAACATGTATAAAATGTTCATTTGAAGTAACATAAACAGCAATAGCGTGTTTGATTGAGCATGTCTACATATTTTAAAACTACATTGATATTGAATCGTTATTTTTGTGGCAATATCACGTTGTAGGCCCATATATATGCAACTTAATACGCTAGGCTAATTCCGTAAATACTGTTCAATCTACTTTGTATTTCCCACCCGCCATATATATATTCTTAAATTATTAAAGATCTGGTGCCACAAATATGTATAGCATGTATAGCTTACGGAATTAAGCAACTCCCTTGAATATTGGTATGGGGCTACGGCGTGATATTGCCTTTTTAGCTCACCTGAGCGAAGCTCATGTGAGCTATTGTTACCACAATGTGTCCGTCCGTCGTCCGTGAACATTTTTAAACGTCTTCTCCTCGGTAACCATTGGGCCTATAACTTCATGGTCATGGTCCTTAGGTAGGGGGATTACAAAATTGTTAAAATGACGTCATTACGTAATCCAAGATGGCCGCCGTCTAAAAATAGCACAAATTCTTCAAAAATCTTCTTCTCAAGAACAGCCAACCAGATTTCGATAAAACTTGGTAGGATTGATCGATGTACAATGCTCTTTCAAAGTTGTTAAAATGCTGACCCCGGGGTCAAAAATAGGCATGGCCCGTGGGGTCAAATTGGGGTCAACTTTTATTTTTGATCGAATATGATCATGTCATATATCAAATCGAAGGTATCAACGAGGCGATCACTCTGGTGCTTTGTCAAAATCGGATGGTTTTGTCGTCCAAGATGGCCGCCGAAAGGTCAAAAGGTTGTTCTTTTATTAGAGATTTCAAAATTCTTTTGGACATGAACTGCTTGGCCCATGTAGCCAAACTTAAAAGTTATGGTCCATGGGTGAAGCCTTTTCAGATTTGTTAAAATGGAGGTCATCGCTAATCCAAGATGGCCGCCATCTAAAAATAGCATAAATTCTTAAAAAATCTTCTTCTCATGAACCGCCTGCCGGATTTCAATGAAACTTGGTAGGAATGATCGATGTACAATGCTCTTTCAAAGTTGTTAAAATGGTGACCCCTGGGTGAAAAATGGGCGTGGCCCGTGGGGTCAAATTGGTGTCAAATTTTATTTTTGACTGAATATGGTCATGTCTATATCAAATCGAAGGTATCAAAGAGGCGATCGCTCTGGTACATTTTTTGTCGAAATTGAATGGTCATGTCATCCAAGATGGCCGCCGAAAGGTCAAAAGGTCGTTCTTTTATTAGAGATTTCAAAATTCTTCTTCACACGAACCGCTTGGCCCATGGTGGCAAAACTTCACAGTTATGGTCCATGGGTGAAGCCTTTTCAGATTTGTTAAAACGGAGGTCGTCGCTAATCCGAGATGGCCGCTGTCTAAAAATAGCACAAATTCTTAAAAAATCTTCTTATGAACCGCCAGCCGGATTTCGACGAAACTTGGTAGGAATTATCGATGTAAAATGCTCTATCAAAGGTGTTAAAATGGTGACCCCGGGGTCAAAAATAGGCGTGGCCCGTGGGGTCAAATTGGGGTCAAATTTTATTTTTGACCGTACATGTATATGCTCGTGTCAAAAATCAAATTGAAGGTATCGATAAGGCGATTGCTATGGTGCAATATTTGTCGGAATCGGATGATTATGTCATCCATGATGGCCGCCAAAAGGTCCATTTGTTTGAGATTTTTAACGTCTTTTTCTCGGGAACCACATGGCCGATGCTGGCCAAACTTCATAGTAAGTTAAGATCCTTGGGTGAAGCATTTTCAGATTTGGTAAAATGAGAGTCATTGCTTAATCTAAGATCATTAGATGACCGCCATCTAAAAATATCACAATTTTTTAACACATTAACTCAATGTCACATTCTCCTCTGGTGTTCATGGAGTCAGGTGAGCGAATTAGGGCCATCGTGGCCCTCTTGTTTTGTTTCTGCAATGAATGATGACGTCGACGACGTTGCTCCAAAAGTTAGGCCAAAACATGCCAAACGGAGTGTTGTTCGTGACGTCATAGCAACGTAACTACATGGGATATTTTAAAAATTCAATGTTTTTTGGAAAGTACATACTGTGTGCTACAAAAAACAGTAAAAAAGTAAAAATGTGAAATGTTGACTCTATGGTTGGAAATTGCACAGCAGAGCTCAGCTAAAAATTAGTGTTTGTAACGAAGATACGTCAAACCTAACGGAGGGACCATATAAGCATTTGTGCTTAAATTAAGGTCCAACAGATCCAGGTAACAATCCAGGTAACAATCCAGGTAATTTTTATACCCACCGCAATGAGTTGTGGCGGTGGGGTATACTGGAGTCAGGCTGTCCGTGCGTGTGTGCGTGCGTCCGCCACTAAACTTAACATTAGAGAAATATTGTTATAACTTCTATTTCCTTGATCTAAAATGCTTAATATTTAACACATGCATTCCTGTAAGGCTCTACTACCATGCTGTGCCAAATCCACGACCGTCCAACCCCCTGCTGATCTCAAGGTCAAGGTCAAATACTTAGTCTCTTTACAAAACTTAACATCAGAGAAATATGTTATACCGGTAACTTCTATTTCCTTCATTGAAAATTCTTAATATCTCACTCGTGCATTCCTCTAAGGTTGTACTATCATGCTGTGACAAATCTACGACCGTCCAACCCCCACTGATCCCAAGGTAAAGGTCACATGCTTAGTCTCTTTACAAAACTTAACATCAGAGAATATGTTATAACTGCTATTTCTTTCATTGAAAATTCTTAATATTTTACTCATGCATTCCTCTAAGGTTGTACTATCATGCTGTGACAAATCTACGACCGTCCAACCCCCACTGATCCCAAGGTAAATGTCACATACTTAGTCTCTTTACAAAACTTAACATCAGAGAATATGTTATAACTGCTATTTCTTTCATTGAAAATTCTTAATATTTCACTCGTGCATTCCTCTAAGGTTGTACTATCATGCTGTGACAAATCTACGACCGTCCAACCCCCACTGATCCCAAGGTAAAGGTCACATACTTAGTCTCTTTACAAAACTTAAAATCAGAGAATTGTTATAACTGCTATTTCTTTCATAAAAAAATCTTAATATTTCATGCATGCATTCCTCTAAGGCTTTACTATCATGCTGTGACAAATCCCCGCTGATCTCAAGGTCAAGGTCACATATTTAATCTCTTTACAAAACTTAACATCAGAGAAATCAATTATAACTTCAATTTCCTTTCTCGGATCTGCTTCAAATTTCACACACGCATATCTCCAATGGACCTCTACCACCCTGTGACAAATTCACATTCGTGCCGCCCCCGCTAAGCCCAGAGTCAAGGTCACAAGCCCACACACTTGGAAAATTTTATATATTTACGGTACCTGGGCCCACGCCTGGGTACCTGGGGGGTATTCCGTAAGCCTCGCTTACTGACCAATCTAGTTTTTAACTAGTTGCGAACTGTAACTCTTGCAATCTACTCCCATACCGTCTGTACTACGTAAAATTATGGACTCCGTAGGCAGAGTTACTATTCCACTCATATGATTCCTCTGCAGAATAGCGAATCATATCTGATTCGCACTTTAGCAGTTAATTGTGACTTGTTTGAGGTATTTTCCATCTGAAAAAAATACTAGTATTATAAAAATAACACAAAATAATTATTCTGAAACAATTTTTACCATTTGTAGAAGGTTTAGAAAATTATTGTTTGCCTTTACAGAAAATGGACCCCATCTTAACGTTTACATGTTGAATTTGGCTGCCACTGACTGCGTCACTTGTTGATTCTAGCTTAAATTTACTTTATCAGGTCATCTATGTATGTAAATATATGTCATAATTACTTGAATATGTTATTTTCATAATATTGACACTCATTTTAGTTCAGAAATATAAAAAAAAATCACAATTAACTGCTAAAGTGCGAATCACATCTGATTTGCTATTCTGCAGAGGAATCCTATGAGTGGAATCGTAACTCTGCCTACGGACGTTACGGGAGTAGTTTGCCAGAGTTACCGTTCGCAACTAGGTATTAAACAAGTTCATCAACTAGGGATTTTTATAAAACATAACATATGAGCTAACTTGTCAGTTCAATCCAAAGATAAACATTTCTTTCAATGTATCTTGCCTTCAAAATAAGATTGTTGTTAGATTAAAATTTGCGTCAGCGCGTTTAGCAGCACATAGTCGGTCATCTTAACTCTTTGCATGCTAGCAGCGAAAATATCCGCCAAACGAATTAGGAGTACATGTTTTATTTCTCTGTAAATATGTCTTTAAATTTCATTAGAATTGTCATCTGCTATTTTTGAACTATTTATAGCCCACAAATTTCCCAGCATGCAAAAGAGTTAAGTCTTGACTTATGGTTGGAGTTTTCGGGGTATGTTCCGAAAGTGTCAATAAATTTGCTAATTCGTTTTTATACGACCTTTTTTAAAAAACGGTACGTATTATGTTTTACAGCAGGGCGGGCGGGCTGCTGAAGAAAAAGTGCATAGTTCAAAGTTTGTGTACACAACTCTTTCTACATTTTTCTATACAGGGTACAGAGTTTGTGTACACAACTCCTCCGAAACCGTTCAGTCAATCGTTCTGAAACTATACACACGTCTTCTACACATATTGAAGATGTGCACCTTGGTGTTTTTATGTCGAAAACATATTTTTTAACAAAAATATCACCTTTTTAACTTAGCCATTTTTTCTACATTATTGTATCCAATTCCCTATCATTTCTACTTTACACTCTACTTTTCTATCTCTGCCTAAATTAGTATACATGTTTAGCACAACGAGATGAAGAAATAATGGTATAGACTTTCAAATTCTCATTAATGTTTCTTTGCCTTGGTGACAGCTTCACATTTCTGCATCTTCGCTGTCTGGCCCATATTCGACGGGCGTATTTTGTGACTTGCGGCACTCTTGTTATTGGTTATTGATCATCTCACAGATGAATGAGGCACAGTGAAGGAAAACTTGAAACTTTTCTATTGTCTGTGATTTTAACAATATTAAAGAGCAGATTAATGGCGGACACAGAAAATCACGGTAGGTTTGTGAACAAAAAGACTTAAATGGCAAAAATGAAACACTGGATTGGTGGCATTTTTAAATAACTTGATGTAGGTCAAGTCATGCTTATGTTAGTTAATCACGTAAAGCACATCGCGGCTGCATGCACACATGTCTATAAATTACAAAATATGTGAATACCCTGAAAACTCCGACTACCTTGAAAACTGGCGTCACGACCATAGAATACGTTGGGAAAAGAATTTATTTTGAAATAAACTAGCAGATTAAGCGCTATAGCCTATACTACAATTGGTCACAATTTGACCACATTCCAATCATAGGCATTCGGCGTGATTCGGCTTTCGTCGGTACTGCTATAATTGAATGACGCTGCTAATACTGAATACATAACAATGTTTACGTCCCTTGAAATTAAACTATCGCCATTTGCTTTGTTGTTTTTAGTAAGGTATGTAGCTTATGGTCGGACACAAGCTCGTATTGTAACAAAATAACATGTTTAAAATTATAATTTTCTCTGCATTCTATGTATTTCTGCAGGATAACGATATTTTTCGAATGATCATGCCACTTGCCACTAAAATATTGATAGTAGAGCCTTGAACACATTATTTCATTATACCCCCGGCATATGAAATATGAAATATGTCGAGGTGTACATTGTACAATGCATATAGTTTTCGTAATTCCGTCCATTTGTCCATCTATCCATCCGCATTAAAGTTTTTGGGTACTCATTATCTCTGTAACGGTAAGTCAGATTGATCTCAAACTTCATGTACATGTACTTCCTTGTCATCATCCATATTTCATTCCATATCACACGCATGCGACCTTCATGTCCAAGGTCAAGGTCAAATTACTTAGAAATTTGCGTTACATTTTTTTACAGTTTTTATTTTTCGGTTCAGGCAGCGGCCAGGGGTATATGTGAGCCCCTGCTCACTTTCTCTCTAGTTTGTTATGATACGATGTTGTGTCTGACCTAGGAAAACCAGCTATAATTTGATATTCTTTGCATAATTTTTCTAACTATGCTCTTTCAGCAAGATAACAATAATTCTCAAATAAATACGTGCACTTTCCGCCAAAATATTTACATTAATAGCGTTAATAAAATCGTGGAATTTGTGATGATACAAGGTTGTGTCCGACCAAAGCTACTGTTGTTCATATATAGTTATACCGATGAAAGCTGAAACACGCCGAATACCTGTGATTCCAATAGTTAGTTCTGAGTACATAACTCTAATTGCATTTCATTACTCTGCATTGCATAAGCGGTATGACGGAGTAACGGTAGTCTTTCCAAATATGCGTTTGAAGCGTTCTTTGTTTACTTTCTACTTCGTGGAGAGTGACCTGAGAATTTTGCTAATAAACACTTTATTAGGTAAGTTTATGGTAATATTTTGTTGTCATATTGTAGAATTGTCTCTCAATAACAATATAGCGAAGTATGAACGTCAATGCCTTGTAGGTTTTTTCTATATTTTAGTGCGTAGAATGTAAATGCTGTTACGCAAATTTATACCGTCGACTGGTGTAGTGATATAGTGCAACCTGTTGCCTATAAAGTGAAAAACGTGCAGCTATCCAATAGTTTGATTTTAACTCTTTGCATGCTGGGAAATGTATGGGCTATAAATAGTTAAAAAATAGCGGACAAAAATCATCATATTTTCTTTTATTTCTCCTTGTAAATATCATGAATATGTCTTGGAATTTCATTAGAATTGAGTCCAGAGGACTCAATTCTAATGAAATTCCAAGACATATTTACAGAGAGAAACAAAACATATACTCGTAATTTGTTTGGCAGATATTTTCACCGCTAGCATGCAAAGAGTTAAGTTATTCAGAATATGGTCAAAATGTGTAAAATTGTTAAACTCATTGATGGAATAGCCATCTTGTTCACTAAATTAATAGTTCAACTGTTCAAATAAGAAACTAACCTGTCATGATGTCAATTGATATAGTAGAATGTCAATGGAAGTACGATTCCATTCATAGGCTTCCTCTGCAGAATAGCAAATCAGATCTGATTCACATTTTAGCATGTAGCTCCAGGTACATGTACATGCCCACTCAGTTAACTGTTCTTTATAGAAATTAAATAAGTGTATAATTGTGTCACTATTCCACGAGTTCTAAAAATTATTCTAAAAATAACAAACATTTTGTGCCTACCGAGTGGGCATGTACCTTTAACTGAAATGAGTGTCAACATTATGAAAATAATGTGATGAAAATGCCGATTTGTCTGAGGCACCTATGAGAACAAGGCCGGCTGGCCAGTAATTACCTCTTATGTAGCTGCCAGTTGAAATATGTCACAATTAACCATTTCACCCCTAAGTAACTGGAATGGATTTTGATATGTTGATTTTGCAACCAATCCAACCATCATAAAATGATTTTCAGACTAGTCCATTTATGAAAAGGGGGTGTTTACTTCCAAAAAGTGCAGGTCCTGATGAGACGGCCCATTACGAGCCGGCTTATCTGGATCTACACTATTTGCCAATACCACTCACTATACAGGGGCCCGTTTCACTAAACTTCGCACAACTAAAATGTTAATAAGTGCAAAATTATGATAGTGTGTAAATGTCACATTAACAATGTTTTCTTGTAAACAATTATTTGATTTACATTTATTGAGCATAGGGTCAATAAATGTAAATCCATCAATTGAAATTTCCAGACGATTCTAAATTTGCACTTACGAACATTTTAGTCGTACAAAGTTTAGTGAAACTTGCCCCATGTCAGTAGTGTTGAAAGGGTTAACTGCTGAAGTGTGAATCAGATCTGATTCGCTATTTATTCTACACTGGAAGTCTATGAATGGAATCATAACTGATATGGACGGTAAAGGAGTATCAGGGATTCCAACGGGGAAAATAAAAAAATCGCCACTTCAAAAAAAATAAAACAATTGGCGATAACAAATTACAATTTTCGAGAAAAAAAAATCATTTTTTTTTTCGAAAATTGTAATTTTTTATCGCCAATTGTTTATTTTTATCGCCAATTGCGAAAGTGGCAATCGCCAGCGGAATCCCTGGAATATAATTAAAAGAGTTGCTGTTCGGAACTATGGATAGTACTACTTCAAGTTCGAATTCAGTAACTTTCACTACGTTTATCCAGT
>CM055272.1:49273537-49330996 GCA_029237695.1 Conchocele bisecta | reverse complement strand
ACGTTTATCCAGTATGGTGTTCGCCAATTTTATTTACACTACTAGATGCGCCGAATTATCCAAATAAATTTGATTTTGCAAACATGTAGAGATAAGTATGCATACATCACACACTTGATGTCAGAATGTTATGACATTTCACCTGCAGTTTTCTGTGATCTGACTTGAATTTTGAGGAAATTTGGACTGAATATTGGCATGACAATGACATGTAACCCATCATAGGTGGAAGACTCGGACCTGTGACACACCAAAAAAAAAATGCCCATTACAAAAAATAGATTACCCCACCCACTTGGTCTCATACAGTACTATCTTTTATAATAGAAGATACATGTAGTACTGTAGGAGACTAAGTGGGTGGGGTAATTGATTTTTTGTAAGTAAAAAATGTTGTTTTTTTTTTTTTGAAGTGGCGATTTTTTTATTTTCCCCAGCAGAATCCCTGCATGTATATCCCTGCACATGTTATTGTGAACAGTATAGACCCTGATCAGCCTGCACATTTGTGAGGCTGATCTGGGTCTATACGGTTTACAACACAAATTGCCCATTTTCGCACAGACTCACTTTAAACGCTTAAGTGCACACAATTAGCCAATGCCATCGTGTTGTGGACGTTGATGCAGCGTGTTAGTTTAACCATTTCGCTCTATTTAATGTGACTGGAGAAATGGGGCTTATGGGATTTTTTACCAGCGTACAATGTACAGGGGTGGGAAGTTTCAAGATATATCAAATTTGAAGTTCCTGATAATTGCAGAAGGATAATAATTGTTCAACATGGGAAGCACATTTTTACGCAATTGTGGGTGCAATAATATGATTGTTTAGTCATTTTTAGCGCGCCTTCCGAAGGAAGCCGTGCTTATGGCATACCCTCGGCATCGTAGGCGTCCGTCCGTCAGTCTTCAAAAATTATAATGACCTATATTTTCTGTTTCCTTGCTTGGATTTGCTTCATATTTCACACACGCATTGCTCCAAGGGTCCTCTACTGCGCTCTGGCAAATCCACGTCCGTGCCGCCCCTTCTAAGCCCAGGGTCAAGCTCACATACGTTGTGCATCTCGAAACCTTTACGCTCGGACGCTCGGGTAAATGGCCTATATTTTCTGTTTCCTTGCTTGGATTTGCTTCATATTTCACACACACATTGCTCCAAGGGTCCTCTACATGTACTGCGCTGTTGCAAATCCATGTCAGTGCCGCCCCTTCTAAGCCCAGTGTCAAGGTCACATACTTTGTGCATCCCGAAACCTTAACGCTCGGGTAAATGGCCTATATTTTCTGTTTCCTTGCTTGGATTTGCTTCATATTTCACACACGCATTGCTCCAAGGGTTCTCTACATGTACTGCGCTGTTGCAAATCCACGTCCGTGCCGCCCCTTCTAAGCCCAGTGTCAAGGTCACATACTTTGTGCATCCCGAAACCTTAACGCTCGGGTAAACGGCCTATATTTTCTGTTTCCTTGCTTGGATTTGCTTCATATTTCACACACGCATTGCTCCAACGGTCCTCTACCTCTGCTAAGCCCAGGGTCAAGGTCAAATATTGTGTACGCTCAAAACCTTAACACGCTCTGGTAAATGGCTCATACATTTTGTTTCCCTTATCCAGCACGTTGTGTTTTCAAATGTGCCCTCGGTTCCTTTGCTGCCACCGGGCGCGCTTCGTTGTCCTCTGACAACTCTTGTCAGGATTTGGCATTTGGAACTGTTCCCACGCCTGAATGTAGCACCAGATCAAATAGCACACTCCTGTTGCTTGAAAATGATATATATTGCTTGTTACAAGTATGATTGTTGTTTCATTGATGGAATGGGGAACAGTGCAGATCCTGATCAGACTGTGTGAATGCACAGGCTGATCTTGATCTACACTGGTCGCAAAACCCCTCTTTTTCCAGTCACAGCCACATATATTGGCTGGTCCTTAATTTGGGAGGAATCCAGAGTACCCGGATTAAACCAACTTGTCCAATTTGGCAACCACCATGCCGTACCACATGCTGCCCCGATTGAGGACTCATTACCAATTACAATGTACAATTAACAGACAACTACCATAATAATAACCCTTAGTATTTGGACGCCATTTGTTTTGGGAAACCCCTAACAAATTATATCCAAATACATTGTTATGTTGATAAACCAATACAATAATATAACCATAGCTATTGGGACTCTTCGTTAGGGAAATCATATACAGTGAAACCTCGCTAATCCGGGCACCCTGGGAGGTCCCCAGGGTGTCCGGTTTAGCGAGGTTTTATCTGTAAATCAGACATTTGATTATTCCGAGCCATAGTTGTGTGCTGTGCAATCACGAACAGGCATTATCACCTGAGATAAATGGCCAGGAAACCCATCAAATTTATGATCATATAATTATGTTTCTTGTTGTCCGGTTTAGAACTGTTCCACTGTAAAGTATACTGAAACGATTTAAAGACACAACAGGGGGGTAACATGTTATTATTCACCCGTAACATACTTTTTCAAAACATGTTATTATATGACTAAGTATTTCAGTCATTCTCATTGGCTGAAACACGGCCACGTGATTATCAACACATTGAATGTAGGCCTCTGAACGGTTTGTTTACATGAATAAGCACTCTCGGACTGCGAGACCGGTCCAAGATGTGTTTGTTCATGTAAACAAACCTATTGTTCACCTCATTAGAGCGCATGCGTAAATGTGACTCCGAATAAATACGGTACTGATACATGTAATTGTTATTTACGGACCTTCGAAAATTGATGTTCACCTCCGCCTTCGGCGTCGGTGAACATCACTTTTCTCAGGTCCGTAAATCTTGTGTACACCTCCTCAAAAGACAATAATTATATGTTATTATGAAGATAAATAGCAATTCATTATCTATGCAATGTACTAGTAACCAGGCGCCCGTACTGAACTTTGTACGACTAAAATGTTCAAAGTGCAAAAGTATGATAGTCTGTAAATTTATCATTAACAATGTTTTCTTGTAAACATTTATTGGATTTACATTTATTGAGCATAGGCTGCATATGCATATGTAAATCCTGTCAATACGACCTAATTGTGTCTGAATATTTAGGGTTACATGTATTACGATACATCTTACAGAGGTGTTGAAATAAGCTGTCGAAATGGCCAGCCCTCAGGCAGGGAAACTCACCATCATCGAAGTCACCCACAACGTTGACGAGTCGGGCGGGAGAAGTTCAGGCTCGGGGTCGAGGGCAAACAGCGATGCAGCCAGAGCAGATGTGGACACAGATCACAGAGATATCAGTGACATGGAAACAGACGATGATAAAGGTGTGATATTTGGTATGTTAATGTTGCTTTGGTATAAACATATTTGAGACAGGCCATGTGTACCTCATGATAAATGAGAACCATGGCAGTTTTTTACTTTCTGCATGGTGAACGGTGCAGATCCTGATCAGACTGCGTGGATGCACAGTCTGATCTGGATTGACACTGGTCACAGAGGGCATAAGCTCCATTTGTCCTGTCAACACAGTGCGTATGTGCCGTGAAACATGGTGCTGTGAAACGTTTTTGATATCCTGTCAATACGACCTAATCACTGCGTGTGCATTTTACAGCCATTTGTAGGTGTTTACGGGATAAATAGAATAGTAGGTTAGTGCCGTGAATGGGAAAAATATCTGGCGCGGAACGGAAACAGGATGTGCTCGGCAGAGCCTCGCCCATCCGTTTCCTAAGCCTTGCCAGATATGTTTTCCCATTCACGGCACTAACCTACTATTCTCTATTCTGCAATCACATTCACAAATGAGCATACCTTTAAGAGAAGCCATGTGATATCTCAAGAAAAATATTTGCAATAATATTTTCCGTAAATGGCATCAAATGTTTACAAAAAGTTCATCACAAATTTCGTCAGCGTTCTACATCATTTACAGAAAATATCACTGTTTCTGTAAATATTTTTCATGAAAAATCACGCATCAATTTTGCAGTCAACATGGCTAGTTACTGTGCTTGATGTAGACAAATTTTCTGTATATTTGTAGCGTCGCCTCATTTACCGTTGCTGTCGTCGGCGTCCGCGTTGACAGTGTCAAAAAGTTTGTATACGTATAACTTTAATATTTCTTTACGGATTTCTTCAATATTTGGACACTTGATACATGTGAGCATATGGAACACACTCGTACCATTAACATGACCTTCACCTTTGTCGTGCCCGTGATCATGTGACGGTCAAATGCTTCGGCAGGCGCAACACCGCTTCCGTGGTGGAATTCTTGTTGTTATCCCTTGCAAATACATGTACGTGAGGAAGTTTGTTGGAGTTGTGTGTGTGATGTGAGTAATTGTACCAACATAGTCCGGGCTCCAGATAATTTAACTGTTGTGTCTATAGAATACTATACTCCTTCATTTAAGGAATAAGACCATGGGCAGTTGCGTTTACTGTTCCAAAGAACTCCTCGCAAACTTTAAACAGATCAACTGTTGTTCATAATACTACGGTGTCCTGTTGGGGCCACGTTACATTCTCGCGTTCTCGCTCTCTCGACTTATACACGAGATCGCGAGATTGTGAGAACGCGAGGCGAGATCGCGAGAACGCGAGGCGAGAATGCGAGAACGCTAGATTGCGAGATCGTGAGGCGAAAACGCGAGATTCAATCTCGCCTCGCAATCTCGCGATCTCGCAATCTCACGGTCGGAAGTAAATACTTTCGCGTGCGCACGCAATAGGTTTTAGGCTGGTCTGGATCTACCCTGGGTGGCATTACCAAGTGGTATGGTTTCCCATGTACTGGCTCATATACAGTATACCGGTACATGTAGCACGGTAGTCTCTAAATAGACGTCAGTATGCCAATGAACCTAAAAAACAACAAAAGCAGCGCCGGAAGAGAGATGGTTCGATTATTGTCCGACTTAGTGACGTACCACATTTTGTGATAATCAGCCGGTATGTCCGTATGTATTGTATAATCCAAGTGGAACATACATGTACCTACATAACGCCCATGTATATTTATAGCTGATTGTTTATGTCAACAAACGATGTCAACATGGCTAACTTTTGTTTATAACTTTAATATTAGCAATTGTAGTGCACACTTTCTTAAGAGAACAGACAATACAAATGGTGATTAAATTCTGACAAGGGAGACAACCCGCTAAACTGACGAGTACGTCGTTTCATTGGTGAAAGTAAAAAATATTTCCATGTCCCCTCTGTGCCACCGTACAAAACGCATTCCTAGCGAGCATGCGCATATATTTACTACCGATCGCGAGATCGCGAGATTGCGAGGCGAGATTGCGAGATTGAATCTCGCTTTTTCGCCTCGCAATCTCGTGTATAAGTCGAGAGAGCGAGAACGCGAGAATGTAATGTGGCCCTAACAGGACACCGTATAATACAGTAAACGCAACTGCCCATTCGGACGCCTCGCAAACTTTAAACAGACCGACTGTTGTTCATAATACAGTTAACGCAACTGCTCATGGTTTTTGTCGAGCCCGCTTGCGGAAAGCGAGACATAGTGATCACAATGACGTCCGTACGTCCGGGCAAACGAGGGGGGCACTTGTTGGGTACAAAAGTACCCAACAAATGCTCTCTCGTTTGCTGGGCAAGCTTTTTAGGGATCTTCTTGGGTAGGGTTAGGGTTAGTGTTGGGTATTTTGGGGTATTTGTTATACAGTAAAAACCCAACAAAGATACATTCGTGTGAACATCCGTCCGTCTGTCTGTCCGTCCGGGCAAACGAGAGGGCACTTGTTGGGTACAAAAGTACCCAACAAATGCTCTTTCGTTTGCTGGGCAAGCTTTTTAGGGATCTTCTTGGGTAGGGTTAGTGTTGGGTACTTGTTATACAGTAAAAACCCAACAAAGATACGTTCGTGTGAACGTCCGTCCGTCCGTCCGAAATCTGCGTTAAAGTTTTTAAATACCTTATATCTCTGCAGTCCTAAGTCACATTGACTTGAAACTTCATATTCTTATTAGGCATGATCCATATATTCATGCTGTATCCCACTCATGCGGCCCCTGTGCCCAAGGTCAAGGTCAAATGACTTAGAAGTTTGCGTTCCGAAATCTGCGTTACAGTTTTTAAATACCTTATATCTCTGCAGTCCTAAGTCACATTGACTTGAAAATATTTCAAATTCAATGTGTGCTTCGTTTTGCGATACCTTCGTGGTGTTAGCCCTCTACTTTCACTAGCCCCTTCAATTAATCACTTGTATGACTGAAGTGTACATATATATTTATTCAATCTGCATGCTTTTTAGCTCACCTGAGCGAAGCTCTTGTGAGCTATTGTTACCGCAATGTGTCCGTCGTCCGTCGTCGTCATTCGTGAACATTTTCAAACATCTTCTCCTCGGTAACCATTGGGCCTATAGTCACCAAACTTCATGGTCATGGTCCTTAGGTAGGGGGATTACAAAATTGTTAAAATGACATCATTACGTAATCCAAGATGGCCGCCGTCTAAAAATAGCATAAATTCTTTAAAAATCTTTTTCTCATGAACCGCTAACCGGATTTCGACAAAACTTGCTAGAAATGATTGATGTACAATGCTCTTTCAAAGTTGTTGAAATGGTGTACCGTGGTAAAAAATGGGCGTGGCCCGTGGGGTAAAATTGGGGTCAAAATTTATTTTTGACCAAATATGGTCATGTTATATATCAAATCGAAGGTATCAACGAGTCGATCACTCTGGTGCATTTATTGTCGAAATTGGATGATTCTGTCATCCAAGATGGCCGCCGAAAGGTCAAAATGTCGTTCTTTTATCAGATTTCAAAATTCTTCTGCACATGAACCGCTTGGCCCATGGTAGCCAAACTTAAAAGTTATGGTCCATGGGTGAAGCCTTTTCAGATTTGTTAAAATGGAGGTCATCGCTAAAGCAAGATGGCCGCCGTCTAAAAATAGCATAAATTCTTATAAAATCTTCTTCTCATGAACCGTCAGCCGGATTTCGACGAAACTTGGTAGGAATGATCAATGTACAATGCTCTTTCAAAGTTGTTAAAATGGTGACCCTGAGGTCAAAAATGGGCGTGGCCCGTGGGGTAAGATTTTATTTTTGACCGAATATGGTCATGTCTATATCAAATCGAAGGTATCAAAGAGGCGATCGCTCTGGTACATTTTTTGTCGAAATTGGATAGTCATGTCATCCAAGATGGCCGCCGAAAGTCAAAAGGACGTTCTTTTATTAGATATTTAAAAATTCTTCTTCACACGAACCGCTTGGCCCATGGTGGCCAAACTTCACAGTTATGGTCCATGGGTGAAGCCTTTTCAGATTTGTTAAAACGGAGGTCGTCGCTAATCCAAGATGGCCACCGTTTAAAAATAGCGCAAACTCTTTAAAAAAATTCTTCTCATGAACCGCCAGCCGGATTTCGACGAAAACTTGGTAGGAATGATCGATGTAGAATCTCTTTCAAAGGTGTTAAAATGGTGACCCTGAGGTCAAAAATGGGCGTGGCCCATGGGGTCCAATTTTATTTTTGACCGAATATGCTCATGTCATATATACAATTGAAGGTATCGATGAGGTGATTGCTCTGGTACAATATTTGTTGGAATCGGATGATTATGTCATCCATGATGGCCGCCAAAAGATCCATTTATTCAAGATTTTGAACGTCTTTTTCTCGGGAACCACATGGCCGATGCTGGCCGATGCTGGCCGATGCTGACCAAACTTCAAAGTAAGTTAAGATCCTTGGGTGAAGCATTTCCAGATTTGGTAAAATGAGTCATCGCTTAATCCAAGATGACCGCCATCTAAAAATATCACAATTTTTTTAAAACACATGAACTCAATGTCACATTCTACTCTGGTGTTTATGGAGTCAGGTGAGCGAATTAGGGCCATCATGGCCCTCTTCTTTTAAATTGGGAGAATATTTATTTTTTTTACAGCGTTCTTACTCCTTATTTTGAAAATCTAGAAATATTTTCAAATTCTTGCGAGTATGTTGTACAGTGAAATGTCTCTAAACCGGACACCCTGGGATGTCCCCAGGGTGTCCGGCTTAGAGAGGTTTCACTGTAAATCCGGCATTTGATCATTGTGAGCCATAGTTGTGTGCTATGCGATCACGAACAGACATTATCACCTGAGATAAATGACCAAGAAACTCATAAAAAATTAGATCACATGTGTTTTCTTGGTGTCCGGTTTAGAGAGGTTTCACTGTACTTGAAAATCAATGGATATTCAGATCAAATTTTAGGTAAAATGCATTGATACGAAGGGCTCCAGATAAGGAATTAGTAATTGAGTATTGTCACTCCATCATTTTTGTCGCGCCTGCTTTAGCAGAAGCGCGACTTTTGTCGTCGTATTTTCCGTCCGCGTCGTCCGCGTCGTCCGTCCGCCCGCGTCGTCCGTCCGCCCGTGGCGTCCGGTTTTTTTGTAAGGCAAATGCGTTAAAGTTATTGTTTTCTCACAATATACGTTAAAGTTATTGTTTTTTCACAATATCTCTTTAACCCCTTGCCAGACTTTGATAATATTTCACATCAATGTTTATCTAGGGATGATGCTTCATTACGCACACCCCCACATCCAAATTCTCAAGGTCAAGGTCATTTATTTACTTATAATGTTCACCGGTTTTGTAACAGAAATGCGTTAAAGTTATTGTTTTTTCACAATATCTCTTTAACCCCTCCCTTGCCAGACATTGATAATATTTCATATCAATGTTTGTCTAGGGATGATGCTTCATTACGCACACCCCCACATCCAAAGTCTGAAGGTCAAGGTCATTTATTTGCTTGTAATTTTCACCGGTTTTGTAACAGAAATGCGTTAAATTAAAGTTATTGTTTTTTCACAATATCTCTTTAACTTTACCCCTTGCCAGACTTTGATAATATTTCACATCAATCTTTGTCTAGGAATGATGCTTCATTACGCACACCCCACATCCAAATTTTGAAGGTCAAGGTCATTTATTTACTTGTAATGTTCACCGCATTTGTAACAGAAATGCGTTAAAGTTATTGTTTTTTCACAATATCTCTTTAACCCCTTTCCAGACATTGATAATATTTCACATCAATGTTTGTCTACGGATGATGCTTCATTATGCACACGCCCACATCCAAATTCTGAAGGTCAAGGTAATTTATTTACTTTTAATGTTCACGGTCAAATGCCTCGGCAGGCGCGACACCGCTTCCGTGGCGGAATTCTTGTTTAAGCAACTGGGTATTTCAAAATTTCAATTGGGTAAAATAAAATCCCACTACTGTTTACACATCAACAGACAACAATTATTGAATAGTTTGCTTCAAAATGAAAACAAATCTTGGTATTTCATTAGAATTGTCTCCTTGGAGACAATTCTAATGAAATACCAAGATGTGTTTTCTTAGAAAATAAGGAAAACATGCTATATAATTATGTGGTCTGTTTATTGTTTTCTGTAGCATGATAAAGGTGCCATAAAATTGTATAGCTTTTTGATACTCGCTACTTCTGATTACAATTGGGTTTTTGGCAATTTTAATTGGGTATTTAAGCAACTACGCAGCTTATCTGGAGCAATTGATACGATAAGCGCCTTGTCTCGAGTTCTGCATAGTCCATATACATGTGGTCATTCCCATTTTTGCTCTTTTCTTTTTTTAAAGTTTTCAACATTTTCATGATTATTGTAATCAGTAATGAATGCATGTCTTACAAATGTGGTTTAACTTCTACAATTGCAGTATGTGAGATGGTATGGTGGTCACCAGATCAAGCAAATTTGTTGTTCTCTGAGTGCTCTGGTTTTCTCCCACATTAACCTTTCAACCCTGGATATCCTACATCGGCTTTTTCATGCTAATTTTTGGACTATTACATTAATGACAAAATGCAGATTTTTTTAGAGGACAAATGCTGCAGATCCTGGAGAGATGGCTCATTACGAGATGGCTCTTTTGGCTCTACAGTGTTTGAAATTGTTGACTTTCTCTGGCCTGTAGGATTGGAAGGGTTAACCCTTACACCGCTATCTTAATTTTTTGTTATCTGCTGTTTAATTTCTATTTTCCATTGTTATCATCAAAACATGCTTTGATAGCACTTTAGTATAATTTATAACATGCTTTGACAGCACTTCAGAATCATTATGTCTCCCCCATGAAATGGGGAGACATATTGTTTTTGGTTTGGTTGTCCGTCTGTCTGTCTGTCTGTCCGTCTGTCCATCTGTCCGTCTGTCTGTCACAAAATTTGTGTCGTGCATATCTCCAAAGGTTTTTGAGTTAGTCGTGAAACTTTACAGGAATACTTGTCATCGTGTGAAGTTGCACACCTGGGGTTTTTGATGCATCCTGTATTTACGGAGTTATGGCCCTTGACTTAGCGAAAAGTGGGGATTTTCAACTTGTGTCGCGCGTATCTCCAAATGTATTTCAGTTAGAGTCGTGAAACTTTACAGGAATACTGGTCATCGTGTGAAGTTGCGCACCTGGGGTTTTAGATGCGGATTCATCCTGTATTTACGGAGTTATGGCCCTTGACTTGGCGAAAATTGGGGATTTTCAACTTGTGTCGCGCGTATCTCCAAATGTATTTCAATTAAGAGTCGTGAAACTTTACAGGAATACTGGTCATCGTGTGAAGTTGCGCACCTGGGGTTTTAGATGCAGATTCATCCTGTATTTACGGAGTTATGGCCCTTGACTTAGTGAAAAGTGGGGATTTTCAACTTGTGTCGCGCGTATCTCCAAATGTATTTCAGTTACAGTCGTGAAACTTTACATGAGTACTGGACATCATGTGAAGTTGCGCACCTGGGTTTTTAGATGCGGATTCATCCTGTATTCACGGAGTTATGGCCCTTAACTTAGTGAAAAGTGGAGATATTCAACTTGTGTCGCGCGTATCTTCAAAAGTATGCAGAAAATACAAGGTAGCTACATATATGCTGTTGCTGCCTTAAATTCTACTTTTCCAAGTCCTGATAACATGCAGTGGTGGTATTGGGGGAGACATATATTTTGTCTGAAAAACAATCCTCTAGTTTCCATTGGAAATGATTCTGAAGTGCTGTCAAACCATGTTGTTATTGAATTGAGAAAAAAGGCAATATATAAAAGCAACAGCAGACGACAATTGTTGTGTGTAGCGATCTTAGGATTAAGAACCATCCTAATGACTCCATTAAAACCTCAGGGTGTCCAGCTTTCACTTTCTTGTTTTTCAGGCAAGCAAGCCGAAGAATACACATGGACGTTTCATGGATTAGAAGCTGAAATTGTTTACAACTTTTACTCCAAAGAACTCTTGGACATTAGCTCAAAATATGAAGCAATTGTAGGTCATTCGTCAGATGACGTAATCAAAATTAAATGCTTACAAGACAAATATAAGAGTAAAATACAGGAATGTATTGATAGCTTAATATGCAAACTTGCAACCATCTCAAACCAAGAAATTCCATTTACCAGTGACAAGAAAGCAAAGGTTGAAAAGTTTGCTGAAGAACTCAATGAGAAGACTCTACTTGTCCACATTGATCCCGTGAGATGCATTGTTTATATCATTGGTGACGACTATACATTAGTACAGACAACAGCACATAAACTGAAGGTACGATAGTAGAATTAGGGTGACCATGGACTGGGGAAAACATTGAAAAATGCAACAATAAATTCCCAGCAGGGAAAATTCAGACAATTTGCTAAAATATTCCTAAATTGTGGAAAAAAATCAGGGAATTTTACTTTTCTTTGGCCAGTGATTAAAATTTTAACTCCTGCAGGACACGTAAACTGCTGTTGTTTTATATTTATCTTGTTCTCCATAAAAACATGGTTTGACAACACTTTAGAATAATTTCCATTGGAAATAATTCTCAAGTGTAGTCAAACCATGTTTTGATGAGAAAAATGGAAAATAAAAAAATGTAGCATGGTAAGGGTTAAAGGTACACATGCCCACTCAGTAGGCACAAACTGTTCTTTATAGGAACTAAATAAGTGTATAATTGCGTCACTATTCCACCAGTTCTAAAAATTACAAGCGCCCACTAAACAGATCTAATCATTTAGTAATATTTATTCTATTGATAGTGACTGGCAGTGGTATCAGGCTATTTTCATATGCAAATGAGGCATGATATTTTTATGCTCCCCTGGGGAGCATATAGTTGTAACTTTGTCTGGCGTCCGCCGTCCGAGTTTTACTTTAAAGTTTTTCAAATTGCTATATCTCTGTGACTGCTTGGAATATCAACTTGAAACTTCATATACACATTTATCACCATCCATATTGTTATTGTATACCCTACCCATGCTGCCTAGGAGCCCAAGGTCAAATGACTTTAAATTTTTTGTTAAAGTTTTATGTTAAAGTTTTTCAAATTGCTATATCTCTGTGACCGTTTGCGATATCAACTTGAAACTTCATATACACATTGATCACCATCCATATTTCCAGTGTATTCCCTACCCATGCTGCCCAGGAGCCAAAGGTCAAGTTACTTTAAATTTTTTGTTAAAGTTTTACGTTAAAGTTTTTCAAATTGCTATATCTCTGTGACTGCTTGGGATATCAACTTGAAACTTCATATACACATTGATCACCATCCATATTTTCATTGTATACCCTACCCAAGGAGCCAAAGGTCAAGGTCAAATGACTTTAATAAACTTTTTGTTAAAGTTTTATGTTAAAGTTTTTCAAATTCAATTCAAATCAAATTAGCATCCACATATTTAGTGTGACTAATAAACAAAACATTGCGTTAAACCTTTCTAAAATTTATCTCTGTTACCAATTGAGATTATGATGTGAAACTTCATAATATTATACAACCATTTATTGTGATTAATAAGCATACGACACCAATACCCAGGGTCAAGGACTTAGAATTTCAATCCTGGTGTCATCGGATTTACCGACCATCTAGTTGAATTAGTTATACTAATTAAATGTGTCACCTGAAAAATTAATATTTTTCGACAGATTATATATGATCATTGCACATCAAAAAATAAACATTTTAAGGAAACACGGTTATCGCCCCTGATATCAGTGTGGAAATTTACGTCTTATATAAAATGTATACTAATGCCAATCAATACGTGGTGTAATGGTGAATGAAATGAATGTTTATTTCACCAGAAAATGTCATATTTACAGAATATACAATATCTATATTATAACTTACTCAGTGGGCATGTACCTTTAAAAAGCAAATCTCAGAAACAATTGTATGGCATTTATATAGCAATTCAATCAACTACATAATATGGCATATACATTTTCCAGTCACAAAAATATAATCATAGAAAAGTGTGGTCTAATCTGGGAAATATCAGAGAATTTGTTTTCCAAAATTCTGTGGTAACCAGAGCTCCAGATAAGATTAAAAATGTGGGGTATAGTACTTTTTAGACACAAGCTTATCTGGAGCTCTGGTCATGACACTATGGGTGTTCTAATGTGTAACATTGTCATAAATTATTCGATTGTGCATATCAAGTTCCCAGATGTTACGGTCATAAAGTTGAAAATTCACTTTGTTGAACTGCAAAAAGCAAACCCATATTTAGTAATGAAGAAAATCAATAATCAATTTGTAAAAGTAAAATACGCAATGATTTTGACACATAGCTTATCTGGAGCTCTGGGTAACCCTGCGCTGTTACATCAAAATGTTACTGTTTGTTAAGAAATAGAGGATATTCGTATTTTTGCAATGAATGTGGCATGTGTCGCTGTGACTGGGGAAATGGGGCTTATGGGATTTGTGACCAGTGTAGCTCCTGATCGAATAGCACACTCCTGTAGCCTCATAACTACTGTCTTCTTCCACGTTTTTCTGCCGACGAACTACATTTTCATCAATAAAAAAAGTCACCCTCCCCAAAACTTTTTGTTTGATGAAATTCCATCAAATATTGATGTTATAGCCAGAAAACTATTTTCCTATGGGAATTTAACATGGGGCTAAAAATAGATATATTTTTTTCCAAAATTTGTGGACAGATTTTTAGAATCTAACTTTTGTTTACTTAGTTACATTATTGTATCCCCCGGACTTCTTGTCCGGAGCATAACTCGAACACCCTTTGGAATATTTTCATGAAACTTCACACATGCATAGACCACGACCCGAAGGTGTGTCGCGCACAAGAATGACAACTCTTGCAACGCTAATTTTTATGCCCCCGCTACTGAAAGGTACGGGGTCATATAGTGTTACCAGCGTCCGTCCATACGTCCGTCCCGTCCGTACGTCCCGATATTATATTCTTTAGTAACTTCTACATGGCTTCACATATTATGTCAATATTTATACACGTGATACATATGAACATCCCTTACACACTCCACCCTCCAGTACTTCGACCTTGACCTTTGGCCTTGACCTTTTCCACTTTAAATGTTTGCTTCGCACTTTGGGACAAATCTACGTGCACGTTTCTCAATCCTACAATAACTTCTCAATGCTTTTGCCAATCGCTTAAATATTTATACACATGATACATATGAACATGCCCTACACACTCCACCACCCAGTACTTCGACCTTCACCTTTGACCTTCACCTTTTCTACTTTAAATGTTTACTTAGCACTTTGGGACAAATCTACGTGCATATTTCTCAATCCTAAAATAACTTCTCAATACTTTTGCCAATCGCTTAAATATTGATACACATGATACATATGAACATGCCCTACACACTCCACCACCCAGTACTTCGACCTTGACCTTTGACCTTCACCTTTTCTACTTTAAATGTTTACTTACCACTTTGGGACAAATCTACGTGCACGTTTCTCAATCCTACAATAACTTCTCAATACTTTTGCCAATCCCTTAAATATTTATACACATGATACATATGAACATGCCCTACACACTCCACCACCCAGTACTTCGACCTTCACCTTCACCTTTTTATGCCCCCGCAACCGAATGGTGAGTGGGGCATATAGTGTTACCGGCGTCCGTCCGTACTCGGGTACATGGCTTGTAATCAAATATGCCTCGTTTTCTTTGGCTGCCAGCGGGTGCATTCGTGTGCCGACAGGCCACATTTCTAGTTTAGTAGGTCAAAAGGTCGTTCTTTTATTAGAAATTTCAAAATTCTTCTTCACATGAACCGCTTGGCCCATGGTAGCCAAACTTAAAAGTTATGGTCCATGGGTGAAGCCTTTTCAGATTTGTTAAAATGGAGGTCATCGCTAATCCAAGATGGCCGCCGTCTAAAAATAGCATAAATTCTTAAAAAATCTTCTTCTCATGAACCGCTAGCCGGTTTTCGACGAAACTTGGTAGGAATGATCGATGTACAATGCTCTTTCAAATTGGACCGTGGGGTCAAATTGGGGTCAAATTTTATTTTTGACCGAATTTGGTCATATTGTTTATCAAATCGAAGCTATCAATGAAGCGATCACCCCGGTACATTTTTTGTCGAAATCGGATGGTTATGTCATCCAAGATGGCCGCCGAAATGTCAAAAGGTCGTTCTTTTATTAGAAATTTCAAAATTCTTCTTCACATGAACCGCTTGGCCCATGGTAGCCAAACTTAAAAGTTATTGTCCATGGGTGAAGCTTTTTCAGATTTGTTAAAATGGAGGTCATCGCTAATCCAAGATGGCCGCCATCTAAAAATAGCATAAATTCTTAAAAAAAAATTCTCATGAACCGCTGGCCGGATTTCGACTAAGCTTGGTAGGAATAATCGATTTACAATGCTCTTTCAAAGTTGTTAAAATGGTGACCCCGGGGTCAAAAGTGGGCGTGGCCCGTGGGGTCAAATTGGGGTCAAATTTTATTTTTGACCGAATATGCTCATGTCATATATCAAATTGAAGGTATCGATGAGGCGATTGCTCTCATGCAATATTTGTCGGAATCGGATGATTATTTCATCCATGATTGCCACCAAAAGGTCCATTTATTCGAGATTTTGAACATCTTTTTCTCAGGAACCACATGGCCGATGCTGGCCAAACTTCATAGGAAGATCCTTGGGTGAAGCATTTTCAGATTTGGTAAAATGAGAGTCATCGCTTAATCCAAGATGACCGCCATCTAAAAATAGCACAATTTTTTTAAAACACATGAACTCTATGTCACATTCTCCTCTGGTGTTCATGGAGTCAGGTGAGCGAATTAGGGCCATCATGGCCCTCTTGTTTTGTTTCACGCACTGATTTCGTGTCCGGAGCATAACTCGACCACCCTTTGGAATATTTTCATGAAACTTCCCACATGCATAGACCACGACCCGAAGGTGTGTCGAGCACAAGAATGACAACTCTTGCATAGCTAATTTTTTAGTTATCTCCCTTTTTTGTTTCGCGCACTGATTGACCATAACTCGACCACCCTTTGGAATATTTTTATGAAACTTCACATATTCAATTAGACCACGAACCGAAGGTGTGTCGTGCACAAGAATGACAACTCTTGCATAGCTAATTTTTGAGTTATCTCCCTTTTTTGTTTTCGCGCACTGATTTCCTCTCCGGAGCATAACTTGACCACCCTTTGGAATATTTTCATGAAACTTCACACATGCATAGACCACGACCCGGAGGTGTGTCGCGCACAAGAATGACAACTCTTGCGTAGCTAATTTTTTAGTTATCTCCCTTTTTTGTTTTGCGCACTCTACAAACTGGACAATAATGCATGAAGACCCGTTTTCTCGTCTGCTCTGTACACCTTTTCTCGTGTGCTCTGTACATCTTACCTGTAGAGAGAACAATAGAGACTGGGAGAACCATTCACCTGTCCATGTGCTGCATGTGCTAGCATGTGCAGATGTCCAGTCTTGACCACAGGTAATTTATACAGGTAAATTACTACATTGGATATTACATTTCCGTAAACTGTGTTGAAAATATTGTGGCATTATGTGGACCTGTGCAGATATATGTAGATAAATATAGGACTGTTAAAAAAAAAATTCTTGGCTCCAGTAGCAAGCATTATTATTTTTAAACTTTTTTTTTCCATTTTTTTTTTCAAATTATTTTTCAATTTTTGTCTAGTAGCATAAGGTCGTAAGTGCTATATACAGACTATTCACCTGTGCATGTGCTAGCATGTGCAACTGACCACTGACCACTTACAGGTAATTTATACAGGTAAATGATTATATTACATTTCCGTAAACTGTGTTGAAAATATTGTGGCAATATGTGGACCTGTGTATATATGATATGTAGATAAATATAGGACTATTAAAAAACATTCTGGGCTCCAGTAGGGAGCATTATTCTTTTTTTTTCTTTTTTTTTTCTTTTTTTTTTCTTTTTTTTTTTCTTTTTTTTTTTACATTTTTTTTTTTACATTCTTTTTCAATTTTTTAACTGACCACTAACTTATTACAGGTAATTTATACAGGTACATTATTACATTTCCGTAAACTGTGTTGACAATATTGTGACAGTATGTGGACCTGTGCAGATATATGTAGATAAATATAGGACTATTAACAAAAATTCTGGGCTCCAGTAGCGAGCATTATTATTTTTGTTTTTTTTTGTATATTACATTTCCGTAAACTGTGTTGAAAATATTGTGGCATTATGTGGACCTGTGCAGATATATGTAGATAAATATAGGACTATTAAAAAAATAATTCTGGGCTCCAGTAGCAAGCATTATTATTTTTAATTTTTAAACTTTTTTTTTCAATTTTTTTTTTTCTTTTTTTTTTTTCAAATTCTTTTTCAATTTTTGTCTAATAGCATAAGGTCGTAAGTGCTATATACAGACTATTATCATATAATAAAACAATTATTGACTAGTGAGCCATAGAATATAATCTGATATTCTATGGCTCACTAGTCAATAATTGTATAATATGGTCGGGCCAGTGAAAATTGCTTTCGGGCCCAGGCTCGAGGTCAAGGCGGGACAAGGCCAGGCATCTGATTCCACGGAATTCTTGTTTACTTATCTCCCTTTGTTGTTTCGTGCTCTGATTTTGTATCCAGAGAATAACTCAAACACCCTTTGGAATATTTTTATGCCCCACCACGATAGTGGAGGGGGCATTTAGTGTTACCCTTGTCCGTCCGTCCGTCCGTCCGTCCGTCCGCACACACGAATGGGTACTTGTTGTATGCGTACGGGGATCTTATTGGGTAGGGTTAGGATAGTGTTGGGTACTCTTGTTGGGTATTTTTATACAGTAAAAACCCAACAAGTATTCATTCGTAGGAACGTGCATCCCGTCCGTCCGTCCGTCCGTCCGTCCGTCACAAAACTTTAACACTCGGGTAAATGTCTCATAATTTCTTCATCCTTCGACCGATCTGCTTCATATTTCATATAAACATTGCTCTGATGGTTCACTACCGCCCTGTGCCAAATCCACGTTCGTCCTGCCCCCGCCAATCCCAGGGTCAAGGTCACATACTGGGTGCTTCAAAAACTTTAACGCTCGGGTTAATATCTTATAATTTCTGTTTTCTTTCACGGATCAGCTTCATATTTCATATACACATTGCTCTAATGGTCCTCTACCGCCCTGTGCCAAATCCACGTTGTCCTGCCCCCGCCAAGCCCAGGGTCAAGGTCACATACTTGGTGCTTCAAAAACCTTAACGCTCGTGTTACAAATATCTTATACTTTCTGTTATTTTATTTCATGGATCATCTTCATATTTCATATACGCATTGCTCTAATGGTCCTCTACCGCCCTGTGCCAAATCCACGTTCATCCTGCCCCGCCAATCCCAGGGTTAAGGTCACATACTTGGTGCTTCAAAAACTTTAACGCTCAGGTAAATATCTTATAATTTTTCTTTCCATTCACGGATCAACTTCATATTTCATATACACGTTGCTCTAATGGTCCTCTACTGCCCTGTGCCAAATCCACGTTCGTCCTGCCCCCGCCAAGCACAGGGTCAAGGTCACATACTTGGTGCTTCAAAAACTTTAATGCTCAGGTAAATATATTATAATTTTTCTTTCCATTCACGGATCAACTTCATATTTCATATACACGTTGCTCTAATGGTCCTCTACCGCCCTGTGCCAAATCCACGTTCGTCCCGCCCCCGCCAAGCCCAGGGTTATTTAACATCACATACTTAGTGCTTCAAAAACTTTAACGCTCAGGTAAATATCTTATAATTTATGTTTTCTTTCATGGATCAGCTTCATATTTCATATATGCATTGCTCTAATGGTCCTCTACCGCCCTGTGCCAAATCCACGTTCGTCCTGCCCCCGCCAAGCCCAGGGTCAAGGTCACATACTTGGTGCTATTCAAAAACTTTAACTCAGTAAAAGAAAATTTGACTTGGAATTTGGCCTCATTTATTATCAAAGAGATATGTGGGACATCCGTGTTCTATGAACACATTTTCTTGTTTATTAAACTTCACACATGCATAGAAGACGACCCAAACCCAAAGGTGTGTCGCACGTAAGAATGACAACTCTTGCGTCGTTAATTTCTTAGTTATCTCCCTTTGTTGTTTCGTGCACATGATTTCGTGTCTGGAGCATAACTCGAACACCCTTTGGAATATTTTCATGAAACTTCACACATGCATAGGCCACGACCCTAAAGGTGTGTCCCGCAAGAATGACAACTCTTGCATCACTAATTCTTTAGTTATCTCCTTTTGTTTTTCCGTCACTGATTTTGTCTCCGGAGCATAACTCGAACACCATTTTTTTCAAACTACTTGTGTATCTGGGGAGGGGGATACACATGCGCTTGTCGACAAGCGTCCATTTCTAGTTTCCAATCGATCTCGCCAGGTTTCGTAGTGAATTTCCAAACATTTTCGTTTTTTTTTCACCCTACTCGTCACTCTGGAGCCCCTTTTTGCCCATGTTAAATTCCCATGGGAAAATTGTTTTTTCGCAATGAAATCAATATTTGTTGGAATTTCATAAAATAAAAAAAAGTTGGGGAGGGTAACAGAACAGACAGTATCTATGTAACCTGTTAGAAGCATGACGGGTGTTTCATTGATTGAATGGCAAACAGCCCCATAAGCCCGATAAGCCCAATTTCGCCAGTCACATTCGCATATATGTTCATCGAGTGGTGTGAAATATGGACATTTCACCCCAAAATATGAACATATATGTCATAATCATCACAAAAATATGAATATTCTATTTATTATATAACCCACCAAGCAAATTAGTTTGACTTCCTTACATTTCACCCAGTAGTTTACACAAATGTGACGGTGCATATCACCACTTAGCTCTCTAGCGGCAATTGTTTACACCTCTCGGGTTTCCCATATATGGAGAAATGAAATATGTTTTCACAAATTACAAGCCCCATTTCTCCTGTCATGGCCACATTTACGTAACTGTTGCAGGTGGAGATTGGACTGGTCAAGGCGACAAATCGACAAAATCGACAATTTGAGCCGGACTGTACGGGAGCATCAGGGACGACATCTGACATGGCTCCAAAACTCTACCCAGTATTGCCATGCGATTTAAGTGACAAGACAGATAACTATAAGGGAGGAAAGAAAAATGAAAGTAGGAATGCTAGTGGTGGTCGTGAGAATTCTGGGGGTGGCTCCAGGAGTTATGGAGGTGGGAATTTTGGGGGTGGTCGTGGTGGAAATTACAAGGGTGACAAGAATGTTACTGGCGGGTCTTATGCGGGCGAGGACTTTAAGTTTGATTTTACACTCAAAGGTGGGCTCACTGTCAAAGTGTACAAGGCGTCCATCACTAAGCTTGCCGTTGACACAATCGTTAACGCTGCGAACAACAACCTGATGCACGGTGGCGGTGTGGCGCGAATCATCTCGGAGGCTGCCGGACGTCAACTCGACCAGGAGAGCAGGGAGTATTGTGCGAGCCACGGTAACATAGCGGTTGGTGAGAACTGCGAGACCACGGCCGGCCGGCTGTCGTACAGGAGCGTGATCCACGCAGTCGGCCCACAGTGGCATGAGTACCGGGACAAGGAGGACTGTCTGAAGGACCTCTGCAAGACCGTCGAGAACGTGCTGAAACAATGTGACGTGGCACGTTACGACAGTGTTGCCATGCCGGCCATTAGTGCAGGTATGTACAGTGGGACCTCTAAACCACTTCACTTCAGTCATGTGATTTTGTATCTTGTGAAAACTATTTTCAAAAATAGCAATATTTTTTTCGTAAATGATGTCAAAAATTATCGAAATGTTCGGAGCAAATGCTGAATAGAATTCTGCATGTGCTGTAAATATTTCTTCAACCTTCAATGTCATTTATAGAAAATATCAGTTTCAGTAAATGTGTCCCATGAAACACCTCGCATCTTTTTAGGTACAAAATCACATGGCTTGTCTCATATGTGGTTATGGGGCTATAGGATTTGTGATCAGTGTAGCCCCTGAAGAAATATCATTACTCCTGTAGCCTGATAATGATTTATATTGCTTGTTAGAAGCATGACGGGTGTTTCATGGATGGAATGGCGAACAGTGCAGATCCTGATCAGACTGTGTGGATGCACAGGCTGATCTGAATCTGCACTGGTCGCAAAACCCATAAGCCCCATTTCTCCAGGCACAGCCACATATAGGATCGTACCTGACAGTTTCCTGTTGTATGTCGGGGTTTCCTGCGCAGGATTTCATGAAAGCCTGTTGTGCATGATTTCAAATATTCCCATGATGACAAGGTTGAGGAATTGCACAATACTGTAAATATACTGTGTGCCTTTGCGTTAAAGTTTTTGAGGGGTACCTCGCCATACAGGGTTCTTGCTACACTAGTGCATTACATTTATCAGTGATTCCATACTTTATGTACATCTTCTTGCCGTTTTTAGCTCGCCTGCACGAAGTGCAGAAGAGCTTATGGCATACCCCCGGCGTCGTCGGCATCCACAAACTTAACGTTGGGGTAAATGTCTTGTAACTTCTGTTTCCTTTCATGGAACACCTTGTTATTGTATCCCCCGGACTCCGTCAGGGGATACTAAGGATTTCGTGTCCGGAGCATAACTCGAACACCCTTTGGAATATTTTCATGAAACTTCACACATGCATAGACCACGACCCTAAAGGTGTGTCATGCAAGAATGACAACTCTTGCATCACTAATTTTTTAGTTATCTCCCTTTGTTTTTCCGTCACTGATTTTGTCTCCGTAGCATAACTCGAACACCCTTTTTTCAAACTACTTGTGTATCTGGGGAGGGGGATACACATGCACTTGTCGATAAGCGTCCATTTCTAGTTGTATAATATGTTCGGGCCAGTGAAAATTGCTTTCGGGCCCAGACTCAAGGTCAAGGCGGGACAAGGCGAGGTATCTGATTCCGCGGAATTCTTGTTTACCCTCGAACACCCTTGGAATATTTTTATGCCCCACCACGATAGTGGAGGGGGCATTTAGTGTTACCCTTGTCCGTCCGTCCGTCCGTCCGTCCGTCCGCACACACGAGTGGGTACTTGTTGTAAGCGTACGGGGATCTTATTGGGTAGGGTTAGGATAGTGTTGGGTACTCTTGTTGGGTATTTTTATACAGTAAAAACCCAACAAGTATTCATTCGTAGGAACGTGCGTCCCGTCCTCCGTCCTCCGTCCTCCCGTCCGTCCGTCACAAAACTTTAACACTCGGGTAAATGTCTCATAATTTCTTCATTTTTCGACCGATCTGCTTCATATTTCATATACTGCTCTGATGGTTCACTACCGCCCTGTGCCAAATCCACGTTTGTCCTGCCCCCGCCAAGCCCAGGGTCAAGGTCACATACTTGGTGCTTCAAAAACTTTAATGCTCGGGTTAATATCTTATAATTTCTGTTTTCTTTCACGGATCAGCTTCATATTTCATATACACATTGCTCTAATGGTCCTCTACCGCCCTGTGCCAAATCCACGTTCGTCCTGCCCCCGCCAAGCCCAGGGTCAAGGTTACATACTTGGTGCTTCAAAAACTTTAACGCTCGAGTAAATATCTTATAATTTCTGTTTTCTTTCACAGATCAGCTTCATATTTCATATATGCATTGCTCTAATGGTCCTCTACCGCCCTTTGCCAAATCCATGTTCGTCCTGCCCCGCCAATCCCAGGGTCAAGGTCACATACTTGGTGCTTCAAAAACTTTAACGCTCGGGTAAATACTTATAATCTTTATGATTAGTTCCCTTTCACGGATCAGCTTCATACTTCATATACGCATTGCATCTAATGGTCCTCTACTGTCCTGTGCCAAATCCACGTTCATCCTGCCCCCGCCAAGCCCAGGGTCAAGGTCACATACTTAGTGCTTCAAAAACTTTAACGCTCAGGTAAATATCTTATAATTTCTGTTTTCTTTCATGGATCATCTTCATATTTCATATACGCATTGCTCTAATGGTCCTCTACCGCCCTGTGCCAAATCCACGTTCGTCCTGCCCATGCCAATCCCAGGGTCAAGGTCACATACTTGGTGCTTCAAAAACTTTAATGCTCAGGTAAATATCTTATAATTTTTCTTTCCATTCACGGATCAACTTCATATTTCATATACGCGTTGCTCTAATGGTCCTCTACCGCCCTGTGCCAAATCCACGTTCGTCCCGCCCCCGCCAAGCCCAGGGTTAACATCACATACTTGGTGCTTCAAAAACTTTAACGCTCAGGTAAATATCTTATAATTCCTGTTTTCTTTCACGGATCAGCTTCATACTTCATATACGCATTGCTCTAATGGTCCTCTACTGTCCTGTGCCAAATCCACGTTCATCCTGCCCCCGCCAAGCTCAGGGTCAAGGTCACATACTTAGTGCTTCAAAAACTTTAACGCTCAGGTAAATATCTTATAATTTCTGTTTTCTTTCATGGATCATCTTCATATTTCATATACGCATTGCTCTAATGGTCCTCTACCGCCCTGTGCCAAATCCACGTTCGTCCTGCCCATGCCAATCCCAGGGTCAAGGTCACATACTTGGTGCTTCAAAAACTTTAATGCTCAGGTAAATATCTTATAATTTTTCTTTCCATTCACGGATCAACTTCATATTTCATATACGCGTTGCTCTAATGGTCCTCTACTGCCCTGTGCCAAATCCACGTTCGTCCCCCCCCGCCAAGCCCAGGGTTAACATCACATACTTGGTGCTTCAAAAACTTTAACGCTCAGGTAAATATCTTATAATTTCTGTTTTCTTTCCATGATCAGCTTCATATTTCATATGTTCTCTAAATGGTCTACTAATGTTCTCTAACCAGCCCTGTGCCAAATCCACGTTCGTCCTGCCCCGCCAAGCCCAGGGTCAAGGTCACATACTTGGTGCTTCAAAAACTTTAACGCTCAGGTAAAAGAAAATTTTGACTTGGAATTTGGCCTCATTTATTATCAAAGCGATATGTGGGACATCCGTGTTCTATGAACACATTTTCTAGTTTATTAAACTTCACACATGCATAGAAGACGACCCAAAGGTGTGTCGCACGTAAGAATGACAACTCTTGCGTCGTTAATTTCTTCGTTATCACCCTTTGTTGTTTCGTGCACTGATTTCGTGTCCGGAGCATAACTCGAACGCCCTTTGGAATATTTTCATGAAACTTCACACATGCATAGACCACAACCCTAAAGGTGTGTCACGCAAGAATGACAACTATTGCATCACTCATTTTTTAGTTATCTCCCTTTCTTTTTTCCGTCACTGATTTTGTCTCCGGAGCATAACTCGAACACCCTTTTTTCAAACTACTTGTGTATCTGGGGAGGGGGATACACATGCGCTTGTCGACAAGCGTCCATTTCTAGTTTCATACATGCATTCCTCAGATAACCCTCTATCATGGTGTAGCAAATCCATGACCCACCACCCAACCTTAGATGCATTCATCTGATGATACTCTATCATGCAATAGCAAATCCATGACCCACCGCCCATCCCTTACCCCAAGGTCAAGGTCACAAACTTAGCACATTCATAAACTTAACGTTGGGGTAAATTTCTTATAACATCTGTTTCCTTTCATGGAACGCCTTGATATTTCATACATGCATTCCTCAGATGACCCTCTATCATGCTGTAGCAAATCGATGACCCACCACCCAACCTTACCCCAAGGTCAAGGTCACAAACTTAGCACATTCATAAACTTAACGTAAATTTCTTATTATGCCCCCGCCACCGAATGGTGAGGGGGGCATATAGTGTTACCGGCGTCCGTACGTACGTACGTACGTACGTACGTCCCGACGTATGTACGTACGTCCCGAAACGTACGTCCCACCCCCTCTAAGCCCAGGGTCAAGGTCACAGACTCGGTGCTTTCGAAACCTTAAAGCTGGGTAAATGGCTTATAATTTCTGTTTCCTTGCTCGGATCTGCTTCACATTTCACACACGCATTGCTCCAATGGTCCTCTACCGCCCTGTGACAAATTCACATTCGTCCCGCCCCCGCTAAGCCCAGGGTCAAGGTCACAGACTTGGTGCTTTCGAAACCTTAACGCTGGGTAAATGGCTTACCGCCCTGTGACAAATCCACATTTGTCCCGCCCCCGCTAAGCCCAGGGTCACGGTCACAGACTTGGTACGTTCGAAACCTTAATGCTGGGTAAATGGCTTATAAAAGGCCACATTTCTAGTTCATACATGCATTCATCTGATGAAACTCTATCGTGCTATAGCGAATCCATGACCCACCGCCCTCCCCAAATGTCTTATAACATCTGTTTCCTTTCATGGAACGCCTTGATATTTCATACATGCATTCCTCAGATGACCCTCTATCATGCTGTTGCAAATCCACAACTCACGACCCAACCCTTACCCCATGGTCAAGGTCACAAACTTAGCATGTTCATAAACTTAACGTTGGGGTAAATGTTGTGTAACTTCTGTTTCTTTGCAGGGAACGCTTTGATATTTCATACATGCATTCATGTGATGATCCTCTATTGTGCTACAGCAAATCCATGACCCACCCCCCCACCTCTTTCCCCAAGGTGAAGGACACAAACTTAGCACATTCATACATCATTCCTCATGTGACTTGCTATCATGCTGTAGAAAATCACCAACTTAGTGCGTTTATAAACTTAAAGTTGGGTTAAATTTTGTTTTACTACTGTTTTCAGGGAGCGCATTGATATTTCATACATGCATTCATCTTAATATGCTATATTATGCTATGGCAAACCCACGACCCACCTTGCACCACTGATCCCAATGTCAAGGTCCACCGCACGCCCCTTAACCCAAGGTCAAGTTGTATAATGTTCATGTTTTTTTATGCAACTGTGCCAAGTTTGAGTGAATGCTGCCAACAGGCGAGCTTTGTTGTCTTCTGATTATATTATCTCCTAATATATAGCAAACTTACGCAGAAAAAACAAGTTAGCTACATATATATGCTGTTCTTGCCTTAAATTCTAATTTTCCAAGTCCCGATAACATGCAGTGGTGTTGTTAGAGGAGACATATGTTTTTGTCAGAAAAACCAACCTCTAGTTCATATTTTCATTACCCGCCCCAAGTTGAATTTCACATTCATTTATAGATGCTTGCGCATTTCTCCATTCTCCTATAACTTATTTACTGTATGATTGATTGGCTTAAAATTGTGTATGTTTATGATCCAACCACCACACTGATGGGATACATGCCGTTGGCGGCATTCTTGTTAGGGGGCTTTATGGCGCTACCAAAATCAGGCAAAATGCTGAAATAGACTGTGTGTACCTTAAAAACCCTAAATATTCGGACACAGTTTATTCTGGGAAACACATACACGTACATGTATAAATATAATACATGGTATCTCACAATGAAAAGTGTTCCAATAGCTATGTACAGAGCCCCACAGGGGACGTAGAATTCTTTTTTTTATTAATTCGTTCCCACGAAATAATTTGTTCCCTCAATTTAACAATTTGTTCCCACAAATTAACAATCCCACAGGAACGAATTGTTAATTTGTGGGAACGAATTGTTATATCATGGGAACAAATTGTTAATTCGAGGGAACAAATTGTTAAATTGAGGGAATGAATTGTCATTTCGTGGGAACGAATTGTTAATTCGAGGGAACGAATTGTTAAATTGAGGGAACAAATTGTTATTTCGTGGGAACAAATTAATAAACAAAAAATCCATGTCCCCTGGGGGGCTCCGTAGCTATGGTTAGTATTACGTACTGGTTTATCATAATAAAAATGTAATTGGATGCAATTTGTTTTTGGAAACCTGGGAAACCCCTCCTAAAACAAATGGTGTCTGAATACTTAGTGTTCTTATGGTACACACTATATCTATTCAGGTTTATCAGTTACCCAGTGTTTGGTAACAGTGAAATGGCATTCCATATGAATAGGTTAAAAGTTGTTGGCCAATGTTCGAGCTTCACCGTCATATTGTGGATTGTTTTTGGCGTGTTTTTTTTTCCAGGTATATATGGGGTACCAAAGGAGTTATGTGCGAACATGTACATATTAGCGGCTGTCAACTTCAGCAAATCATTATCCAAACGACAATTTGCTAATCCAAAAGAGTTGCATATCATAGACATTGATTTGGAAATCTTAAAGCTTGTGAAATCTTCCTACGAGAGCTGGAAGCGTGACCCGTCATCAATTCTACCGGAGACATCGGTCCCTACCTACCTACGCAAGAACCCACATAAAGCATATGGAGGTCGTCACGGTGGCTACAATACAGGGCACTCTGATCATGGTAAAAAATATGACCGCCAAAATTCTGAACCAAATTTTCATTCGGAGGAAATCCAGTGTTCCGGTTGTGATATTGGAACAAAGCAACTAAACCAAGCCTCTGGAGTGAAGGAAATCTTCACAGTGAACGAATCGTTGTCCATTCACGTCTATAAATCAGATATTGATAGATTGAATCTAGATGCTGTCGTTTGTGGAATTGATAAAACTCTGATGCAGGGTGGACTTATTCTTGACACTTTAAAAAGGAAAGGTGGAAAAGACTTCACGTCGGCTTTCAGTAAAATCGTGAAAAAGAGCTATAATGTCAAACCTGGGAATGTTTTCAAATGTAAAGGAGGTGACCTGGGGTATGGTCGTGTGATGTTCCTGGTAATGGAGCGACTGACATACGCTGATCAGCGCGAGCTGGGGACATACAAGGCTGGCCTGTACACCGTGTTTAGAACTGCGATGGAGAAAAAGTACCGCTCAGTTGCTGTACCATTGCTTGGAACAGGTAGGGTACAGTGGAACCTCTCTAAACCGGACATCTAGGGACCTCCCAGGGTGTCCGGTTTAGAGAGGCTCCACTGTTAAACATGCATATAATGACTTCAAGACATGCGTGTGTGCTTTGCGATCATAAACGGACAGTATCATTGCAGATGAATGGAAACAAAATATATCAAAATTAAGCACAACTAACTTGTTTTTGACTGTATATATTTGTGACTGGCCTCCCATCTATATTTGTGGCTGTGGCTGGAGAAATGGGGTTTGTGACCAGTGTAGCTCCTGATGACATAGCACATTCCTGTAGTCTGATAACAGTGACAGTTGCATCTGGTTATACCCCTCATGTGAATATTGCGATTTTTCGTAATCTTATTATACCCCCCGCAACGAGTTGAGGGGGGGTATACTGGAGTCAGGTTGTCCGTCCGTGCGTCCGTCCGTGCGTCCGTCCGTGCGTCCGTCCGTCCGTCCGGATAAACTTAACATCAGAGAAATATTGTTATAACTTCTATTTCCTTCATCTAAAATGCTTGATATTTCACACATGCATTCCTGTAAGGCTCTACTACCATGCTGTGCCAAATCCACGACCGTCCAACCCCCGCAGATCCCAAGGTCAAGGTCAATTACTTAGTCCGTAAACTTAACATCAGAGAAATATTGTTATAACTTTCTATTTCCTTCATCTAAAATGCTTAATATTTCACACATGCATTCCTGTAAGGCTCTACTACCATGCTGTGCCAAATCCACGACCGTCCAAACCCCCGCAGATCCCAAGGTCAAGGTCAAATACTTAGTCTCTTTACAAAACTTAACATCAGAGAAATATTGTTATAACTTCTATTTCCTTCATCTAAAATGCTTAATATTTTCACACATGCCTTCCTGTAAGGCTCTACTACCATGCTGTGCCAAATCCACGACCGTCCAACCCCCGCAGACCCAAGGTCAAGGTCACATACTTAGTCTCTTTACAAAACTTAACATCAGAGAAATATTGTTATAACTTCTATTTCCTTCATCTAAAATGCTTAAATATTTCACACATGCATTCCTGTAAGGCTCTACTACCATGCTGTGCAAAATCCATGACCGTCCAACCCCCGCTGATCCCAATGTCAAGGTCAAATACTCTTTACAAAACAATTAACATCAGAGAAATATTGTTTATAACACTATTTCCTTCATCTAAAATGCTTAATTATTTCACACATGCATTCCTGTTAAGGCTCTACTACCATGCTGGTGCAAAATCCATGACCGTCCAACCCCCGCTGATCCCAATGTCAAGGTCAAATACTCTTTACAAAACTTAACATCAGAGAAATAAGTTATAACTTCTATTTCCTTCATTGAAAATTCTTATTATTTTCACTTGTGCATTCCTCTAAGGTTGTACTATCAACTGCTCACAAATCTACGAGTGTCCAACCCCCGCTGCTCCCAAGGTCAAGGTCAAATACTTAGTCTCTTTACAAAAACTTAACATCAGAGAAATATTGTTATAACTTCTATTTCCTTCATCTAAAATGCTTAATATTTCACACATCCTTCCTGTAAGGCTCTAACTACCATGCTGTGCCAAATCCACGACCGTCCAACCCCCGCAGATCCCAAGGTCAAGGTCACATACTTAGTACTTTACTTTAACAAAACTTAACATCAGAGAAATATTGTAAATATAACTTCTATTTCCTTCTTTATCTAAAATGCTTAATATTTCACACATGCATTCCTGTAGGCTCTACTACCATGCTGTGCAAAATCCATGACCCGTACAACCCCCGCTGATCCCAATGTCAAGGTCAAATACTCTTTACAAAACTTAACATCAGAGAAATATTGTTATAACTTCTATTTCCTTCATCTAAAATGCTTAATATTTCACACATGCATTCCTGTTAAGGCTCTACTACCATGCTGTGCAAAATCCATGACCGTCCAACCCCCGCTGATCCCAATGTCAAGGTCAAATACTCTTTACAAAACTTAACATCAGAGAAATAAGTTATAACTTCTATTTCCTTCATTGAAAATTCTTATTATTTCACTTGTGCATTCCTCTAAGGTTGTACTATCATGCTGTCACAAATCTACGAGTGTCCAACCCCCGCTGCTCCCAAGGTCAAGGTCACATACTTAGTCTCTTTACACTTAACATCAGAGAAATATGTTATAACTTCTATTTCTTTCATGGAAAATACTTAATATTTCATATGCTGTGACAAATCCCCGCTGATCTCGAGGTCAACGTCACATACATACCGTATAACCTTGGCTTAACGCCCCCCTCCTAATAAACGCCCCCCCCCCCCCCCCCCCCAAATAAAAAAAAAATCCTTATTTCTGTTTGAAATTGGCGGTCCTTGGTAAAAAACATTTTTTTTTTTTTTTTTTTTTTTTTTTTTTTTTTTTAATGGCTAATAAACGCCCCCCCCCCCCCCCCCCCCAAATAAATAATTTTTTTTTTTTTTTACCAATGACCGCCAATTTCAAACACAAATAGTCTTTAAATCTTTATTTGTGTTTGAAATTGGTGGTCCTTGGTAATTTTTTTTTTTTTTTTTTTTTTTTTTTTTTTTTTTTTTTTTTTTTTTTTACTGGCTAATAAACACCCCCCCCCCCCCCCCCCCCCCAAATAAACCCAACAAATACAAATAATACAATGACCGCCAATTTCAAACACAAATAATCCTTAAATCCTTATTTGTGTTTGAAATTGACGGTCCTTGGTAATTTTCTTTTTTTTTTTTTTTTTTTTTTTTTTTTTTTTTACTGGCTAATAAACACCCCCCCCCCCCCCCCCCCCCAAATAAAAAAAAAAAACAAATAATTTTTTTTACCAATGACCGCCAATTTCAAACACAAATAATCCTTAAATCCTTATTTGTGTTTGAAATTGACGGTCCTTGGTAATTTTCTTCTTTTTTCTTTTTTCTTTTTTTCTTTTTTACTGGCTAATAAACGCCCCCCCCCCCCCCCCAATAAAAAATAATAATAATTTTACCAATGACCGCCAATTTCAAACACAATAATCCTTAAATCCCTATTTGTGTTTGAAATTGACGGTCCTTGGTAATTTTTTTTTTTTTTTCTTTTTTTTTTTTTTCTTTTTTTTCTTTTTACTGGCAATAAACGCAATAAACGCCCCCCCCCCCCCCCCCCCCCCCCAATATAAAAAATAAAAATAATAATAATTTTACCAATGACCGCCAATTTCAAACACAAATAATCCTTAAATCCTTATTTGTGTTTGAAATTGGCGGTCTTTGGTAATTTTTTTTTTTTTTTTTTTTTTTTTTTTTTTACTGGCTAATAAACGCCCACCCCCCCCCCCCTTTTGTAAAATGTAACGCCTCCGGGGGCGTTAATTCGAGGTTATACGGTAGTCTCTTTACAAAACTTAACATCAGAGAAATCGGTTATAACTTCTATTTGCTTGCTCGGATCTGCTTCACATTTCACACACTCATTGCTCCAATGGACCTCTACCACCCTGTGACAAATTCACGTTCATGCCGCTCGTGCTAATCCCAGAGTCAAGGTCACAAGCCCACACACTTGGAAATTTGTACATATTTTAGGGGTACCTGGGCCCACGCGGGGGGTATATTCTGTAAGCCTCGCTTACTGACCAATCTAGTTACTTTTGGGGAAGGGGCCAAGTGACTTTGGTGTGGTATGGACCCGACACCAGGTCAGGTTATTCTAATTTCAGGGCTGAGTATATATTTCCGTTCAGATTTTGGGAATCCACCCCCAAATGTAGCAGGTTAAATATGGGGTTGAACACGTTGACCCGGCCTTAAATGACCTTAGCCGTCGATAGGCGGTTTGATAGACTTTTTGACTTAGAATTTGGCATTTTTGCCTTGTAACTCATAAAACTTTTAAACCGTCATAGCTACAGACCAGAAACTTGGTATGTATCTTCCTTATGATGAGTAGATGTGCAAAGTTTATTTCGATTTTTGATTCAACTCCCGGGTCATGGATTAACTCCCCCTTTTCAACTTAGAATTTCACCATTAAGGCTTGATGCACCAAGTGAATTTCTATATTTGTTTTGAAACTGAGCCATGGATCATCTCCCCCTTTGAACTTGGAATTTTGCCTCGTTTACTATCAAAGCTATGAAAGTTACTATGAACACATTTTCTAGTTTCTATAAATGTTGTTTAAAAGTATACGATACTGAGATGGTTCAAATGAGTGGTCACAACATATAATTTCATTGAGAAATAGTAAGACAAGAGGCCATTCCCATAGGTGTATTCTGAATGTAACGTGTTGGGATGTTAACCCTTACACCGCTATATTATTTTTTGTCGTCTGCTGTTTATTTTCTATTTTCCATTTTTATCACCAAAAACATGCTTTGACAGCACTTTAGAATCATTTCCAACATGCTTTGACAGCACTTTAGAATCATTTCCTTTTCCATTGGAAATGATTCTAAAGTGCTGTTAAACCATGTTAAAATAAGGCTAGATATAAAGCAACAGCAGATGACAATTGCTGTGTGTAGCGGTCTAAGGGTTAAACCATTCCACTCACTTTTTGTGAACATTTTGTTGATATGTTAATTTTCCTACCAATCCAATTGTCACAAAATTATTTTCAGACTATCCCATTTATAAAATGGGGGTGTTTTTTTCTCTACAAAATATGAAAATTACATGCAAAAAGTGCAGATCCTGATGATGAGACGGCTCATCACAAGCCAGCTCATCTGGATCTACACTGTTTGCAAACACTGCTAAGGAGGTCTGTACAGTAGTGTTGAAAGGGTCCCATATATGTCCTTAACCAAAACTACATTTTGTTGACATTTCATTGGTTGAGCGGCGTCACATGACATTACCAAATGACAGTGTAATGATATAATATAAACTAGCCTGCTTTCTTTTCAATGAAATAGCCTATGTATTTGCCATCATGTCAAAATGTTATTTACGTCAATTCTTACTGCACTACAAGTCTTCTTGTCTTTTCACAGGTTCTATACAGAAGGACTCCAGGAAGCTGGACGCATGTTGTCGCGCTATGTTAGAGGCAGTATGCGATTTCTGTGCCAAAAGTCAAAACCATCGCATTGAGGAAATCCACTTTGTCAACAATAGCGATGATGTCTGTAAGGCTCTACGGGAGGTTCTAAAGTCGGCTGTTACGAAGAGAAAGTCTGTATTTAACAGGTCGATGTCCAGTGATGTGGCACTTGTACACTCTGAATCTGCCGTAGACTACGAGAGTCAGAACATCAGCGACGATTATGAATCGGAAGATCACTATGCCACTATTGATGAACAGAAGATGGATAACAAATCAACGCCGTCAGTGGATCGTGAACGCCCACCCAGTCGAGGTAAATCTTCCACTGGTAACAGGGAAGATAACCAAGGTTACAAAATAGAAAAACAGAAGCCAGAGCCAGAGAAAAAGAAGGGAAATGTTAAAATTTATGATGACTAAATTGACTGGGCTATCGGAAGAAGGGGGCTAATTCCCTTGAATGGGTTAGTAGACGAAGGGAGCTAATTCACTTGAAATAATTTGTGGGAAGAAGGAGACTAATTCTCTTGAAGGTGTTAGTTACCTTGGAGGGGTTTGTGAAAGAAGGGGGCTAACTCCCTTGAAGTGGTTATTAGAAGAAGGGGGCTAACTCTCTTGAAGTGGTTCTTAGAAGAAGGGGGCTAACTCCCTTGAAGTGGTTATTAGAAGGGAGCCAACTCTCTTGTTGGGTACAGTGACACTGAGTGGAAGAGTTAGCCCTCCTTATTCCCCTAATTCTGGTTCTGAGGCTACAGACAAATCAAATGTGATTTCAGCTTGTTGATTGGTTGGTACTAATCCATCTGAAACTATACACACATCTTCTACACATATTGAAGATGTGCACCTTGGTGTTTTTATGCCGAAAAAATATTATTTAACAAAAATATCACCTTTTTAACTTAAACATTTTTTCTATATAGTTCTATATAGGGTACCAGAGCTCCAGATAAGCTCTGCGTAATTGCTTTAATACCCAATTAAAATTGCCAAAAACTCAATTGAAATCAGAAGTAGCGCGTATCAAAAAGCAATTACAAGTTTGTGGTACATTTATCATGCTGCAGAAAACAATAAACGGACCACAAATATAGCATATTTTTCTTATTTTCCATGAACACATCTTGGTATTTCATTAGAATTGACTCCAAGGAGACAATTCTAATGAAATGCCAAGACATGTTTTCATTTAGAAGCAAACTATTCAATAATTACTGTCTGATGATGTGTAAACAGTAGTGTGATTTTATTTTACCCAATTGAAATTTTGAAATACCCAATTGCTTCAGAAATGCTGGAGTGAAAATACTTGATTACTAATTTCTTATCTGGAGCGCTGGGGTACAGAGTTTGTGTACACAACTCCTCTGAAACCGTTCAGTCAATCGATCTGAAACTATACACACGTCTTCTACACATATTGAACAGGGCTTTCAATAGTAGCCGGTAGCCGGCTGTTTACCGCCGCATATTCTCTAAAATATCGCCGCCTACATTTCGTTCGTTAAACAGAAATATAAATCACGGCTAAATTACGTCTTCAGTGACCTGAGAAGGCAAACTCGATGTTTACTGGTCCCTTTGAGCGTTGGTTCCCGGTTGGCATATAGTATGCAATGTACAATATTGGACTGCCGGGTTCAATTATTTTTCCGCAGACTTGATTTTGGGTGCTGGTCAAAACAATTTCACCCGCTGTCTGGTAAAATTGTGTTGTCAACGCCGGAAATAAGAATGCCGATATAAAGGTATAGTTCGTAGAAGATAGAGTTGCATGTCATAACGGAGTCATAACTATTACAATATTACTGCACATACCATAAAATACATTTTTTTTTACATATTTTTATTTATTTCTGACGCGCGAGCCTCACGTTGCCTTTCTCTGCGCGTCGGACAATACAATCAAGTCGGCATCAACAGTCTGCGACAACAACAACAATAATTTGAGTTCAGAATGCACCCCCCGTCTTCTAGTCTGCTAGAAGGGGGGCAAACCCCCCTCCCGGACCCTACCCCCGCTCGGCACAAGTGCCGAGCGCTGCTGCCATTGCAGCAGTCATTAGTAAATTGCCATCTACTATTTTTCAAAACATCCTGTTACTTTCATTCTTATTGAAACTCTGATTGCCGTTGCAGCAGTCATTAGTAAATTGCCATCTACTATTTTTCAAAACATCCTGTTACTTTCATTCTTATTGAAAGCTCTGATTGCCGTTGGCAGCAGTCATTAGTAAATTGCCATCTACTATTTTTCAAAACATCCTGTTACTTTCATCCTTATTGAAAGCTCTGATTGAAGACGTGCACCTTGGTGTTTTTATGCCGAAAAATTATTTTTTAACACAAATAATACCTTTTTAACTTAGTAATTTCTTCTACATTTTTGTTTTTGTATACAATTCTATATAGGATACATATTGAAGATGTGCACCTTGGTGTGTTTTTTTGCCAGAAAAATATTTTTTTACAAAAATATCACCTTTTTAACTGAGCCATTTTTTTCTACATTTTTGTAGAATTATCGGAAAAAAATGGCAGTGTTTTTTACAATATTTTTCTTTAAATAGCACCTATGGGCATACAATTTTCACAGAACAATCCTCGGTTCTTGCTTCTCAACGCATGTAAACTATTTAGCAAAATGTGCCATCTTTGTCACTTAAAATTGGGTCAGATCATCAGTCGTAAGATTGCCCCAAAATTAACTTCTACAATCAGTTATCCAGACAAAAGTATAATAGTCTTATAACTTCTATTCTCACATTGATATCATAAGTTTATCTCCTGTAAACCAGTGTGAACAGCATTGTGAAGTTCTGCAGAAAAATCTGTCACCTTCGCCTCTTGGAAAACACCATATTTATAGAATTTATTGTATTTTATTGTATCGGCAATGCTGTAATGGGCGCACTCGATTGTGCCCCCCGCGCGACTTTGACGTTGTAAACAATTTGTGGACAGTGTTGGGGAATGTTTTCAGCAAATTTTATAAAAATGTTTACCTTGGCGATATATTCTTCACACTGGTATGGAAACAGCAAGCAGCTGTGTGACCTATATGTATTCGTTGAAATATCGGATCAAAAGAATGCGCTTAATTAACAGGTATTTTCATTTGTCCGATAAACTGATTGTCCGGATAACTGGTATGACCCCTGTACCTGTTTAGCACAATGAGAGGAAGAAATAATGCTAGAGAGTTTCAAATTCTCATTAATGTTTCTTGCCTTGGTGACAGCTTCACATTTCTGCATCTTCACTGTCTGGCCCATCTTCGACGGGCGTATTTTGTGACTTACGGCACTCTTGTTATTTTTTCTATGTAAACAGTAAACATTTTTATATGTTATCTCCCTTGAGATATTACGATATTACATAAATTGTGTCTATGACTGGATAAATTGGGCTTACGGGTTTAGCGACCAGTGTAGATCCAGATCAGTCTGTGCAACCGCACAATCTGATCAGGATCTGCACTGTTGCCATTATATCAATGAAACACCCGTTATGCTTCTAACAAGCAATATAGATCGTTATCAGGCTATAGGAGTGTGCTATTTGATCATGTTATGTGATCATGTTATGTGAACATGTTCTTGTTAGTCTATTCTATGCTGTGTATTGAGTTGCCATCTAAGACATCTTAGTACAGAGCTCCAGATAAGGTGTGTATTGGCGTATTTTACATTTATTTTAGCAGAATACGCATTGATTTATATCAAAAGTGGGAGTACAAAATACTCACAGCAAATGTGAAAATAGGCATTGATTTTCAAGTAGTTTTGTAGCTCAAATAAATGAATTTTTAAATTTGTTTTATTATAGTCGCCACTTTTTCCATCGTCCGAAATGTTAAAAAGTTTGTACAAGCTTTGTCATATTGGTATAACTTTAAAATTACTTGATGGATTGCTTCAATATTTGGACAGTTGATACATGTGAGCATTTGGAACACGCTCATGCCGCCGATAACATGACCCTGGCCTTTTTTCATTCACATTTTTGCGGAAACATGTCATTTGTCATTTTTGTTTATGTGAAAAAGTTTGTACAAGTTTCTTCATCATAGTATAACTTTAATATTACTTGACGGATTGCTTCAATATTTGGAAACTGGATATATGTGAGCATTAGGAACTCACTCATGCCACCATTAACATGACCTTGACCTTTTTGATCTTCACACTTAGCCATTTTTTATGTCAAAAAGTTTCTTCAACTTCGACCTTTTTCGTGTTTTAAGCATGCACTTCTCTGACGGTTAGCACATTCCCATGATCATGTTACGGTCAAATGCCACGGCAGGCGCAACACCGCTTCCGTGGCGGAATTCTTGTTTATCATTTGTTCTCTATTTAATTAGGAAGAAAATCAATATTTGAAATCTGGGTGTATAATACTACATGTATTTAGATACACTTATCTGGAGCATGTTAGTATGTACAAGCCATCAGTCCGGTTCACTGCTTATAATGTATGGTATGACAGATGAAGCATGTATGTGGCTATGACTGGAGAAATGGGGCTTATGGCATTTGTGGATATTCAAACTTCTGATCTTTTAGCGAACTCTTGAAGCCTGATGTGGATCAAAACTAAATTAGAAACAGTACGGTTGTTTCTTTGACTGAATGGCGAACAGTGTAGACCCTGACTCAAAACTACTTGGATGCACATTTTGAGCTGTGTCTACACTGGTTGCATAACCCATAGGCCCAATTTCTCCAGTCACAGCCACATATAACAAGTAACGGCTTTCGGTGTTGAATTTTGATTTAAGTATATAATTAATACACAACATTTCCGGATCATACATATTTAAGATTCTATTTATAATAATAAAAATAACTTTTATTTTCATCACCATCACCCTTATCGATCATACATATACCCGCCTATCTGTCCATTTATCCCTTTCACCCCTACATAACCAATGCATTTTGATATGTTAAATTTTCCGATCAAACAAATTATCACAAAATAATTTTCAGACTAGTCCATTTATGGAAAGGGGGTGTTTTTTGTTTCTAAAATTATGAAAATTACTTGCAAAAGTGCTGATCTTATTGACACGGCTCGTCATTGTTTGCAAACACCGCTGTGGAGGTCTGGGGCCCGTTTCACCAAACTTTGTACAACAAAGAAGTTGGTAAGTGCTATAGGATTTGGAAAGAATAAGTTAGGCATATGAGTACGCCATGGCAACGTTTTGATTGACATAGCAAGGGGGAATATATACATTGAAATTCATCTAATTCGGACATCCATGGACTGGATGGGATTCACTATAGGAATGAATGGCCTTTTTGTGGAATTTATCGGGGTATAAACTTGGAAAAGCCACTTTCGCAATTGGCGATAAAAATAAACAATTGGCGATAAAAAATTACAATTTTCGGAAAAAAAAAAAGAAAAAAAAATATATTTTTTTTCGAAAATTGTAATTTTTTATCGCCAATTGTTTATTTTTATCCTATTGGCTATTATAGAAATGAATGGCCTTTTTGTGGAATTTATCGGGGTATAAAATTGGAAAAAGTCGCGGGAATACTGGACGAAGGCCGGAAGGCCTCGTCCAGTATTCCCGCGACTTTTCCAAGTTTATATCCCCGATAAATTCCACAAAAAGGCCATTCATTCCTTATAATTCCAGCATTGGAAATAAATTCATCAAGAAAATGTGTTTATATTTTCCGTTTTCTTAAGAATTATTTTAACTGCGCCTGACGGTTACGGAAAGTAGTTCGGCATGGAGTTTACTGGGATATAAATTTTGGACAGATACTTGCTACGGGCCAATCAAATGTTAGGAAATTGTGTAAATATTTTTGTGCTTGAATTATAAAATTGTAATTTCCTATAAGATTTGCACAATCTTTTGTGGATGTATTAAGGTTCAAAATGGTAGTATTTGTGAACGAAGTAAATTTGAGAAACACATTCATAAAAACCTTCTTACAAACATTAATTTTGTATCGTACGAAGTTTAGTGACGCAGGCCCCAGTAGTGTTGAAATAGTTAACATGATTTCCATTGAGGACAAAAATTCGCGGGGATTACCAGAGCTTCAGTTAAGGTGCGTAATTTGGGGACAAATTTCTTATTTCTCTATCAAAAATGGCATGTTGGGAGTGCTTTAGAATCGTCTCAATGAGACGATTCTAAAGGACTCCCAACTTGCCATTTTTGGTGAAGAAATAAGAATTCACCACAAATTACGCACCTTAACTGGAGCTCTGGAATACTATGGCATCACAGGACGGTTGAAAATAGCCAGCATTGGACACTTTTCTGACGGCGGCCGGTGACTTATAAAAATCACTGCCTCTCGCAATCATTTCAGCCATTTCAGCCTAAGGATACATGTACTATGATTTTTGTTGAAAAAATCTCATTATTTTGTTCATTCATCGATAAAGGTATATGTTGTTACCACTCATTTGAACCGTCTCATTGAGACTGTTCAAATGAGTGGTAACAACATATACTTTCGAAAGGATATAAAGAAAATAGGGATTTTTTTCTCTCAGATGGGTCATACTACATGTACTAAAAGTGTATCCCGTCTGTATTAATGGGTTAAGGAGGCTCTTGCGACAAATATTAAAAAATACTCGCAAATGAAGTACATGTACAAATCGTGCATCGCATTAAAATTGCAGTAACCGCCTCAGGTGCATAAATTTAATTTAATTTTTTACAAAGTTACCCCCCCCCCCCCCCCCCCCCCCCCCCCCCCCCCCCCCCCCCCCCCCCACACCCCCCCCCCGCCTTTCCACCCCCCACCCACTTATTTTTGGCTAGAAATTTCAACAAGACTGAATTTGTTGGAATTGTTTTCATGAAAACATGAGGCACAGAGGCTTTGTTATGACTTGTTCTATCACTTGTAACACAACACCATTTCCTGAAAATGATTCCAAAGCGGGGTCATAACCACCTCAAATTTTAGATACAAATGCCCGAGAAATACATTAAATTCCGACTCGAAACCGTACCGGCGAGACAGAAAAGCATGCACCATTATCCACGATGTCAAAATCAACCGGAGCTAACACAGAGTTTCGTAGAATTATGAAATACTGTAAGAAATACATGTACACCTAGTCAAGCCTCACAAAGTCGAGAAATATTCATAAATCTATTTACACTGGTGTAACATGTGCAGGGTCGGTACTGAATACATAAAAAATCGTCCACCCCCATTTTACCGTTAGCTCTGCACTGTCCTGTGAGACCGCAAGGAAAAATTTATTTTCCCCAAAAACTGCTTATTTCGCGCTATGTTGCTAATTTCATAAATTTTACGTAAACGCAATCAAAGAAAAAAAGAAGTTTCGTTTTGGACTATCGACTACAAATACCATCCTTACCTCGAGCCCTGCTGAACCCTGCATATTTGAGTGCAGTAAACTAAAACTGCTGGATGTCATCTTGGGACATGTTCTTTTGTCAAACAATACTGGTTAAAGGTGAAAAATTACACCTTGAAAAATCAGACTTTTCCCTCAAGGCATCACAGGACGGTTGAAAATAGCCAAAGTTGACCATTTCTGACGGCAATCGTTTAAGGAGACAAATATTGAAAAATAATCGCAAATGAAGTACAAATCGCTTGTTTTTTCGAAATAGGATGATTATGTCATCCAAGATGGCCGCCGAACGGTCAAAGGGTCATCCTTTTATTAGAGATGTACGGTAAAACATCTTCTTCTCATGAACCGCTTGGCCAATGTTGGCCAATCTTCACAGTTATGGTCCGCAGGTGAAACCTTTTCGTATTTGTTAAATGGAGGTCATCGTATAATCCAAGATGGCCGCCATAAAAAAGTAAGTCAAATTCTTAAAAAATCTTCTTCTCATGAACTCCCAGACCAATTTCGACGAAACTTGGCAGGAATGATCGATAGTCAACTCTGTTTCAGATCTGTTAAACTGGTGACCCCGGGGTCAAAAATGGGCGGTGTCAGGCAGGTGTCAAATTTCACTACTGACCGAATATGGTCATGTCATATATCAAATCGATGGTATTAATGAGACGATCACTCTGGATCATTTTCAAGTCATCCACGATTGCCGCCACCTTTAATTAGAGAGTTCAAACGTCTTCTTCCTTGTGAACCGCTTGGCCAGTGTTGGTCAAATAGTAAGGGATGATCTATGGGTGGGGGCATGTCAGATGTGTAAATTTGGAGGTTGTCGCCTAATCCAAGATGGCCACTGTAGGAAAGTATGTGAAATTCTTAAAAAATCTTATTCTCTTGATTTCTACTAAACTTGACAGAATTGATCGATAGTCAATGCTCTTTCAAATTTGTAAAATCGATGACCCAGTGGTCAAAAATGAGTGGACCCGGGGCTCTAGGGGTCTAAATTTCACATTTGACCAACTATGGTCATGTCATATATCAAATCGAAGGTATTGAGTAGCCAATCATCCTGGATCACTTTTCATCGAAATCGGATGATTAGGTCATCAAAGATGGCCGCCAAAAGGTCAAATCAGTATCTTTTTATTAGAGCTTTCAAACAGCCTTTTCTTACTAACCGCTTGGCCGATGCTGGACAAATTTTATATAGTTATATTGTCTTTCATTGAAGCATTTTTAAAATTGGAGATCATCGCATAATCCGAGATGGCCGCCGTATAAAGTTGGACAGAATCTTTAAACAATGTCTTCCCATTATAGTCACCAGACTGGTTTCGACAAAACTTTGTAGGAATAATGAATGTATAAATTTCTCTCAGATTTACTTGCATTTACATGTAAATAAAAACCAGGTGAGCGAAATAGGCCCTCTTGTTTTAAATATTGCGTTAAGGTTTTTGTTCGCCGGACCATACGGCGACCAGGGGGGTATCGAATTGCTTTTACATGTATTACCTATAGGTGCAAGTTGTATATATTCACCTCTAGTATTATGGAATGAAACAAAATTATGTAAAAGTGTACATGTACTTGTAGCTAAATGAACAGACTGCAATTAGATATTATATTGCTTTTAATAATCCAATTTGCGAAGAATACTAACCTTTTACGATGTTACTACTCAAGAAGCTATGTGGGTGATTGGTCGGCCGAACGCGACGGCATAAATTAACGGTAGGATTCAGTGATTCTGGTGTGGCGAGGACCTGTTATCAGATCAGGATTATTCTGATTTCAGGGCTGATTATATAGTTTCTTTATTGTAAATATTCAGTTCTGATTTTGGGATTCCCCCCCACCCCATTTGTATATGTACTTGAACATGTACATGTACTTGTACAGGTAATATATGGGATTTAGTACTAAACCCATTGACCCGGCCTTAAATAACCTTAGCTGTTGATAGGCCGTTAAACCCCAACAAACAAGTTCATTTCAGGGCTGGATATATAGTTTTTGTCAAGTCCGCTTGCGGAAAGCGAGACATGGTGATCACAATGGTGTCCGGTGTCCGTCCGTCCGTCAGTCCGGGCCAACGTCCGGGGGTTTAAGAGATCGGGGGCAAAAACAAAAGATTCCTTTGATTTATTCCGTAAGCTCATACATTCTATTGATGTTTAGGGGCTTTTTCTTTGATCTATCTTCAAACAATGGAAATACCCATAAACCCAAAATGTTGGTCCGTCCGTCTGTGCGTGCGTCCGTCCGTTTGAAATATGCGTTCAAGTTTTTAAATACCTTATATCTCTGCAGTCCTAAGTCACATTGGCTCGACATGCTGGCCGCCGCCATCTGGTTTTATTGTAAATATTCATTTCTGATTTTGGGATTTCCCCCCCATTTGTACAGGTAATATATGGGATTTAGTACTAAACCCATTGACACGGCCTTAAATGACCTTAGCTGTTGATAGGCCGTTAAACCCCAACAAACAAACAAACAACAATACAGGTATAAGTATGTTCAGGGACCATACATTGTTCGTCCCAGGTATGGTGAATGTGTAGATAATTGACAAGTTCTGTGATGTGTCATGATTGAGCATGAGCAGTTGCACAAAACTATGTAAATTACCCAAAAACCAACAAAATCCAGCCAAATACACCAACATACCCACATGGCACCAAAATTATGACCATCTGTCCGACCCACCCCCGTTTGTATGGCTGGTGGTTAGTTATGTCCCCTACATGTATGTGATAGCAATGGGAGCATATTCAAGGTGTATGATCACGTGGTACTAACAACAACAAGTACCGATTCAAAGTACGTATTCTTTTATAGTGTCCTTATTGCGTAACGGATTTTGATGAAATATGGCGCATCAAACGCTTATTGTTCAGCTGCATTTGGTGGTCTCTGTATTTTCGCCCACACTGTATTTTCGCCCACACTTATGTCGTTTTTGCGAAGAATCTTCGCAAAAACGACATAAGTCTGTCAAACACCCTAGACCACTAAATGCATCTCGTGAAGACGCGTTTGCTGCGCCACATAGTTCATCAAAATCCGTTGCATATTAAGGAAAATATCAAATAATACATACATTGGAGTGTGCGACGTTGTTGTTGTTGTAACCACGTGATCATGCACCTTGAGTACGTACGTCCGGTCCGTACGTCCGTCCCTGTACATTTACTTCAAAAAGTTTGTAAGAGTTTTTCCAGTTAGAGTTAAGTGTGCCACGGGGGCATATCTATGTTTTACAAACATAATGTCTAGTTCAAGTTTATTTAGAGATATAAATGGCAAGGAGATGAGCGTACGATTGGTATCTTATGCGAGTCAAAAAGGTGCACGGGTCTCAAAATGGCGTCACCCTTTGGCAGCAGCAACATGAGGTTGGTATGTTTTGTATTTATTTTCACACTTGCATTAAACTTTGAGCAAATACATATAGGCGAGGGGGTGGCGGTATGTGACCTTGATAAATGGCTACTAACATCTTCACTGAGGCATCATTCAGTAAAAAGTTATTGAAGGTACAATGGACGCCGGTGTGTAAACAAACGGGTTTATGTGACATTTCCCACCCAGTTTTAACCACTTTTTATAAAAAATATGTGCACCTTTTTGACTCACATAAGGTACCCATGTACCAATTGTACGCCCATCCCCTGATTAGCGTGCTTTCGCCACTAAGGAACAAAGAAATGTAATATCCCTAACCAGCGACCATACTACCACTATTTACGGCTTTACTTAGGTGACGCTGACCTACCTTTTTCGTTGGTGATACAGTCACCAGTAGCCTATTTCACCAACATTGCAAAGTATACTTATCTAGCAAAGTATACTTTGAGGGAGAAATTTTCAATTTAAGGATAAATTTATTAATTTTTATTATTCTGAATTTATTACATTATCACAGCCATTTTGGCTGTGATAATGTAATAAATTCAGTATAATAATTCTGCATACTTTTAATCATCAAATATATGCAGTCGTTAGTTCTATAATTATGACATAATGCATTTCTTGAAAAATAAATGGTTTCTCCCTCAAAGTATACTTTGCTAGATAAGTATACTTTGCAATTTTGATGAAATTGGTTACAGGGACCCCTTGCATGGATGAATTAAATTTTGTCATCTGCTATTTTCCATTGTCTACTCAAAAACATAGTTTGACAGAACTTTAGAATCATTTCCAATTGAAAGTGCTTTCTAACCATATTTTCATTGAAAATTTAGACAAAATAGGCAGCAGACGACAACTTTGTTTCTGAGGGTTAAAGCTTACTGTCTGTTCCATGTTTTGCTGCCGACGAACTTTTGGCTATTACCGGTAAACACATTAAATCTAAAAAATATTTAAAAGTAAGTACTTTTTCATCGATAACAAAAAAAAGCACCCTCCCAAAAAATATTATTTCATGAAATTCCATCAAATATTGATTATATTGCGAAAAAAAGATTTTCTATGGGAATTTAACATGGGGAGTCAATTTCCAAAACTTTTCGTTTTTTGATCCTGAAGGATCAAAAAACGAAAAAATTTGGAAATTGACTCTGAAACCTGGTGAGACAGCTTCAAAATGATGTAACTAAGAAAACAAAAGTTAGATTTTGAAAATCGGTCCACAAATAAAAAAAATATTTAAAAGAATCTGTTTTTAGCCCCCATGTTAAATTCCTATAGGAAATTTGTTTTTTCGCAATAAAATCAATATTTAATGGAATTTCATCAAATAATTATTTTTGGGGAGGGTGACTTTTGTTATGGACGAAAAAGTACTTACTTTTAAATATTTTTTAGATTTAATGTGTTTAATAGCCAAATGTTCGTCGGCAGCAAAACTTGGAACAGATAGTAGTGAGCATGCTTGCTTGTCGTAGTTATTGATCATGCTTCTTGAGTTTTGCATGTCCATGTAGTAGGGCAATATGTCTTGTAACTGGCTTTTGATGATTGTTGATTTCTAAATTAAATAAAAAAAATAGCATTTACCTCGATGTGTGTTATTGTATCCCCGGCGTCGGGGGATACTATGGATTTGACAGCGCGCCGCGTCCGCGTCCGCCGCAGACACTTCTTGTCCGGAGCATAACTCGAACACCCTTTGGAATATTTTCATGAAACTTCACACATGCATAGACCACGACCCGAAGGTGTGTCGCGCACAATAATGACAACTCTTGCATAGCTAATTTTTTAGTTATCTCCATTTTTTGTTTCTCGCACTGATTTCGTGTCCGGAGCATACTCCACCACCCTTGGAATATTTTCATGAAACTTCACACATGCATAGACCACGACCCGAAGGTGTGTCGCGCACAAGAATGACAACTCTTGCATAGCTAATTTTTTTAGTTATCTCCTTTTTTGTTTCTCACACTGATTTCGTGTCCGGAGCATAACTCCACCACCCACCCTTTGGAATATTTTCATGAAAACTTCACACAAGCATAGAACCACGACCCGAAGGTGTGTCGCGCACAAGAATGACAACTCTTGCATAGCTAATTTTTTAGTTATCTATTTTTTGTTTCGCGCACTGATTGACCATAACTCGACCACCCTTTGGAATATTTTTATGAAACTTAACACATTCAATTAGACCACGAACCGAAGGTGTGTCGTGCACAAGAATGACAACTCTTGCACAGCTAATTTTTTAGTTATCTCCCTTTTTTGTTTTCGCTCACTGATTTCCTGTCCGGAGCATAACTCGACCACCCTTTGGAATATTTTCATGAAACTTCACACATGCATAGACCACGACCCGGAGGTGTGTCACGCACAAGAATGACAACTCTTGCGTAGCTAATTTTTAGTTATCTCCCTTTTTTGTTTTGCGCACTCTACAAACTGGACAATAATGCATGAAGACCTGTTTTCTCGTCTGCTCTGTACACCTTTTCTCGTCTGCTCTGTACACCTTACCTGTAGAGAGAACAATAGAGACTGGGAGAACCATGTGCTAGCATGGGCTAGCATGTGCAAATGTCCAGTGCTTGACCACTGTTGACCAGGTAATTTATACAGGTAAATTACTACATTGGATATTACATTGAAAATATTGTGGCATTATGTGGACCTGTGCAGATATATGTAGATAAATATAGGACTATTAAAAAAAAATTCTGGGCTCCAATAGCAAGCATTATTATTTTTAAACTTTTTTTTTCCATTTTTTTTTTTTTCATTTTTTTTTCTTCAAATTATTTTTCAATTTTTGTCTAGTAGCATAAGGTCGTAAGTGCTATATACAGACTATTCACCTGTGCATGTGCTAGCATGTGCAACTGACCACTGACCACTTACAGGTAATTTATACAGGTAAATTATTATATTACATTTCCGTAAACTGTGTTGAAAATATTGTGGCAATATGTGGACCTGTGTATATATGATCTGTAGATAAATATAGGACTATTAAAAAACATTCTGGGCTCCAGTAGGGAGCATTATTCTTTTATTTTTTTTAAATTTATTTTTTTTTTCCATTTTTCTTTTTACATTCTTTTTCAATTTTTTAACTGACCACTAACTTATTACAGGTAATTTATACAGGTACATTATTACATTTCCGTAAACTGTGTTGACAATATTGTGGCAGTATGTGGACCTGTGCAGATATATGTAGATAAATATAGGACTATTAACAAAAATTCTGGGCTCCAGTAGCGAGCATTATTATTTTTGTTTTTTTTGTATATTACATTTCCGTAAACTGTGTTGAAAATATTGTGGCATTATGTGGACCTGTGCAGATATATGTAGATAAATATAGGACTATTAATTCTGGGCTCCAGTAGCAAGCATTATTATTTTTAATTTTTAAACTTTTTTTTTTTTTTCCCCTTTTTTTTTTCATTTTTTTTTTTTTCAAAAATTCTTTTTTTCAATTTTTGTCTAGTAGCATAAGGTCGTAAGTGCTATATACAGACTATTATCATATAATAAAACAATTATTGACTAGTGAGCCATAGAATATAATCTGATATTCTATGGCTCACTAGTCAATAATTGTATAATATGTTCGCGGCCAGTGTAAAATTGCTTTCGGGCACAGGCTCGAGGTGAAGGCGGGACAAGGCGAGGCATCTGATCCGCGGAATTCTTGTTTACTTATCTCCCTTTGTTGTTTCGTGCTCTGATTTTTGTATCCAGAGCATAACTCGAACACCCTTTGGAATATTTTTATGCCCCACCACGATAGTGGAGGGGGCATTTAGTGTTACCCTTGTCCGCCGCCGTCTGTCCGTCCGACCGTCCATCCGTCCGTCTGTCCGCACACACGAATGGGTACTTGTTGTAAGCGTACGGGGATCTTATTGGGTAGGGTTAGGATAGTGTTGGGTACTCTTGTTGGGTATTTTTATACAGTAAAAACCCAACAAGTATTCATTCGTAGGAACGTGCATCCCGTCCTCCCGTCCTCCCGTCCTCCCGTCCGTCCGTCCGTCCGTCCGTCACAAAACTTTAACACTCGGGTAAATGTCTCATAATTTCTTCATCCTTCGACCGATCTGCTTCATATTTCATATACACATTGCTCTGATGGTTCAACTACCGCCCTGTGCCAAATCCTGTTCCTGTTCGTCCTGCCCCCGCCAAGCCCAGGGTCAAGGTCACATACTTGGTGCTTCAAAAACTTTAACGCTCGTGTTAATATCTTATAATTTCTGTTTTTTGTTTCGCGGATCAGCTTCATATTTCATATACACATTGCTCTAATGGTCCTCTACCGCCCTGTGCCAAATCCACGTTCGTCCTGCCCCCGCCAAGCCCAGGGTCAAGATTACATACTTAGTGCTTCAAAAACTTTAACGCTCAGGTAAATATCTTATACTTTCTGTTTTCTTTCATGGATCATCTTCATATTTCATATACGCATTGCTCTAATGGTCCTCTACCGCCCTGTGCCAAATCCACGTTCGTCCTGCCCCACCAATCCCAGGGTCAAGGTCACATACTTGGTGCTTCAAAAACTTTAACGCTCAGGTAAATATCTTATACTTTCTGTTTTCTTTCATGGATCATCTTCATATTTCATATACGCATTGCTCTAATGGTCCTCTACCGCCCTGTGCCAAATCCACGTTCGTCCTGACCACCAATCCCAGGGTCAAGGTCACATACTTGGTGCTTCAAAAACTTTAACGCTCAGGTAAATATCTTATATTTTTATTTCCATCCACAGATCAACTTCATATTTCATATACGCGTTGCTCTAATGGTCCTCTACCGCCCTGTGCCAAATCCACGTTCGTCCTGCCCCCGCCAAGCCCAGGGTCAAGGTCACATACTTAGTGCTTCAAAAACTTTAACGCTTGGGTAAATATCTTATAATTTCTGTTTTCTTTCATGGATCATCTTCATATTTCATATACACATTGCTCTAATGGTCCTCTACCGCCCTGTGCCAAATCCACGTTCGTCCTGCCCTCGCCAATCCCAGGGTCAAGGTCACATACTTGGTGCTTCAAAAACTTTAATGCTCAAGTAAATATCTTATAATTAATTAATTTTTCTTTCCATTCACGGATCAACTTCATATTTCATATATGCGTTGCTCTAATGGTCCTCTACCGCCCTGTGCCAAATCCACGTTCGTCCCGCCCCCGCCAAGCCCAGGGTTAACATCACATACTTAGTGCTTCAAAAACTTTTAACGCTCAGGTAAAAGAAAATTTTGACTTGCAATTTGGCCTCATTTATTATCAAAGCGATATGTGGGACATCCGTGTTCTATGAACACATTTCTTTTCTAGTTTATTAACTTCACACATGCATAGAAGACGACCCAAAGTTGTCGCACGTACGAATGACAACTCTTTGCGTCGTTAATTTCTTAGTATCTCCCTTTGTTGTTTCGTGCACTGATTTCGTGTCTGGAGCATAACTCGAACACCCTTTGGAATATTTTCATGAAACTTCACACATGCATAGACCACAACCCTAAAGGTGTGTCACGCAAGAATGACAACTCTTGCATCACTAATTTTTTAGTTATCTCCCTTTGTTTTTTCCGTCACTGATTTTGTCTCCGGAGCATAACTCGAACACCCTTTTTTCAAACTACTTGTGCATCTGGGGAGGGGGATACACATGCGCTTGTCGACAAGCGTCCATTTCTAGTTTGATAGTGTTTTTGCCCCCATTTGAAAAATGTGACGTATTATGGTATGCTGAGTTAAAGGTACATGCCCACTCAGTACTGAGTAGACACAGACTGTTCTTTATATGAATTGTATAAGTGTGTCACTATTCCACCAGTTCGAAAAATCAGAAGTGCGCGCTATACAGATATAATCATTTAGTAATATTTATTTTGCTGATACTGACTCGCGGTGGTATCAGGATATTTTCGTATGCAAATGAGGCATGATATTATATATACTAATTAAATGCGTCACCTCAAAAAATAATATTTTCAACAGATTACAAAGTACATGTATGATCATTGCACACCAAAAAAATAAATACAGAGAATAAATAGTAATGAAATTTACGTCTGATATAAAATGTAAAATAATGCCAATCAATATGTGGGGTAATGCTGAATGAATGGTTTTGTCAGAAAATTTAATGTCTACAGAATATACAAATACAGAATATACAAAACTATCTGTCTCCATATATTATAAGCCACTCAGTGGGCATGTACCTGTAATGTGTTCATATCATATATTGAAATTGCACTGACAACCTACCTTCTAATGCACTCTATAAATATCACGCAATCTGATTGGCTGATGGTCATACATTACAGGTAATTCATTGTTGATGAACGGTCGCAAATTATTTCAATATGTATTCCTACGCCAGTTACTCTTTTAAGGTGTACATTAGAAATAGGTTAACCGCATTGTAATTTTGAAATTTGCGGCGTATATCAGAAAAAGATAGGTCGGAAAACATGTTTAATGGCTCCGCTAGCGCGTCGCCAATTAACCCTATAATGTTTTCTGTAGACATCTCAGTTGCATATTTATTACACTGAATTATTATGATTTTAATACAGTTGCGTTATTAAACTCCGAAAGGCCATTTATGCAATAAAGTTTATTTAGAGATGAAAATCTGGTCAATCTCATTTGACACCTGTTGTAATACAATGCTTTTTTAATATGTACAGTGTTGTATTTCACATACAAATATTAAAGAATAATATGGAACATTGGTTTCTTTATATAAACATTGCACTTTTCTGTAATTAATATAACGGAACTTAAGCTAAGCAAGTTGGGTGTGTCATATTGGATATAAAGTGTTTTATAGTTATATGTTGAGCAATTACTACTACTCTCAGAAAGGTGCAAACTTCAAGTGTATCCCCGGATTAAGCTATGTTAATTTAAGGGAATTCTATAAACTATGGACTTGTATGGTTCATTACTTGCTGTATATAAGACTGTCAGAAATAAAATACTGTTTAGATTCACGAGAGCGTCAACTATATTCCACAAACGGCGGTGTCGTATAGCTGGACTATTCCACGACACAGTAAGAATGTCACCTAGGTGTCTACGTGTATTATATTTTTGGTTAGACGCATCATTGTAAATATAAGGCCAATGCCCATATAACTTTGGAGGAATGAGGGGTTAAAGGTACATGCCCACTCAGTAGGCACAAACTGTTCTTAAAATGAATTAAATAAGTGTATAATTCTGTCACTATTCCACAAGTTCTAAAAATTATGAGTGCCCGCTATACAGATATAATCATTTATTAATATTTATTTTACTGGTAGTCATTCGCGGTGGTATCGGGCTATTTTCATATGCAAATGAGGCATGATATTTCTTAATTAGTTATACTAATTAAATGCTTCACCTGAAAAAAATAATATTTTCGACAGATTATAAAGTACGATCATTGCCAATCTAAAAATAAATACAGAGAATAAATAGTAATGTCCGTCAACATTTGAAGGAAACACTGATATCGGTGTGGAAATTTATGTCTGATATAAAATGTATAACGCTATGGAAGGCTTCCGAGCCAATTCACACCCTTAACCCGTTTATCCCTAAGTAACTGGAATAGATTTTGATATGTTAATTTTGCAACTGTCACAAACTGATTTTCAGAGTAGTCCATTTATGAAAAGGGGGCATTTTTTATTCTCAAATATGTGAAAATTACTTGCAAAAAAAGTTCAAATCCTGATGAGACGACTCTTTACGAGCCGGCTCATCTGGATCTGTACTGTTTGCATACACCGCTATAGCGGGATTTCGGGTTCAAAGTGTTAAATAAAACCTAAAGTCAAAGGTTGAACATTCTGTGGAACAGATACGACCGTATCACCCACCGCAATGCCAATACATCGGCCTAGTGAGGTGTCATTACCCGAACACCTTGTGTATAAGTTGGAACACCACCGCGGAGGCATCCGTCACGTGATCCACCACATACAGGGCGAGTTCGGCCTGCAGCTCGTCTACCGACACGATACGGAACAATACGTCATCATTGGACCAAATCTAGAGATACTTGAGCTGGCTATCAAGACGTTGGAAAAACGGTGCGTAGAGTATGCCGAACGGTATATAGTTTTCATCTGTCCGTCCGTCCGTCCGTTGCACGATAACGTAAGATTTTGCGTTGAAGTTTTTGTTTGTCGGTTCAGGCGGCGGTCGGGGGGTATACATGAGCCCCTGAACACTTGCTCTAGTGATATATGGGAAGCCGGCTACAAAAAGGTGTCATGATATGTTAGTTGCGGCAGTAATTCTGCAAAAATTCCCGTACAGTCTGTATGCCACAGACGGTACAGGAGTTTTGCGGAGTTACTGCCTGCAAATAAAGATATGTGCGACAAGTCTCGATCCTGATCACATAATTATCATGTTAATACATGTATAATGATTTTGCTGACAACAACTCGTCTACTTCAGTGACTTAACGGACGCACATGCTGATCTGGGACTATGCTGATAGCACACGCCGTAATCATTCCTTTATGTTAGCCGGCGGCCCGTAATCATATACAGTGAAACCTCCCCTGGGAGGTCCCCACCGGGACACCCTGGGAGTCCCCAGGGTGTCCGGTTTAGAGAGGTTCCACTGTAAATCAGGCATTTGATCATTCTGAGCCATAGTTGTGTGTTATTCGATCATGAACATACATTATACCTGAGATAAATGACAAAGAAACTCATAAAAAGTATGATCACAGGTGTGTTCTTGGTGTCCGGTTTAGAGAGGTTTCACTGTGTATGTTGACACATGTAATGCCAGAAACCAAGCAATTAGCATGAAAACGAGAGATATACTTTTCATTTATATTCATATGGTTGGCCACAACGTATACTTCATTATAGGAATGAATGGCCTTTTTGTGGAATTTATCCGGAAGTCCTCGTCCAGTATTCCCGCGACTTTTCCAAGTTTATATCCCCGATAAATTCCACAAAAAGGCCATTCATTCCTTATAATTCCAGCATTTGAAATAAATTCATCAAGAAAATGTGTTTATCTTCCGTTTTCTTAATAATTATTTTAACTGCGCCTCACGGTTACGGAAAGTAGTTCGGCGTGGGAGTTTACTGGGATATAAATTTTGGACATAGACTTGCTACGGGCCAATCAAATGTTAGGGAATTGTGTAAATATTTTTGTGCTGGAATTATTCAGTAATAAAGAACGTTTGGAGAGAACACATTTGGACAGTGGCAGTCATATCATGAATTAGATTCTGTCATTTAATGGGTTAACTCGAGAATCTGAACACGCATTACTCTGTCCAAACAGTACTACAATAACCCTTAGAATGTTGGACATACATTATAATTGCATATAATTACATTATAATTGCATGTATATAGTAAGTACGTAGCCTAATTCTACATTTCAGATATCTGTGCGCTAAAGGCCGAATAAAAGAGGTCACAGACTACGAAGAAGCAGCGCGGACGGCATCGGATGAGCAGGCGCAGTCCACGTCTAGGTACACTTCGATACAACATAGTTTATATACTGGCTGTGTGTGCCAACTGTATATGTCAGTTATGTAAAAAGAAAGATATGCATGTTCGTTATATGGACAACCGGTTCAGAGAAAGGGACATTGCACCATTTGTAAAGCATGAAGATCTTGGTTCTCTTGTACATTCACTCAAAATGAGTAGAAGCTGATCTTTCTACTGATGGCAGTTATCCTTCAGTAGCTGAATGGCGAAGAGAGTATACCCTAATCAGACATCGCAGATGTGCATGATGATGTTTGGTTATGCTGGTCGTATCATACATTTTCTCCACCGGCGGCCCTAATAGCGTTGGCTATTAAACACATACTCGCAACATTAGGTACTGGTTAGACGCGAAACTGCTCTTGGACTGAATGCCGTTTGGCTAATTGTGCGTCCGCCGCAGACTTCTTGTCCGGAGCATAACTCGAACACCCTTTGGAATATTTTCATGAAACTTCACACATGCATAGACCACGACCCGAAGGTGTGTCGCGCACAATAATGACAACTCTTGCATAGCTAATTTTTTAGTTATCTCCCTTTTTTGTTTCGTGCACTGATTTCGTGTCCGGAGCATAATTCGACCACCCTTTGGAATATTTTCATGAAACTTCACACATGCATAGACCACGACCCGAAGGTGTGTCGCGCACAAGAATGACAACTCTTGCATAGCTAAATTTTTAGTTATCTCCCTTTTTTTGTTTCGAGCACTCTACAAACTGGACATTAATGCATGAAGACCCGTTTTCTCGTGTGCTCTGTACACCTTACCTGTAGAGAGAACAATAGCCTTCTCCGGTTGAACAGTAGTGACTGGGAGAATCATTCACCTGTGCATGTGCTAGCATGTGCAAATGTCCAGATTGACCACTAACTGACCACTTACAGGTAATTTATACAGGTAAATGATTATATTACATTTCCGTAAAGTTTGGTGAAAATATTGTGGCAATACCTGTGCAGATATGATATGTAGATAAATATAGGACTATTAAACAAAATTCTGGGGTCCAATAGCGAGCATTATTTTTTTTTAATTTTTAAACTTTTTTTTTAGTTTGTTTTTTTCAATTTTTTTTCCATTTTATTTTTAAATTTTTGTCTAGTAGCTTAAGGTCGTAAGTGCTATATACAGACTATTATCATATAATAAAACAATTATTGACTAGTGAGCCATAGAATACAATCTGATATTCTATGGCTCACTAGTCAATAAATGTATAATATGTTCGGGCCAGTGAAAATTGCTTTCGGGCCCAGGCTCGAGGTCAACGCGGGACAAGGTGAGGCATTTGATTCCGCGGAATTCTTGTTTACTTATCTCCCTTTGTTGTTTCATGCACTGATTTTGTGTCCGGAGCATAACTCGAACACCCTTTGGAATATTTTCATTAAACCTCACACATGCATAGACCACGACCCAAAGGTGTGTCGCGCACAAGAATGACAACTCTTGCATCGTTAATTTTTTTTACTTATCTCCCTTTGTTGTTTCATGCACTGATTTCGTGTCCGGAGCATAACTCGAACACCCTTTGGAAGATTTTTTATTAAACTTCACACATGCATAGAAGACGACCCAAAAGTGTGTCGCACGTAAGAATGACAACTCTTGTGTCGTTAATTTCTTAGTTATCTCCCTTTGTTGTTTCGTGCACTGATTTCGTGTCCGGAGCATAACTCGAACACCCTTTGGAATATTTTCATGAAACTTCACACATGCATAGACCACGACCCTAAAGGTGTGTCACGCAAGAATGACAACTCTTGCATCGCTAATTCTTTAGTCATCTCCCTTTGTTTTTCTGCGCACTGATTTTGTCTCTGGAGCATAACTCGAACACCCTTTTTTCAAACTACTTGTGTATCTGAGGAGGGGGATACACATGCGCTTGTCGACAAGCGTCCATTTCTAGTTGTATAATATGTTCGGGCCAGTGAAAATTGCTTTCGGGCCCAGGCTCTAGGTCAAAGCGGGACAAGGCGAGACATTTGATTCCGCGGAATTCTTGTTATTTTTAATTTTTAAACTTTTTTCGAGCATAACTCGAACACCTTTTTTTCAAACTACTTGTGTATCTGTGGAGGGGGATGCACATGCGCTTGTCGACAAGCGTCCATTTCTAGTTGTTCTATGTATCACACAATGTATATCCACATGGTATGGCGTTCATGTTGCAGCAATACAGAACAAGACAGTTCCAACGAAAAGGCATTTGTTGGTAAACTTGAACAAAGGCAAGCGGTGTGGCGATTCTTCGGTGATTACGCCAAGAAAATAGGTCATCTCTTCCAACCCGAAATCGCAGCTCTGGACAATATAACATCGGCCCATGTCATGTTATCGCCACCGTGTGTTGAGATAACATGCTCATACGACGACGCTCATGCCGTTAAACAAGTTGTAGAAGAGATAGAAGGACGTATACATGGTTTGTTTGAACGGGAAGTGGCCATAGAACAAGACGAGATGGTAAACTTGGAAGATTTTCTTCAGAAACAAGATGACAGGGTAGTGATGTGTGTTATCAATGAAAAGAAGTGGCAAATGATAGTGTACGGGCGGACAGAGGCGGCACTGGAACTGGCTGTGGATGCCTGGAACCGGGCAAATCACCCCCCAACCCCGGAACCCATCGACTCTCCGAGATCCTCAGTAAGTATCTGAATTTAGTGAAAACTTTTTTATCAGGAATAAAACAAATACTAGTAGTAAAATGTACAAAAAACTCAGTTGCAATATTAGGTAATTATGCCCCCTATGTGACAGCAAGGGGACATATTGCGTATTTACGTCAAAAAGTTTGTAAGAGTTTCTCCAACATGTAATATCTTCAATATTGCTCAAAGGATTTCTTCGATACTTGGACACTTGAATCACCTGAACAGTTGTCACCAACTCGCGCCACGATTAACACGACCTTGACCTTTGTCACCTTCGAAATGTCGTTGAAACATTTAGCCATTTTGTTGCGTCAGAACGTTTGTAAGAGTTTCTCCAATATGTAATATCTTCAATATTGCGCGAAGGATTGCTTTGATACTTGGACACTTTAATCACCTGAACATTTGACACACGCTCGCGCCACCATTAACACGACATTGACCTTTATCACGTTCGAAATTTCACTGAAGCACTTAGCCATTTTGTTGCGTCAAAAAGTTTGTAAGAGTTTCTCCAACCTATAATATCTTAAATATTACGCGAAGGATTGCTTTCATACCTGGAAACTTGAAACACCTTAACATTTGTCGCACACTCTCGCCACCATTAACACGACCTTGAAATATTTAGCCATTTTGTTTTGTTGCTTTCTCTCGTTTATTATTCTTTTTTATAGTCCAGTATGCCAAGGGGGCATACCCATGTTTTACAAATATAATCTCTAGTTTAATTCTGGAATATAAAACATGTATTACAAGTATCATTTCATATCGGTTTCAGATAGCAGAAATTAAAAATGTGCCAAATGGGTTGAGGAGTGAACTGAAAATACCTGGTGGTCTAGTCAGAAAGATGACGAAACGTCGAGGCGGTATTAAAGTAATCATTGACGACATGGAAAAGGAATTTGATCTCAGAATAATACACGTTCCTAGGAAGCAGTGTGTGATGTACGGCCCAAATACCGATATTCTTGACCTGGCAGCGCAGACAATAATACACCGCTATGTACTAAAGGCACCGCCTGAAAACGGCGTTGTGGGACAGCTACAGGGTAAAAATGTGGTATGGCGGTTCCACGGTACTTACGCCAAGAAAGTGAATCAACTTCTGAAACAGGAGTTAACGCAGCTGGAAAAGACAAAGACTGTTACGGTGAAAATTACACCTTCCAGGCGTAACCCGACGCTTAATCGAGATCCTATG
>CM055272.1:49037592-49273037 GCA_029237695.1 Conchocele bisecta | reverse complement strand
GAGATCCTATGTAGTCATAAGGAGATTGAGAAGGTTAAGATGGGAGTGGAAAAACTAGTCGGAGACGTCCATAACTTGTATGAAAAACACCTGACAATACCGAAAACTAAGACTGAAGTTGCCATAGTTAAGGACTATATGAAAAACAAATATGATGAAGAAAAGGCGGTGTTGTGCTTATTTGACGAGTGCAACCATCAATTATCGGTGTTCAGCCGGACTGAAGAATGTGTCGACAAAACTATTGAAGAAGTACAAAACAAACTGGTACCCAATCCCGCCACGATAGATTTGCCTGATGCGTTGGTAGGTGTCTTTACTTTCTTGCATAGTGAAGCCCCTTCAAACTGGACAGCCTGTTGGGGGCGGGGGTCCCCTGAGATTCTGGTTTTGATCTCCAATAGGTTCTGCTGTAATTCAGGTATATGAACACTCAGTATGCACGACTGTGTGATGTCAGTCTTGAACAGACACACTTGAACATTGGAGATACATCGCAGTGAACTTAAGTGAATACGACCAAAATTAAAATGTGTGTGCGCGTGCGTGCATGCGGGCGGGCTTACGTGTGTATGTTCCTCCGGTTTAACAAGCCTCTATATACTGTATATATACAATTGTATTTTTCGTTGGATGATCCATCCTACATATTTTGAAATTAAAATCAATAGTAACTTGGTCGTAAGGTCGCATAGTTTTATGAAAATTGGTCCCTGTTTCAAACCTGTGTTATTTGAACAAGCATGGGTTGTTGACCAGACTTCACAGGTATGTTAAGTACATTAGCTGTACAGTAGAAGTTATACTTTGATTTGGAGTAAATAATATTTAAGTCGGTACATGAAATATTCTAATGCTTGTTTATGCCTCCGGTCTCGGTTTGGACTGTGTGTTCATGTGTCCGTGTGTCTATCCGACGTTCCGTTTAAGACGTTTGCCGGAGTTTCTCAATTCTGTCTTAACTTCTATATCCCTTGAAGGATTACTTAATATTTCATGTTTGTCGGAGTTTCTCCAATCTGTCACCAGGGTACATTTGTTTGAAACATTTTATTGTTCATATGTATATTTTGCAGTGCCATAGTTTCCGTGTACTGTACCGGAAGAACGTTGAAGACGACATTCTCGAGAAAATTGAACAGCTACCAGGTGGCGCTACTCCGGCCATTGTCCGACTGGAGAAAGAGTTTGGGGTCAAAACGGTCTACCGTAAAAGCAAATTATTAACTCTGATTAGTGCATCACCTGAAGTTCTTGAGCTAGCCCACGAGACATTGGAATCGCGCTATGCTGGTGTGGAGCCCGTCACGTGCAGGGAGGAAATGAAAGCTCAGAATGAGCACGAGACTGAGACACGTGACAACGGACATGCAAATAGTTCGGACGACAGCATCACTAATCAACACGACAGCACTGCACATGAAGACCATTGAGCCTATAGCGATAGGAACTGTATTTATCCATATTTGTGTATCTATATTCAATCGATATATCGATGCCATTTGACTCCATATACATGTCATACACATGCCTACAATTTACTGGCAACTGCAGTAACGTTTCTTCTAAAAACGTAAATAAAAACAACGTTCAAGCACTCTCGGATTCAACTGAGGGAGAAATCTTCAATTTAGATATAAATTTAATTTCATTATACTGAACGTATTACATTATCACAGCCATTTTTGGCTGTGATAATGTAATAAATTCTATATAATAATTCTGCATATTTGTAATCATCAAATATATGCAATCGTTAGTTCTGTATACATAATGCATTTGGGGGAAAATAGAAGAGTACTCCCTCAAAGTATACTTTGCTAGATAAGTACATGTATACTTTTCAATTTTGATGAAATCGGCTACTGGTAGGACTATTCATTCGGTAGCCAAAATAAAGATGTTTGAAGCTATTAACGAATTAGCGTTTGACGTTAATGGTAGGCATGTAAGTACAAGTTTGTGGACTACGTCTTATGGATGTGTTTGAATAAACTTCTTTAGAAATGACATAGTTGTTCTGGTTCAAATTAATACAGGTGTATACTATTACGAGTGGTAATCAATGTATAACGCTTAGTTTTGTCGTATCAGAACGTTAATTAGTGCACGTCGGACTAACTTTATTGAACATTATGAGTTGTTTATGTATACTATATTTACATGTATATATAGTATGTCTGACCGTGTTGTGTATAGAGAATACTATACAGCGCACTGAGTGACCACCCAAGACAGCTTCGTATGGCCAAGATATCTGTTAGTTTCACCTCTTGTAGCGTTTTCCACATACATCTAAGAATAGCTCAGATAAAACTAATACAGAGCTGTGCCATGATGCAACTTTTGTCATCTGTGTCAACAAAAATAAAAGAGGTGAAACTGTCCGATGGCTTGTACATACTAAGATGGCCTACATGGCAAGACAATGCACCATGTGTACATTTTATCCCGTCAACACAGTGCGTATGTGCCGTGAAACACGGTGCCGTGAAACATTTTTGATATCCAGTCAATACTATTTTCGCATTTTACAGCCATTTGTAGGTGTTGGCGGGATAAATAGAATAGTAGGTTAGTGCCGTGAATGGGAAAAAATATCTGGCGCGGCACGGAAACGGGATGCTCGGCAGATCCTCGCCCATCCCGTTTCTTGAGCCTTGCCAGATATTTTTTCCCATTCACGGCACTAACCTACTATTATCTATAACAAGATCATCGCCAGTAGCCTATTTCACCAACATTGCAAAGTATACTTATCTAGCAAAGTATACTTTGAGGGAGTAATCATTTATTATTCCCAAAATGCAGTATTTCATATAGAACTAACCACTGCATATATTTGATGATTAAAAGTATGCAGAATTATTATACTGAATGTATTACATTATAAATTCAGCATAATAAACATTAATAAATTTATCCTTAAATTGAAAATGTCTCCCTCAAAGTATACTTTGCTAGATAAGTATACTTTGCAATGTTGGTGAAATCACAGGTGGAAGACTCGGACCTATGACACCAAAAAAATGCCTATTAAAAAAAATCCCATTACCCCACCCACTTGGTCTCGTACAGTACATAACGTTAACGTTATGTACTGTACGAGACCAAGTGGGTGGGGTAATGGGATTTTTTTTAATAGGCATTTTGTTGGTGTCATAGGTCCGAGTCTTCCACCTGTGGGTGAAATAGGCTTCAGGTATAGTTTATATGTATCCCATCATCATTGGGAAGCAGATATCATTGAAACCAATGCTACTTTTCTGTGAGGTGTGTCCTTAACTAACTTTCTTCATCACCACTTATATATACATTATTTGGATGTCGTACATGCAATGAATTACATATCGTATGATATTATTTGCGCATTTGGTAAACCCAATGCATTAACGTATTATGTGACTGTCTCTGGCATTTTAATCCCAGTGCAATTTAACCTTTACAATGCTGAATTCAAATTAGTCGTCTGTTGTTTATTTTAACTTTACATTTTTTTCATCAAAAGCATGCTTTGACAACACTTTAGAATAATGAAATTGATTATAAAGTGCTGCCAAACCATGATGTTATTGAGAAAGAAGATAAAACGTAAAAAGAATAGCAGGAGACAATTTTTGTTTCCCCACATTCTAAGGGTTAATGTGTTATGTTGTTATACTTTCACTCATGTTATATAACCGCATTATTGTTAGCGCATGAATTATAGTGCGTTGCTTATCAAAATGTTGTTGAACCAGAAGCAGGTGGACAGAAGTATTTTCCTGAAAGTTATAATCACATAGGTTTACATGTATGTTCATCTTTACTCTCAAAGATGTAGCTCAGAACCTACTGTACCATATAAAGTGTTTGAAAGAAAATAGATGTATGCATAATATGGATGTTTTGGTTACTGATTATCACGAGCAGTTCGATAAATACATGTTTATAAATATGGCGTAATTATTTGAGCGCGGACATCACCACTAACGTCAATGGGAAAAACAATTCCAAAATAATCTTGTAAACTACTTTGAATATTGAATACACATACATGTATGAATCAAATTCTGCGCAAATCTATTGGCTACTCAGTGCCTTTTATTTAATTAAAATATTTAATGTATATTTGAAGCAACATGCTAACAAGTACAGTTACAAATACATGCAAGTCTATGGGATTTCAATGGGTGGGAAGTTACTTCTGTCCACCTACTGTATATTGTTAATGTTTACGTTTTCATATTGTAAAACAGACAATAATTAAGTATTGATTAAATAATTATTTCACGTTGCTTTGTTAGATTTTCAGATAATAAACGTTCTGTATGAACATAATCTTGTACATATAGTATGAGGCCATAAAAAAGTACTTTCAGTTGGTTCTCAAATATCACGGCGTCAGAAAACTCCCTGCGCATCGAGCATTTTATCTTCATGGAGAAATAAAATCTTACTGTAAATTCGCCACTTGATCAATAAAAAAACACTACCATGCAATAATATGTTACATCCACCCATTTTGACGAAAATCTTGTAATTGTTCACATCCAATTACGTCATAGTAACTTTATAGAACATACATGCATCTAGCGACTTGAACAAAATCAGAGATGAACATGTCAAAAATAATTCTGAAAAAATCCGCCCTCCAACGACACATTCCGCAAACTTATAGAATGCCCTCATTGCTAAGCCACTCGCTAGCCAGTATCGCACTCAATTTATTTCACATATTGCAAGATTTAACCCCAATAATTTGCAGATTTAATTCAACAGGAAATGGAAAATCACTACTCGGATGTGAAATTGCATTATTATGTAATACATATACTTGTACTTGTACTTGTAAGTATATTATATCACATATAATATTTGATTTTTAAGAAAATAATCGTTGCTGTCGCTAACGCTCCCTTGTGTTTACTTACTTAACTAGATGGCCGCGGCCTCGCGCCCGCACAGGCTTTGATAGTATACCGAAAAACATTAACCAAAAACATTAACCCGGACGCACACGTACGTACGTACGTACGGACGGACGGACGGACGGACGCCAATATACCGACTATATTGGCGCAAGCAGGTGCGACAAAAAACAATATGTGAACAAGTAGGGCAGATCCAGCATTTGGGGAACGGGGGTGTTGTACTATTTTCGAGCGAGTATGCTTGGGGGGTCCGGTGCATCCACCCTCCCCCCCCCCCACCCTCCCCCCCCCCCCCCCCTCCCCCCCCCCCCCCCCCCGTAAATATATTTTTGAAATCTAGATGTCCGGAAATGCACTTTACTGTGTTTTACGGCAATTAAATTCAGACTCCAGCTGGTGGTAAACTGTGATCTATGTAAACTCTGTGACTGAACGGGTGTGTGTGTGTGTGTGTGGTGTGGGAGTGGGGTGTGTTGTAACCCCTGACCCCCCCACCCCCCATCCAGATCCGCCCCTGGAACACTAACTTATACATAGTTCATATGAAAAGCATAATGAATTTGATATGTGCTCTTTTCAAACGAATTTCATGTGACATTGATATGTTTCTCATAGACTGTATGCATATGTTTAGAATATTTGATTGTACCATTTTTTTTATATGACTTTTATATGTGGTACAGTTTTTGATGTATACACACATTTGCCTAATGACGTGGATTTTAATAGATAATAAATATGTCCCATCTGTCAAACGGCCACTGATCTTGTTCATGTTTTGTTGGTGCACGAGATGGCTTGTTGGTCGTTTGTCAGTCAGTTTACATGAGCGTTCAGTGAACAGATACACTGAACTGGTAATACACCATGTCAACGTCTGTCTTTATGTCATTAATTAATACTTAATTTTCACATTGTCTACATTGAGCTTTTGATAATTTACATTCGTTCACCTGCAGTTAACCTCTTATGTACCTGTTCGCATTTCCATACGAGACACGCCATGCGATTTTGTACCTACTGTCTGTTCCACGTGTTGCTGCCGACGAACTTTTGACTGTTAAACGCATTAAATCCAAAACAATATTTAAAAGTAAGTACTTTTTCATCAATAACAAAAGAAGTCACCGTCCCCAAATTCTTTTATTTTATGAAATTCTATCAAATATTGATTTTAATATTGATGAAAAGATACTTATTTTTAATTTATTTTTAAATTTAATGTGTTTAACTGCCAAAAGTTCGTCGGCAGAAAGACGTGGAACAGACAGTAAGAACATGTGGATATCTCATGAAAAATATTTACAAAATTTAAAATATTTTCTGTAAATGACGTCGAAAGATGACAACATTTTCATAGCAAATGCGGAATAATACTATTCCGCATTTACTATGAAAATGTTGCCTTCTTTCGATGTCATTTACAGAAAATATCACATTGTCTGTAAATGTATTTCATGAAAAATCGCACATGTTCTTGGGTACAAACTCCCAGTTTATGGGATATAAAAATGAGCTCTGGCGCATAAAAAGGACCTTAGTATAGGACAGTATGTGTGACCAGTGACAGTGTATACAGTGCAACCTCTCTACAACAGCCACCCATGGGAAGAGGCAAAACTGGCTGCTGTAGAGAGGTGGCTGTTGTAGGGAGGTTAATGCTGAATTAAATTTTATCGTCTGATATTTATTTATTTTCTTCGATAATTCTCATCAAATACATGCTTTAACAACATTTTAGAATCATTTCCAATGGAAATGATTCTAAAGTGCTGTCAAAACATGTTTTATTGAGAAAGAATGCTAAAGCAACATCAGACACATTTTTTCGTGCTCAGCTGAGCAGTCTAAGGGTTAGATCGAGAGGAAATCATCCATTTGGGATATAAAATAGCGGCTGTTACAGAGATGGTGTTGTTGTAGAGATGTGGCCGTTCGGGGAGGTTCGACTGTATGCGATGAATTCATTCAATTCGAACAAAACAACACCACATATCATACATTTTAAAGTTCATTGTACATAGTTATTCATAAGACATAAGAGGTAATATACATTTATTACATTCTTACAAATTATTTGCACGCGTTTCGCTGTGAGAGAAAACCCGTAATCAACTATTTACAAATAATACACCGTGAAGAGAACACCCGTAATTGCACGCTTGTGTTCTTGGAAACCACGAGCTACCATGCAAAATGTTTAATTTTTATTATGGTCAAAATAAAGTTATTTGAAAATTTGGAAAGGTTCTCGACTAATCAAGAATGATAATGTGATTGAACACATTCTAAACATGCACTCAAATATATCTGGCTCATAGAAACAGCTGCGTAATTTGTATTTAAAAAAGTTTACATGACGTCACATTTGACGTCACACAACGTAATGTCAAAACGCGGGAAAACACGTCATTGTATAACTATTCATGCGCACATCACAATTCATAGATTTTAATATAAAACAGACTAAATGTGCATATATATCCGCCGTGGAAGTGTAATAAATAGGATATTCCATCGTACATGTTTGAATAGTGGAAATAATACACTCGTGTCCGTCGGCGTCCGTGCAAGCAACTCGTTGCTACGCTCATTTGTTTCTTACGCGGAAGCCGACGCACACTCTTGTATTATTTTCCGCTATTCAAAATGTACGATGGAATATCCTCTATGTATTGTGGAACGGAGTTTTTTGCCACAACAGGCCCGAATTCACTTCTGATATTTATTTTTTTATTTTACTTTTTTTTAGCGATGGAAACATTTTAACAGCTAGTGCACGAGAATAGCAAGAAATAATTTTGTTGCAAAATTATTACACATTCACAAAAAAACACAACTGTCTGAATAGACAATTCTCGAATCCCGCCAGTTTATAGCACCGTGGTCAACCGGGAAATACAATACTGACATCACATAATTATATAATATACGAGACACGCCATGTACCTTCCGACATCTGCGTAATTTCATGAAATATGTTTACAAAATTTACAATATTTTCCGTAAATGGCGTCAAAGGTTGACACAATTTTCAGAGTACATGCTGGATTCACAGGTTGAAGTAACGGACCAAAGTCTATAAATAAATGTACATTAAATATACCTAAAAGTATCAATAAGTGGGAAAAAAATCAGTTGAAATCAGTTGGAACACAATAATGTGTTATAACAGGGAGTATGTACTCTGAAAATTTTGTCAACTTTTGACTTTATTTATGAAAAATATTGTAAATTTTGTAAACGTATTTAATGAAATCTCATATGTGGCTGTGACTGGAGAAATGGGGATTATGGGATATGTGGTTATTTCCTCAAATGACTTCCGTGGTGGCCATGGTTGCGGTCTGTAGCTTGTCATGACTGACGGGTTGCCAGTCGAATATCAGTCTGTATGCCAGCACGTGTAAATATGTCATGGGGAAAAATGGCGCCTCTAGCTGTATTGATACCAGTCCTTTCAAGTCCGGTACGCATGCGTAGTTACCTGCAACAGGAACATGAGCATTATTAGACGAAATCGATGCATCCACTGGGCATCCATCCCGTGTCGATTTGCGATGACCAAAATAATCAAAGTACTGAAAGTACTGAACATAGGGTACTACAAGATTAAACTAGATTGATTGATTGATTGATTGATTGTTGGTGTTGCAGTTTCATTAACCCTTAAAGGTACATGCCCACTCAGTAGGTACAAAATGTTCTTTACATCAGAGACATCATCTGAGACATTTCCTGGCAAAATAAACATTCATGCGCCATTATCCCACGTACTGATTGGCATTATTATACATTTTTTATCAGACGTAAATTTACACACTGATATCAGGGGCGATAATCGTGTTTGCTTAAAATGTTAACGGACATTACTATTTAATCTCTGTATTTATTTTATGATGTGCAATGATCATACTTTAAAATCTGTCGAAAATATTATTTTTTCAGGTGACGCATTTCTTTAATATAAATAATTAAAAAATATCCGATCATGCCTCATTTGCATATGAAAATAGCCTGATACCACCGCGCGTCACTATCAGTAAAAATAAATATTACTAAATGATTATATCTGAATATTAGAACTGGTGGAATAGTGACACAATTATACACTTATTTAATTCCTATAAATGACATTTTGGGCTTACTGAGTGGGCATGTACCTTTAAAGCGCTGGAAACGACATTTGTCGTCTGCTGTTTTAAATATTTTTATATTTTCTCCTCAAAAACATACTGAGACGATTCTACTGCGCTGCCAAAATAGGTTTTTAAAGAGATTAAAATATACAAAATGACCAGACGGTAATTTTATTTTTCAGCGTGTTAATGGTTAAGGGGTAAACTATTGATATGGCACAACTTGAAGTACAGTATGCACTGCTACAGTATGTACCAAAACATTCAACATTACAGATTATGCATAGCAATATCAGAAAGATACGGTAACACATATACAAGATATCATCAATTCAAGTATACAGATTCCAGATATCTATGATCATTATAGATATATTGAAAACTGATTGAAGAGCAATAGTTACAATAGTTCCCTGACTGTAAGTTATCACCTTAAATACTGACTTATTGACCCCCTTCCCTGAACGTAGAATCGACACTCATGTTGGCGTGTATTGGCCACCATAGACAAATGTCAATCAGGCCGAATTCGGGAATGTCACTAAAATCCGCTGTAAATCCATCGATAGAGAGAGAGAGAATGAGGATTAAACATCAGTTAGACCTACACGTGCGAGTTTTGTTTCGCACATGTGTCGGGTGAGTTTAAAAATAGGCTGTCGGAAGGTCAAACTTGATGTAGTTTGTGTGTTAAACGCGTCGCTTGTTTCGGAGAGTATTCGGAGGGGAGTTAACTCTGTTACTAAATTTAGCGATGACCGCAAATGGGGGCAAATCACGCGCAACAAAATAATCCGATGTATTTTTGTACGTAGAACATCCGTTGTTGATATTGTGCAGTGCAAGTAGTTTTTCATAATATTGTTTTCAATTAGCAGTTGCGTATGCCAGTTAAACGTTGAGTAACACAATGCATTTTGTTGTTATGGTTATTCCAAGATATCACTACGGACGTGCCCATCGAGGGGGGTCTGGGGCGTGGCTAACTGTCCGACGCGATTCCAATACATAGGCTACCCTATGTAAAAACGACTTGTCAGCGCGACACCGTCTGCTAGAGTGACGTACATATACATGTTCGCTATTCAGCCAATACACACCACGTATTGTCCGTGCATGACAACTGAATACACCTAGCATACACATTTCCACTGCAGTGTATACGCTCCGCGAAGACAAATATGTCACTCTATACTAGCGAAACGCGTGAAATTAATAGTCTTTACTTCACTCAAACAAATACAACATTGTGTTTAATGCAGGACCAGACTAGCGTGTAGAATAACAAAAAGTGCGGGATGGACAACCGGAATATATGTATATATATGCATATATACACACATATGTATACATGTATATGCACATATCCATACATAACACTGATCACAATGACAATATTTGGGATACAACCAGTCTCCTCTCCAAGGAGTCGGCAACATTGCCATCTTTGCTGGTTTCCCCTTTCCATCGGCCATGCCGTTTCCAACACCTGTCATTTACTCCTGCATTAGCTGCCATGGTGGCCCCTTCCGATCTTAACGAATGTAAGTCAATGTTCAAATCGCCAGTAACCTCCCTTAGTCGGGAAACAAGACATTCCCTAGCTCTAGTGTAACTCAGTGGCTTGTTCTTATATACCATTTACACACGGAGCCAGATCTAAAACAAGGTCGACACAAAAAGTATTTGTCCAATACTGAATGGCGGGACATATCAAAATACCGTAATAACGTCATATAAGGACAGGCAACTGATACACCCTTTGCAACGACGATTTCATTCCCATGTCGATACTGATCAGTTTTACTTTTCCTAATATGCACGGCGAATTGAGTAACATGAAACGTGATGTCATTGCAATGCAAATTACTAATTTCGTCAAACCGTAAGAACGCAGAAAATTCCAGCAAAATCATGCACAGGTCTCTTACGATTAAAATGTATGCAGTAACCGAATACTTATCACACAGGGTGATGAGCATATCGGTAACGCATATACAAGACATCATCAATTCAAGTATACAGATTCCAGATATCTATGATCATTTTAGATATATTGAAAACTGATTGAAGAGCAATAGTTACAATAATTCCGCCACGGAAGCGGTGTCGCGCCTGAAAATGCCTTATCGGTACATCGCCATGTTTACTTCTGTTTTGTGAATGAAATAGTTGGCTCCGGATCGAGTATATTAAAACATACAAATGACGTCATTGGGGAAACCGCTGACAAAATTTTCAATGTATGGAAGCCCAAACTTGTTAGAATTTTGTTTGTCGTATTTCAGTACTTGCATTAATATGGGTATTAATATACGCTGGATATGTTATACTGTCATTAATTTGTTCCCTGACTGTAATTTATCACCTTAAATACTGACTTATTGACCCCCTTCCCTGAACGTAGAATTTACATGTTGGCGTATATTGGCCACCATAGACAAATGTCAATCAGGCCGAATTCGGGAATGTCACTAAAATCCGCTGTAAATCCATCGATAAAATAAGGATTAAACATCAGTTAGACCCACACGTGCGAGTTTTGTTTCGCACAGGTGTCGGGTGAGTTTAAAATTAGGCTTTCGGAAGGTCAAACTTGATGTCGTTTGTGTGTTAATTATATATATAAACGCGTCGCTTGTTTCGGAGAGTATTCGGAGGGGAGTTAACTCTGTTACTAAATTTAGCGATGACCGCACCATTTGTGCCGCAAATGGGGGCAAATCACGCGCAACAAAATAATCCGATGTATTTTTGTACGTAGAACATCCGTTGTTGATATTGTGCAGTGCAAGTAGTTTTTCATAATATTATTTTCAATTAGCGGTTGCGTATGACAGTTAAATGTTGAGTAACACAATGCATTTTGTTGTTATGGTTACTCCAAGATATCACTACCTACCATCGCATCGAGGGGGGTCTGGGGCGTGGCTAACTGTCGGAGGCGATACCAATACATAGATATACCCTATGTAAAAATTATCGACTTCAATGTAATGTCCTCTTCAGTGCCAGACATCAAGCTCAAGTAATCTACCTATCATTTAGGAATTTAGATCTATACCAGGGATTCCGCTGGCGATCGCCACTTTCGCAATTGGCGATAAAAATAAACAATTTTGTTTAAGTGATGATTTTTTTATTTCCCCCAGCGGAATCCCTGCTATACGTTTAGTCAAATTCTACACATGCACACTGGTTCTAAAAGAATGGAATGGTACACACGTTTTCTAGATACATGTAAATATAAATCCGTGCAGAGTTTCTTTTGAAATCCATAAACGAGTTTAATAACTATCATATTAAATCAACGCAAGTTTTAAATTATATGTATTGAATAAGCACAGTATCATGCATTGAAGTTGTACTGATATCATAGCATGTTTTCAGCGCCAGCGGTCTCATTGATACAGTTATTGCACTGTGATTGAATACACTGCATGTCATTACACTGCGAATGCGCTTAGTATGCAATAAATGGTTGTTACAAACAGTACCTTCCCCAGGAAATGGGATTTCGCGCCGTTTATGCTCGTTCAAGCCTTCCGTGACGTCGAAATAACGAATGTCGGCTGGGTCCTTCTTGATTTTCATGCAGACGAGAAACGCCTTGGCTGGTTCTTCATACCGGAAGTCGACTACGATATTACCGGAAGGATAACTCCAGTAGACACTTCCGGTTGTGCACGCTGTGTTTGCATAGTGATATGACATGTGCGTGTAAAATGGTCTGAAAGTGAAACAATCAGACAATTTCAGAATTTGTTATTGATATTATGTGACCATGTGACAGGCTTTAGTAACATATATACTGACCGCCAACCACAACATTAGATGCAGAAACGGAACTATCCCGTAACTAATGTCGGAGTGATTTGCAGAGTTAAATTTCCGCAAATACAAGGAAATCATTTTGTATGATGCTTTGCTTATTAAACTACATTTATCAAATAATTGGCTGACAACTATCGGCACAAGGAATTGATTGGCAACTTGGCACCTATCGGCACAAGGAATTGGTTGGCAACTATCGGCACAAGTAATTGGTTGACAACTATCGGTTGACAACTATCGGCACAAGGATTTGATTGGCAACTATCGGCACAAGGATTTGGTTGATGTACTATCGGCACAAGGATTTGGTTGACAACTATCGGCACAAGGATTTGGTTGACAACTATCGGCACAAATAATTGGTTGATAACTATAGGCACAAGGAATTGGTTGGCACAAGGAACTGGTTGGCAACTATCGGCACAAGGATTTAATTGACACCTATCGGCACAAGGATTTGGTTGACAACTATCGGCACAAGGAATTGGTTGACAACTATCAGCTCAAGGAATTGGTTGACAACTATCGGCCCAAGGAATTGGTTGGCACAAGGAATTGGTTGGCAACTATCTGCACAAGGAATTGGTTTGCAACTATCGGCACAATGAATTGGTCGGCACAAGGAATTGGTTGACAACTATCGGCACAAGGAATTGGTTGGCAACTAACGCACAAGGAATTGGTTGGCAAAAGGAATTGGTTGACAACTATCAGCACAAGGAATTGGTTGGCAACTATCGGCACAATGATTGGTTGACAACTATCGGCACAAGGAATTGGTTGGCGCAAGGAATTGGTTGACAACTATCGGCCCTAGGAATTGGTTGGCACAAGGAATTGGTGGCAACTATCGGCACAATGAATTGGTTGACAATTATCGGCACATGAATTGTTTGGAAACTATCGCACAACTATCGGCACAAGAAATTGGTTGACATCTATCAGCTCAAGGAATTGGTTGACAACAATCGGCACAAGGAATTGGTTGACAACTATCAGCTCAAGGAATTGGCTGACAACTATCGGCACAAGGAATTGCTTGGCACAATTAATTTGATGACAACTATCGGCGCAAGGAATTGGTCGGCACAAGGAATTGGTTGGCAACTATCAGCACAAGGAATTGGTTGGCACAAGGAATTGGTTGGCAACTATCAGCACAAGGAATTGGTTGGCAACTATCGGCACAAGAAATTGGTTGGCACAAGGAATTGGTTACAACTCTCAGCTCAAGAAATTTGTTGACAACTTTGAGCTAAAAAGTGACGATACATTTCAGATTCACTGTGCCATTGTTTTGGTATACACCTAGAGAAATCTGTGATTCAATTATTTACATTATTTAATATGTTGATGTAGGAAAGCCTATTATATGTATCCCGTCAACACAGTGATATGTGCCGTGAAACACGGTGCCGTGAAACATTTTTGATATCCAGTCAATACAATTTTTGCATTTTAGCCATTTGAAGGTGTTGACGGGATAAATAGAATAGTAGGTTAGTGCCGTGAATGGGAAAACATATCTGGCGCGGCACGGAAACGGGATGTGCTCGGCAGAGCCTCGCCCATCCCGTTTCCTGAGCCTTGCCAGATAGTTTTTCACATTCACGGCACTAACCTACTATTCTCTATGTATACGTACTTTGAAACGGCGAGCGAGCATCGATCTCCAGGCGGGACGGGTCTACTGCTCAATAGCACAAACCGGAGACAAACACATAACGTGAAATAAACAGCACCAGTCAGATCCATCACTTTCGGCTGACCTCACGATTCGTGGTTTCAGTCCAAGATGTTCCGAAATTACGCAACCGAATACATGATTAACATGGCAAACCGTTTCCAGACGTTATTCCTGTATTTCACAAATATACATATAGTTTCTAAACTGCGCCGATGTTCTGAAATTCACAAATTCATAAACTGCGTCCTGAAACAGAAATTGACCGCAAACATCCACGAATTGCGGTCTAAATCACACAACTGACAGCGTGCTGACGGAAATCCAACCAACGTTGTTTTCAAACGATATGGAAATGTACAAACGAATTCATGAGGTTATGAAATTTTATTTTATTTTTATTATTTGTTTAGCTTGTATTTAACGGCGGCACCTTGCATGCCGTCTCCCAAGAATTGGGAGAAAGAACGGAGGTAGAGATTCTTTTAGCGAAGCCGGTAATTCGTATTTACAGAGCAACTACGAATTCTCGACCCTTGGATCAGTAGTCCGACACACTAACCATTACGCCACGGCACTCCACAGGTTATGAAATTCACAAACCGCGTTTTAAAACCGTTTGTAATTCACTCTATAAATAGCACGCAATCTGATTGGCTGATGGTCATACATTACAGGTATATCATCGTTGATGAACGGTCGCAAATTATTTCAATATGTATTCCTACGCCAGTAGTAAAGGAGTGCATTAGAAATAGGTTAACCGCATTGTAATTTTCAAATTTACGGCGTATAGCAGAACATGATAGGTCGGAAAAGATGTTTAATGGCTCCGCTAGCGCGTCGCCATTAAACAGATTTTCCGACCTATCATTTTCTGATATACGCCGCAAATTTTAAAATTACAATACAGTTGAACCTATATTATCGTTCTAAAGTCCATCGATGCGCGATGCAACTGCACATACAGAAACGCTGCGTATAATAATTTACAAAACAACTGTGTATAAGTCCGCTGTTATTAAATATGTTTCATCTCTATCACGTTTTTTTTATATGCAACACAATTAATAGCTTTAATATATTACTTTCTTTTTTCTAAGTATCCGACGGTGTACTACAACTACAGACAGTTCATTGCAACGGTGAACAAAAGTGTTTAATGTCATAATCACATTACTAGTTTAGCGTTTTGCTAATGGTTTACAGCGATTATGCTTGAGTGTCGGCGTACATCTGTGGCGTACTTTAATCCTTTCACCACTAAGTAACTGGAATGAGTGTGATATGTTAATTGTCCGACCAATCCAATCATCATAAAATTATTTTCCGACTAGTCCATTTATGAAAAAGGGTGTGTTTTTGTTCTAAAAAATATAAACATTATTTGCAAACAGTGCAGATCCTGATGAGACGGCTCGTCACGAGCCGGCTCATCTGGATCTACACTGTTTGCCAATACCACTGTACATGCATGTGTTGTTGAAATGGTTAAGTATGCACACGCACCTGTAGCGATGTGGAATAAGTATTATGGTAGTAATATGCATATTTCACATCGTTATTTGTCAACCATTTCAGCTGTCATTAATTGATTATGAAAACTGACTGATTGTATCAGATTGGTACAAAAGATATGCCTAAAGGCAACATTATAGACTGATAAACGCATTTAGATGTAAAACATCCTATACTTGCGTAATCTTATTATCTAATAATGGCAAACTGATCATTGTGTGTCATTGCGCTTCCTCCATATAATGTGTCTGTCAACACAAACAATTGTTTATGGGTTATATTTCATCAGTTATGTGTTTATGCAATATTTTACCTGATGGCCAAATTGTTTTATGTTTGACACATTCTGTTGATGCAAACTAATTACGTTTCCTATCTATGTGTACATCTCAGTGAAGGACTACGTGTTATGTAGTCGCTGGACTTTTCCATGCGTTTACGGAGTTACCGTCTCTAGTTCATTATTGTAATATTGTTATCGTTCGGATTTCCCGACTGTGTTGTAACCTTAAAATTTAGTTGGATTACATGCCGACAACTTTGTGTTTCTTGACTGTTATTTATCATTTACAGTCACATGTACAATCAAATATATAAACTGTGTTCAAAAACCCGTTTCATCTATACTAAGTCCAAGAGTCGTTAAACAGTGGCTCAACAATACAAATTTAGCCATAATATAAGTGTACGTAATTCCGTATTAGCGTCCATGTGTGTCATGTTAGCAGTGACAGTCCCTCATCAGTACTGTGTTAACATGCAATCATTGTCGTTAACATGCGATACGCGTGTCCTAGAAGTGTATGTATGCCTCTACGGAAAACAAGAGGCCTAAATGGGCATGCATTGCTCACAGAAAATAAATACCAATATAGCTTAGATAAGCTCAGCTCTACGGATTTCTTTTACTATTTCATCTGTCTTTTATGTTTTCTGTATCCTTGAGAGCTGAGATCCTTATAGTGTAAAATTTAGTTACAATAACAGCCCAATATGTCACATGAAAGTATACATATTTTGACATTGGTTATCCTTTTATTCCCATTTTTGTAAACCAACTATAAAATCATCCTGTCAAAGTATTGACATATGAATGTTTATAACATTACTGTGAAGTGTTCAACTTCTCACTCGTCAGACTGTGTAGCAAAACGCCAGGACAAATTGGGCTGTTATTGTGACTAAATTTTACACTATAAGGGTCTCAGCTCTCACGGATACAGAAAATATAAAAGACAGATGAAATAGTAAAAGTCATCCGTAGAGCTGAGATTATCTAAGTTAATACCAATATTGACGTAAACAACACTTCGTAACCTAACTGTTCATCAAGACTCTTAAAGCTAGAGTCCCACATACCAGTAGCCTATTTCACCAACATTTCAAAGTATACTTATCTAGCAAAGTATACTTTGAGGCAGACATTTTCAATTTTAGGATAAATTTATTATTTTTTATTATACTGAATTTATTACATTATCACAGCCATTTTGACTGTGATAATGTAATAAATTCAGTATAATAATTATGCATACTTTTAATCATCAAATATATGCAGTCGTTAGTTCTATATGAAATAATGCATTTCGGGAAAAATAAATAATTACTCCCGCAAAGTATACTTTGCTAGATAAGTATACTTTGCAAGTTTGATGAAATCGGCTACATGTTATATTATAGGGAGGCATATGTTTGATTCCATTCTTTAGATGTGACATTGTTCGGACAAAATAAGCATTCATTCACCATTACCCGTCGTATTAATTGGCATTATTATACTTTTTATAACAAGCGTGAATTTCCAAACCGATATCAGGGGCGATAACCGTGTTTCTTTAAAATGTTAACGGGAAATTACTATTTTGTGTATGTATTTATTGTTTTGAAGTGATCGTAATGATCGTAATTATTTTTTTCCGGTGACGCATTTAATTTGTATAAATAATTAAAAAATGTCCTGCCTCATTTGCATATCAAAATCACAGGTGGAAGACTCGGACCTATGACACCAAAAAAATGCCTATTAAAAAGATTCCATTACCCCACCCACCTGGTATCGTACTGTATATGACGTTAATAGTAATATATGATAGTACTGTATGAGGCCAAGTGGATGGGTAATGGCTTTTTTTTGTAATGTTCATTTTCTTTGTGTCACAGGTCCGAGTATTCCACCTGTGATCAAAATAGCCCGATACCAACGCGAGTCACTGTCAGTAAAATAAAGGTTACTAGATGACTATCTGTACAGTGTATAGCGGGCACTGGTAATTTTTAAAACTGGTGGAATAGTTACACAATTATACTATATTAACATGTATGCCTCCCAGATGGGACCCCAACTTTAATGCTACTGTCTGTTCCACATTTTGATTTGATATATTGGTGTTTAACGGCCTATCAGCTAAGTTCAATTAAAGCCGACGGGTTCGATAACGCATGCAACCTGTTGCATTCGAAGCATAATCAGAACGGCATATTTACATCGAAATAAATATGCATTCAGCCCTCTGTTCCACATTGAGCTGCTGACGAACTTTTGGCAATTAAGCGCATTAAAGGTACATGCTCACTCAGTAGACACATAATGTTCTTTATAGGAATTAAATCAGATAGTTTTGTATATTCGGTTGATCTTTTTTTTAGAATTGTTTTAATTCAATCAATAGAGTTATTCGTCTTGCCGTGATAAACATGTATACTGAATTTGGTTACGATCCGTCAAGTGGAACTTGAATCATTGCACGGACAAGGACAATCAATAGGCTTCTTCGTGTTGACATGTTAAACATGTATACCGAATTTGGTTACGATCGGTAAAGTAGAACTCGAGTTATTTGCGTGGAGAATGATGAATGATACAGAGTGTGTACATTAAAAATTGCCGCCAAGGGGAGTTAAGTCATCGATCGAAAATGTCTGAAAATAGGCTTCTTTGTCTTGCTGTGATAAACATGCATACCACATTTGGCTATGATCGGTGAAGTAGAACTTGAGTTATGGCGTGGACAAGGATACAGAGTGCGACAATTAAAAATGGCCGCCATGGGGAGATAAGTCATCAGAATTATTTTTTAAAATGAATAGGCTTCTTCATCTTGCCGTGATAAACATGTATGCTGAATTTGGTTACGATCCGTCAAGTAATACGTGTAAAACTGAACTATTTAATAAATTGTCTACCCGTAAAGGTGTATCCCAAAAGGAATGGGTTAATGGAATGCAAGTTGTGAAGGGCTGGAATAGGAGCAGAACCTCATAACATGTTGCCCAGGATTAATCAAACGTGCTCCAACGCCAAGTTATACATGTGGGTTAATGAGGTGGACAGTTGTATTAATATAGATGTTGCCTATTTTGAGAAGATTTAATATCAATACCGTCAGTTGAACGGGATATCACTCGGGTGACGTTGACGTACTGTAAAAATTGCGCCACTTACAGTGACTGTACTAGTTCGACAGTCGAGTATATAAGAACTCTGTCTAGAAAATTTGGTCTGTCGACGCACGTAGGGCCCCTTTGAGAAACCCATACAAAAACTTTACAAAAAACTAGAAATGGACGCTTGTCGACAAGCGTATGTGTATCCCCCTACCAGATACACAAGTAGTTTGAAAAAAGGGTGTTCGAGTTATGGTCCGGAGACAAAATCAGTGCGCGGAAAAACAAAGGGAGATAACTCAAATATTAGTGATGCAAGAGTTGTCATTCTTGCGTGACACACCTTTAGGGTCGTGGTCTATGCATGTGTGAAGTTTCATGAAAATATTCCAAAGGGTGTTCGAGTTATGCTCCGGACACGAAATCAGTGCACGAAACAACAAAGGGAGATAACTAAGAAATTAACGACGCAAGAGTTGTCCTTCTTGCGCGCGACACACCTTCGGGTCGGCTTCTATGCATGTGTGAAGTTTAATAAAAAATATTCCAAAGGGTGTTCGAGTTATGTTCCGGACACGAAATCAGTGCATGAAACAACAAAGGGAGATAAGTAAAAAAATTAACGATGCAAGAGTTGTCATTCTTGCGCGCGACACACCTTTGGGTCGTGGTCTATGCATGTGTGAAGTTTCATGAACATATTCCAAAGGGTGTTCGAGATATGCTCCGGACAAGAAGTGTCTGCGGCGGACGCGGACGCGGACGCGGACGCGGACGATGTTCGGTGTCAAATCCATAGTATCCCCCGACTTTCGTCCGGGGGACACAATAATAAACAGACGGACGGACGTACGGACGTACGTTCAGTAGCGAGGGTACTTGTATTAATGTGGAATGATCTATAGTTACTTTGTTTGTTTGTATTGGTGTGTAACGGTATATCAACAGCTAAGGTCATGTAAGGCCGGATATTTACATCGAGCAAAAATATATTCAGCCCTGAAATTAGAATAACCTGACCTGGCACCATACCACACCAAAGTCACTTGGCCCCTTCCCCTAAAATAGGATTACGAATAATCGTAATACTCACATAAGGGGTATAACCAGATTCAAATGTCTCATACAAAATGTCAAAGATGTGTGTGAGGGCCAAACCAGGTCTCCAGTCGGAATTCCGGTATAGTAAGGATGAACCCGATCGTTAAATTACCCATCGCATGCTCCCACCTGCCACCCACATGCGGTAACAGTGATATTATGCAGCCGAAGATCTCGGACATACGGACGAACAGACCGCCAGCGTGACGACGATATGTACCCTGAATATGTGTTCGGTGTACATAACAAGAATTCCGCGGAATCAAATGTCTCGCATTGTTCCGCCTTGCCTTCACCCTGGGGCCGGAGACAAAACAATTTAATAGTCGTATATTCATCTACATATCATAGTAAAGGGATGTATAACGTTTGATGACTGTAGCTGATATGGTCGTAACACGAAAACTTAACATTGAAAGTATTAAAAAAAATAGAATTTGACCTTAACCCCGAGGCCCGAGAAAAACAAATTAATAGTTCTATATTCATCTACATATCATAGTAAAGGGATGTATAAAGTCTGATGACTAGCTGATAAGGTGTTGAAGTAATGATCGTAACACGAAAACTTAGCATTGAAAGTATTAACAAATATAGTTTGACCTGGACCCTGGAGACCCTGGGGCCCGCCAAAATTGTTTTAATAGTCCTATATTCATGTACATATCATAGTAAAGGTATGTATAAAGTTTGATGACTGTAGCTGACAAGGTGTTGAAGTAATGACCGTAACACGAAAACTTAACATTGAATGCATTAACAAATATAGTTTGACCTTGACCCTGAAGTCCGCCAAAAAAATGTAATAGACCTATTTGCATGTACATATCATAGTAAAGGGATGTATAAAGTCTGATGACTAGCTGATAAGGTGTTGAAGTAATGATCGTAACACGAAAACTTAACATTGAAAGTATTAACAAATATAGTTTGACCTTGACCCTGGAGACCCTGGGGCCAGCCAAAATTGTTTTAATAGTCGTATATTCATGTACATATCATAGTAAAGGTATGTATACAGTTTAATGACTGTAGCTGACAAGGTGTTGAAGTAATGACCGTAACACGAAAACTTAACATTGCATGATGACGCCGCTGCCGACGACTCCGGAAAAGCAAAACCTATGTCTCGCTTTCCGCTTCGCAGGCGAGACACAAACGATTTACGAATATTTGGCTCCTTAAAGGTACATGCCCACTCAGTAGGCACAGAATGTTCTTTATAGGAATTAAATGTCACTAGTCCACCAGTTCTAAATATTACGAGTGCCCGCTCTACATATATACTAGTAATCATTTATTAATACAGTATTTATTTTACTGATAGTGACTCGCGGTAGTATCATGCTATTTTCATATGCAAATGAGGCAAGATATATATATATTTTAATTATTTACACTAATTAAGTGCGTCTCCTGAAAAAATAATATTTTCGACAGATTATAAAGTATGATCATTGCAGTTCAAAAGATAAATACAGAGAATAAATAGTACTGTTTGTTTCCCATTCACGGCACTAACCTACTATTCTCTATATATCCGTATCAGGCTGCAGTAACTAAACTAGACTGGCGTTAAAACGCCATAATAGACCGGTGGGGGGATTAAATAAGAGCTCTAGAAATCGATGCAGGTAGGACGGAATGTTAACTTAATGACAGGCACTCTAGTGGAATATATTCAGTAGACCATGCTGAAAAAGGAACATGGGGATGCCACGCGGATTTTGACCTCTAAAGGTCAGAAAAATCAATAATTCAAGATGGCCGCCAAATATCTACCGGGTTCCATAAATGTGCTCTCAAATGACCTCCTTTAATAATGTTCAAGTCCAGATTCGTGTATCTGGACACAAGAAGTCATTAGCCTCGCATTAAAATGTCATTTGATAATATATTCATTCTCATAAATCCAAGATGGCCGCCAAATGGCCGTCAATATTTTGTCCTAAATTTACATTTTGATGATATTGTAATCAATTTTAATGTCCAATATAAATTGTCTAGATGAAATAAACCACCTTCTTAACTGCTGAAAAATAACTACTCATTCGTGAGTATTATGCTGTTTATCTTCTTTCCAAGTCTCCATGGATGAATATTGGACACCATTGCGAAGTATGCCACCTAATGACTTTTTGTAAACTTAAACAAGCGATATATTTGGCAAAATTCAACAAACGTGCATTGTTAAGTGCATATCTGTGCTTTTCTAAAATGTATAATTAAATACTGTTTGACAATTTGAAGTAAGCCCACTGCATTCCTAATTACCCCACCCACTATTTTTTAATGGCAAAACGTACATATTGAATTTTGTTATTTCATGGGTGGAAGTACATTTTAGCGTGTCTATTAAATGACTACATGCGATAGTTTTACATTTGAAAGTGCATTTCCTGTGGTAAAACGTTAATATAAAGGAACTTTGTACTTATTACCCCACCCACTAGTTTCACAATGGATACTCTATGCATTTGTGTTTCACAAATTTTCTTCGCTTCAATTTAAATGTATTATATGAGTAAATAATGATCTCAACAGGCATATTATCTTGAACTGTCACTGGCAAAAAAAAAAAAAAAACACGACTGGTACGCAGTAATATTGTATATCGATTAGCCATTGTTTAATTTATTTTGTAACCCGACTAGAAGTTTCCTCAGTGCATCATTGTTATGCCCCACCACGATAGTGGAGGGGGCATTTAGTGTTACCCTTGTCCGTCCGTCCGTCCGTCCGTCCCGTCCGTCCGTCCGTCCGTCACAAAACTTTAACGCTCGGGTAAATGTCTCATAATTTCTTCATCCTTCGACCGATCTGCTTCATATTTCATATACACATTGCTCTAATGGTCCTCTATCGCCCGGTTCCACGTTCGTCCTGTCCCCGCTAAGCACAGGGTCAATGTCACATACTTGGTGCTTCAAAAACATTAACGCTCGGGTAAATATCTTATAATTTCTGTTCCCTTTCACGGATCAGCTTTATACTTCATATACGCATTGCTCTAATGGTCCTCTACTGTCCTGTGCCAAATCCACGTTCGTCCTGCCCCCGCCAAGCCCAGGGTCAATGTCACAGACTTGGTGCTTCAAAAACTTTAACGCTCGGGTAAATATCTTATAATAGAAAGGAACTTTGTACTTATTACCCCACCCACTAGTTTCACAATGGATACTCTATGCATTTGTGTTTCACAAATTTTTTTTTGCTTCAATTTAAATGTATTATATGAGTAAATAATAATCTCAACAGGCATATTATCTTGAGCTGTCACTGGCAAAAAAAACAAAAAACACCACTGGTACGCAGTAATATTGTATATCGATTAGCCATTGTTTAATTTATTTTGTAACCCGACTAGAAGTTTCCTGAGTGCATCATTTTTATGCCCCACCACGATAGTGGAGGGGACATTTAGTGTTACCCTTCAGCTTCATACTTCATATACGCATTGCTCTAATGGTCCTCTACTGTCCTGTGCCAAATCCACGTTCGTCCTGCCCGCGCCAAGCCCAGGGTCAAGGTCACATACTTAGTGCTTCAAAAACTTTAACGCTCAGGTAAATATCTTATGCTTTCTGTTTTCTTTCACGGATCAGCTTCATACTTCATATACGCATTGCTCTATTGGTCCTCTACCGCCCTGTGCCAAATCCACGTTTGTCCTGCCCACGCCAAGCCCAGGGTCAATGTCACATACGTGGTGCTTCAAACACTTTAACGCTCGGGTAAATATCTTATAATTTCTGTTCCCTTTCACGGATCAGCTTCATACTTCATATACACATTGCTCTAATGGTCCTTTACTGCCATGTGCCAAATCCACGTTTGTCCTGCCCCCGCCAAGCCCAGGGTCAATGTCACATACTTGGTGCTTCAAAAACTTTAACGCTCGGGTAAATATCTTATAATTTCTGTTCCCTTTCACGGATCAGCTTCATACTTCATATACACATTGCTCTAATGGTCCTCTACTGCCATGTGCCAAATCCAGTTCGTCCTGCCCCCGCTAAGCCCAGGGTCAATGTCGCATACTTGGTGCTTCAAAAACATTAACGCTCAGGTAAAAAAAGATTTTTACTTGGAATTTGGCCTCATTTATTATCAAAGCGATATGTGGGGCATCCGTGTTCATTTTCTAGTTTGTAAATAAATGTTTGGTCCAATGCAGAGAAAGTCCGATCCGACTAAGTTCGAACCAATGCCATTTCTGAGGGAATGGACAGGGGGGGTGGGGTCATGTCTCCCACCTTCCGCCCCCCCCCCACCTACCTCGCATCTCCCGCCCCTCATCTCCCACCTCCCGCACCTATCTCCCACCCCCTCAACACCCACCTCCTGCCCCGACTTCCCAACTCGCGCCCCCTCATCGCCCACCTCCTGCCTTCTGTTCAGTATTGTCATTCAAAATAATGTTTCCTTCAATGTGTCCCACCCACTGATGTTTTACCGGGGGCTTTACCCCCGAGAGGCTGGCCCGCTTTAACAGCAGCAAAGTTTAAAACCCTGTTATTCCGGGGAGGCTGAAACGGGGAATGCACGAATTACCAGAGACGAAACGGACGTACAAAAGATAGAAAAACAACTACAGCGCTTTAAAGTGTTTAAACAATATTGAAAGCAGACAGAACTCTTCTTCAACGATTGCTTGTGGCCCAAGTATATGGCAGGAAAATAGATATCTCTCGTCTAATGCAGCATGAATTATTCCCTGTACCACTTTCTTTGGCTGATACGGCAGGCAAATTGCAACCAGCTAACAAGTCTGTATTGGGGCACATCCTTGAGGTGGATGCATGCAGTGAGAAAAGCCCTCCAGCAATTGGTATGAAGACGTGTACAATCATTGATGGACAGTCACTTGTACATGCAATCGGAAAGCCAACTTTCTGATGTGTTTGTGTCCACAGTCTTCAAGCATGTCAGAGGGGATTTTACTCGTGTAGATGTCGAATTTGATAGGTATGACGTTCTGTCAATTAAGAGTGGAACAAGGGATCGGTGGATGGGGACTGGCAGAGAGCAATTCGACAATTAATCGAACATGAGGATGTTCCACTACCTTCAAACTGGTCGGAATTCATCAGCATGCCAGAAAACAAAGATAATCTTGCAAAGTTTCTGTCTGACGAGATCGTTAGAAAATCCCAGGATATTGATGCCGAAATTATCACTGCTGGTGGGTTTGAAGATGTTCGTGATGCCAAATCATCTACTAGACGGGAAATATCAGCTCTCCATGCTGATCATGAAGAAGCCGACACGAGGATTGTTCTCCATGCTGTGGAAGCACGGACTCAACAGTTCCAGTGGACAATAGTAGCTTGCATGGACACAGACCTGCTCGTGCTGTTGCTCCACTTCAAAAACCTGCTGACCAATGAAGTATGGTTTCAATCAGGAACGTCAAAGAAGCGGAAATGCATAGCTTGCACAATATTAATATGACCCCACGCCAAGCGAAGCTTCTTCCAGCATGCCACGCCTTGACTGGATGTGACACCGTAAGTCAATTATCTGGAAACGCCAAGAAATCTGCATGGGTTGTCTTTCACGATCAGTTGGATTTGCTGGATGGGCTTGGTGTAGGGGAACCGTGTGAACAAGTGACAATGAACGCTGAGAAATTTGTGTGCAAACTGTACTCCCCCCTCAGATGATGTATCATCATCAGATGCACTGCGATGCAAATTGTTCATGAAAGGAAAATGCGAGCTGGAACATCTTCCACGTACATCTGATGCTGTAGACCTACACATAAAACGCGCACATTACTAGACGGCTGTTTGGTTATCTGCAGCGGAGCCAATACAGAACTTGCATTCTCCAATCGACTATGGGTGGCATGAATCAGATGGTGCCCTGAAACCTTTGTTGATTCGAAAAGATGCAATTCCGAAGTCATGCGTGGACATTCTGACATGCAATTGTAAAGAATGTGCGACGTCTAGATGCACGTGCCACTCTCACAGACTGAAATGTACCAGTGCTTGTGGTTGCAGTGGTGGTGCAACCTGCAGAAATCCATTGAATGGGGATCGGGAGAGCAGCAGTGAATGAATAGGAATCTATATGTGCCGTATTGAAATCCATTGAATGGGGATCGGCAGAGCAGCAGTGAATGAATAGGAATCTATATGTGCCGTATTACAAAATTATTTTTGGCATATGATACAATTATGTGTAACAAGACTCGGCGACTACATGTAATAATCGGACACGTACATATGTAGTAATACATGCATTCAGGTACAAATGTTTACATGTACATTGAACCTCAGGAATGCATAGTGTTATTTGTTTCTCATATTCAACATCATAATAATATTTTGAAAATAAAACTGTAACATGATACAAACTGTTCATAGTACCGAGATTTTCAAAATTCCTGAGTGCATATTTCGGGGTTGATATTTGGCGGCCATCTTGGATGTATGCAACCAGGTTATACATTTATGGTATCCAAATGCTATCTTGTCTTCAGACACACCATTTGGTGGCCATCTTGCTTATTGATTTTCTGACATTTAAAGCTGAAACACCGCCTGACACTTTCTTTTTAAGCATAGTCTACTGAATGCATTATACTTGAGGATTGTTTACCCATCCGCCCATTTAAATCAATGTTGGAGTGAATACGGCTGGCAAAACACAAATTGTCCATAGTAATATTAGTTGGTGGGGTAATTTTATAAAGTTCCGATGTTATTATCCTTATTGTACAAGAAGCACACATCAACAATGCATAACTTGTTGCATCAATTGTTTAATAAACACACTTAATCGTATGTTCTGTTATTAAAATAAAATATGGCAGGAATATACTATAATATATGTTTTAGCATTCAAATATAGTGGGTGGGGTACTTAAATATACATTATGCTTTCTTAAAATTGTCGGAGAGTAGTTATTCATACATTTCCATGAAGTTCAAATACAAGTATGTCCCTAATATACAAAATAACTGCATTATGTCTGCTTCACAATGTATATATGTATAATTTTGCTAAATATGAGATTTTTTAAATTTATAGAAAGTTATCGGTCGACATATTTCAAATTGAAGTCAAATATTCATCCATGGAGATTTCGAGAGTAGATAAACAGCATAATACTCATGATATAGTGTAGTTATTTTACAGCAGTTAAGCAGATGATTTATTATATATAGACCATTCATTTTGGACTTTAAAATTGATTACAATATCATCAGAATGTAAATTTATAACAAAATATTGAATTTTGGCGGCCATCTTGGATTTATGAGAAAGAATATATTATCAAATGACATTTTAATGCGAGGCTAATGACTTCTTGTGTCCAGATACACGAATCTGGACTTGAAAATTATTAAAGGTCATTTCAGAGCACATTTATGGAAAACGGTAAATATTTGGCGGCCATCTTGAATTATTGATTTTTCTGACCTTTAGAGGTCAAAATCCGCGTGGCATCCTCATGTTCCTTTTGCAGCATGATCTACTGAATATATTCCACTAGAGTGCCTGTCATTAAGTTAACATTCCGTCCTACCTGCATCGATTTCTAGAGCTCTTATTTAATCCCCCCACTGGTCTATTATGGCGTTTTAACGCCGGTCTAGTTTAGTTACTGCAGCCTGATACGGATATATAGAGAATAGTAGGTTAGTGCCGTGAATGGGAAACAAACAGTGCCCGTCATTAACATTCTGTTTGTTTGTTTGTTTATTAGTGTTTAACGGCCTATCAACAGCTAAGGTCATGTAAGGCCGGGCAAATGGGTTCGATCCCATTTTAACCTGCTGCATTGGGGGGAAAATCCCAAAATCGGAACGGAATATTTACATCGAGAACAAATATATTCAGCCCTGAAATTAGAATAACCTGACCTGGTGCCAGGTCCATACCACACCAGTCACTTGGACCCTTCCCCTAAAATAGGATTACGAATAACGTAATACTCACATAAGGGGTATAACCAGATTCAACTGTTACATACAAATGCCAAAGACGTATGTGACGGTCAAACCAGGTCTCCAGTCGGGATTCCGGTAAGGATGAACCCCGACCGTTAAATTACCCATCGCGTGCTCCCACCTGCCACCCACTACAATAAATGGTGATCAATGTGTATAATTATGATGTTTCACAAGCGGTCACAGAGATATAGCAATTTGAAAAACTTTTAATGTAAAACTTTAGCAAACTCTTGACCTCTCAGTTGTCACTCAAGATGGCCGAGGTGGATTATATCAACGCTCGGGCTCATAACAAAAAGTTTATTATAGGAATGAATGGCCTTTTTGTGGAATTTATCGGGGTATAAACTTGGAAAAGTCGCAGTATTCCCGCGACTTTTCCAAGTTTATATCCCCGATAAATTCCACAAAAAGGCCATTCATTCCTTATAATTCCAGTGTTTGAAATAAATTCATGAAGAAAATGTGTTTATTTTCCGTTTTCTTAAGAATTATTTTAACTGCGCCTCACGGTTACGGAAAGTAGTTTGGCGTGGGAGTTTACTGGGATATAAACTTTGGACAGAGACTTGCTACGGGCCAATCAAATGTTAGGGAATTGTGTAAATATTTTTGTGCTGGAATTATAGTCATTTGACCTTGACCTTGGGCTCCTGAGCTGCATGTGTAGGGTATACAACGAAAATAAGGATGGTGATCAATGTGTATATGGAGTTTCAAGTTGATATCCCAAGTAGTCACAGAGATATAGCAATTTGAAAAAACTTTAACGTAAAACTCGGGACGGCGGATGCCAGACGCCAGACAAAGCGGTAACTATATGCTCCCCCGAAAATATTTTTTTTCGGGGAGCATAATAAAAATGATATAGGTATTTACAATATTTAATACCCGTAAACATGTATTCGGAATGTAATGGGTTAAAGGTACAAAATCACATGGCTTGTCTCATATAATGCGCATGGAATATCGGTATAGGGGGCACAGCTGTGACTATGTATAATATGTAGGCAAATGGTCAAACAGAAACAACAGAAGAACAGGTTATATAATGCATGTTTTAATGCATATTATAGCCACAGGTTGAAGTAATGGCCCTGCAGGTCTATAAATACATTAACCCTTACTACGCTGAATTAATTTTTTTCATCTGCTGGAAATAATTTATTTTCAATATTTCTCGATAAAAACCTGTTTTGACAGCGCATGAGAATCGTCCACTGGAGACGATTCTCATGTGCTGCCAAAGCAGGTTTTCTGTTAAGAATTAAGTCAAAAATGAAAAACAGCAGACGACAATTTTCGTCTCCCGCGTAGTGAGGGTTAAATATACCTAAACGTATCAGGAAGTGAAAAACAAGAATGTTGTATTTTTACTCCCCAATACTGTATTCTTTTATAACAGGGACTAGAAAACACATTCTTTAACTTAGGTCATAGCAAGTTCTTCCTCTGTTAAGTGTCTGCGTGTGGGTAGGTTTTGAGAGTGGTTCTATGAAAAAATAAACAAACTGTGTATCTATTTTACACTATTTACTGGTGAAGTTGTTCAAAATTGATTTGGGACTTGTCTAAGTTTTAAATCCATTCATGAATTTACACTTAATAAGTTTAATAAGAGTGTTTTCTTATTATTTAGTTTAAATTTATGTTAACAAGTTCATCAACACTGCAAATGGTTGAGGAAGTTTTTAACATAAATTATATTCGTTTTTCTTTTGTTTTTTTTTGTTTTTTTACCGGATACGTAAGTAGGTTTTGGTTATCCAGGTGGACACTTAACAGAGAAAAACAATGGCATGGCCGTAGTTGTTTTTCACTGCCTAATACTTGTAGGTATATTTAACTCTTTGCACGCTAGCGGTGAATAAAAAAACAGGCAACAAATTAACTCTTTGCATGCTAGCGGTGAAAATATCCGCCAAACAAATTAGGAGTATATGTTTTACTTCTCTCTGTAAATATGTCTTGGACTTTCATTAGAATTGAGTCCTCAGGACTCAATTCTAATGAAATTCCAAGACATATTCATGATATTTACAGGGAGAAATAAAAGAAAATATGATGATTTATAGCCCACAAGTTTCCCAGCATGCAAAGAGTTAAGAGATTATTTCTCTCTGTAAATATGTCTTGGAGTTTCATTAGAATTGCATACTCCAGACTCAATTCTAATGAAATTTTAAGACATAGTTGTGTGTTTGTTTGTGTTTGTTTGTTTGTTTGTTTTTTATTAGTGTTTAAAGGCCTATCAACAGCTAAGGTCATGTAAGGCCGGGCAAACGGGTTCGATCCCAATTTTAACCTGCTGCATTGGGGAGAAAATCCCAAAATCAGAACGGAATATTTACATCAAGAACAAATATATTCAGCCCTGAAATTAGAATAACCCGACCTGGTGCCAGGTCCATACCACACCAAGTTACTTGGCCCCTTCCCCTAAAATAGGATTACGAATATCGTAATACTCACATAGGGGGTATAACCAGATTCAACTGTCACATACAAAATGCCAAAGATGTATGCGAGGGCCAAACCAGGTCTCCAGTCGGGATTCCGGTACGGATGAACCCTGATCGTTAAATTACCCATCTGATGCTCCCACCTGTCACCCACAAGACATAGTTGTGATATTTACAGGTAGAAATAGCAGAAAATATAATGAATTGTCGTCTGCTATTTTTGAACTATTTATAGCCCACATATTTCCCAGCATGCAAAGAGTTAATGCATTTATAGACCTTGATCCGTTCCACTTGTGATTATGGTCATTATGATAAATTTATACAAATTAAAATAAATGAAACACATACAAAGTCAAATTTGTTGCGGTGGCATAATTAGAAAACAACTAGAAAATTATGTTTAACAACATCTAAGAACACATATTAGGACGGGTTAACAGCGTCGAATTACATGTATATATTTCACCAGTAACGATGGGGGAAAATCCCCAAATCAGAATTGAATATTTACAGAAAAAATATACATTCAGCCCTGAAATTAGAAAAACCTGATCTGTAGCCGATTTCATCAAAGTACCGGTATACTTTGAGAGAGTAAGCATTTATTTTTCCCAAAATGCATTATTTCATATAGAACTAACAACTGCATATATTTGATGATTTAAAGTATGCAGAATTATTATACTGAATGTATTACATTATCACAGCCATTTTGGCTGTGATAATGTAATAAATTCAGTATAATAAAAATTAATAAATTTATCCTTAAATTGAAAATTTCTCCCTCAAAGTATACTTTGCTAGATAAGTATACTTTGCCATGTTGGTGAAATAGGCTACTAGTGCCAGGTCCTCACCACACCAGTCATTTAGCATTAATGGGTATGACCAAATTCAACTCTCAATTAATAAGGAAGCCAAAAAGTGTACACAAGGGCCAAACCAACGATATTGGGATTCCATTAAGAAACAACCCCATTGCTAAAATTCCCCTTGACCTTGACCTTGGGCATGGGGAGAGCATGGTTGGGCTATAGAATGAAATTATGGATTATGATAAAGAGGTATGTGAAGTTTCACGGCAATCGGACTTGGATTGTGGCGATATTTGGTTAATTAAGAAGTCAATAATTCCAGCACAAAAGTATTTACACAATTCCCTAGCATTTGATTGGCCCGTAGCAAGTCTCTGTCCAAAATTTATATCCCAGTAAACTCCAATACCGAACTACTTTCCGTAACCGTCAGGCGCAGTTAAAATAATTCTTAAGAAAACAGAAAATAAACACATTTTCTTGATGAATTTATTTCAAATGCTGGAATTATAAGGAATGAATGGCCTTTTTGTTGAATTTATCGGGGATATAAACTTGTAAAAGTCGCGGGAATACTGGACGAGGCCTTCCGGCCTTCGTCCAGTATTCCCGCGACTTTTCCAAGTTTATACCCCGATAAATTCCACAAAAAGGCCATTCATTCCTATAATGCAAATGCCAGTGGCCTATTTCACCAACATTGCAAAGTATACTTTTCTAGCAAAGTAATCTTTGAGAGAGAAATTTTTAATTTTAGGATAAATTTATTAATTTTTATTATACTGAATTTATTAAATTATCAGCCATTTTGTAAATTCAGTATAATAATTCTGCATATTTTTAATCATCAAATATATGCAGTCATTAGTTCTATATGAAATAATGCAATCCAGGAAAAATAAATGATTACTCCCTCAAAGTATACTTTGCTAGAAAAGTATACTTTGCAATGTTGTTGAAATCGGCTACAGATGCACATCAAAAGTGGCGACTATATCACGCCAACTGCAAACGGGCGTGATTTGATTGATTGATTAATTGATGTTTAATGGCCTATCAACAGCCGAGATCATTTCAGGTCAGGCCAATGGGTTCGATCCTGTATATAACCTGCTGCATTGGGGGGGGGGTCCCAAAACCAGAACGGTATATTTACATGAAAAAAATATCTTCAGCCCTGAAATTAGAATAACCCGACCTGGTGCCAGGTCCATACCACACCAAAGTCACTTGGCCTCTCGTGATTTGATTTATTGGTGTTTAACGGCCTATCAACAGTTAAGATCATTTAAAGTCGGGCCAATGGGTTCGATCCTGCATGTAACCTGCTACATTGGGGATAAACCCAAAATTAGAACTGAATACTTACATCGAAATACATATGGGCCGCGCTCTGTGAAAACCGGCCTTAATGACAAAATTTTCGATTTGCATTTTTTTACATTTTCTGATGCGGAAACCTTTAAAAAACAATATTCTGAAAACAAAATGCAATTATGTGTAATAGTTTTTGTTTTATCTCACTTTTTGTAGCACCATATGAATCACGCATGAAAAAAAACGTAACGTCATAAAGAAAATGACGTTATTGAAACGGCGACGTTTGTACAATGCAACTCAACAGCCTACAGTAGAAATGAGTGTTCATACTCATTGACTGTGCTTGCTGTAAACTGTATTTGCTGATAAGTTACACTAAATGTATCTACAAGTGTTAGTATGTTTATGTATACTATCAAACATTCATCAGAATAAAACTACGATATGTACATGTAGTGAACAAAATAAACGCACAACTATCAATTTTAAATCTATAATTAGCCGACCTGTGGCTTCGTAATTTGCCACCATCGCCATAATAGATTCATATACGTGTGTCGTCAGAAAGATACATTGTAATTATTTCAGAATTGACGTCATTTACAGTTAATTGTGACGTCATTTATTGTTTAGACAATACGTCACCAAAGACCAAAAAACTAAACGGCATTCCTGGTGTTGGAAATTGTAAATTATATGCACATCGTATCGGTGATTGAAACAAATGCATTTTATTTCTGTAGAAATGAATGACCAGAATTTGGATAGGCCTATGGCTGATATCAATGACTTCAGCGCCCGATGGGGTCTAGAGGGTAGTCGGACACCCCCGGGCATTATTAAACCTCGACTGGCCACCACCGCCACTGCCGGGAAAATGTGAAGATGTAACATACATGGTTGTATAATTGTTACATGTCCCGATATAAATACCGGCAGTATATTCTCTCGTCGGGAATAATTAATTTCTAAAATGAAATGTGCAATTTAGTTTTGTTTTGTTTCAGAAAAAGTACATTCAGCGCCTTTGTAAACAAAGAACCAGTCATGCTAAAAACAAGGGCGGATTCACGTAGGGGAAAACCCGGCGCCCCCACCCCCACCCCTAAAAGTTGGCGAGTAAAGTGAGTGAGTGAGTGAGTGAATAGGGTTTAACGTCCGCTTTTCTGACATAGAGGTACAAGCCTCAGGGAGTCTACACGCAGACGGGTCAACGGGGTCGTGTCCCGTATCCACCTGTCCGAGGGGGGTAAATCCCAACTTCAGAACTCAATATTTACAACCAAAATATATATTCAGTCCTGAAATTAGAACAACCTGATCTGGTGCCAGGCCCTCGCCACACCAGCATCATTTATCCCATCCCCTAAAAGTAATAGGATTAACGCTAATCTTACTTTTATATATGGGACATAGCCCGACTCAACTCTCACATACAAGAAAGCCAAAAATGTACATGAGGGCCAAATCCGGTATAGTGGGTTCCGGAAAGTATGAACCCAATCGTTAAGCCAGTTTAGTCGCCTTTTACGACAAGCAATGGCTACTGCAGCACTATTCTCAGGATCAGTTGATCCCGCCCCGGTGCCTGCACGGGGCTGGCGAGTAAAGATATATTTGCTCTAAAATGCGCCATAACGCAGCAAAATGGGGTGTACATATCAAACATATTCCGGAGGGCATACTGCCGGACCCACCTAGCAGTCTCCCCAGCTCCGCTTGATCGATGAACAAATGGTGCTAGTTCGAAAGTATAGTAAGCTATTTCAATTAAGAAGTCCCATCCCCCCCCCCCCCGCCGATCATAACATTGATTTTGCTGAAATGACACTCCACACCCTGCGACTATTGATCGAAGCGGCTCATTTGAATTTAGACGCGTTTAATGTGTGCATCTGCGTTTGCTTTATATTATTTACACGCCTCCGACTAGAACGGCCCTTTGATAACAAACAAAGCACGCAGACGTGCATTATTTAGTACAATGTAAGAAAACTAACAACAATCTGGCAAAGTCGGACTTCTTAAATGTGTAAATGTTGGAGACCTGTGCATCTGTGCAGTCTGATCAGTGTCTGCAATGATTGCAAATATACTAGTAAAACTAGATTGGTCAGACTAGAACGGCCCTTTGATAACAAACAAAGCACGCAGACGTGCATTATTTAGTACAATGTAAGAAAACTAACAACAATCTGGCAAAGTCGGACTTCTTAAATGTGTAAATGTTGGAGACCTGTGCATCTGTGCAGTCTGATCAGTGTCTGCAATGATTGCAAATATACTAGTAAAACTAGATTGGTCAGTAAGCGAGGCTTACAAAATACCCCCCGCGTGGGCCCAGATACCCCTAAAATATGTAACAAGAGCTGTAGGAGAACAGCATAGCTCGACTACGAGGGTTGTCGATGTACACATAGCTTGACAAACAAGGTGGCCGTGGCCTGCATAAAAACCTTACCCAAGGTTGACTAACAACCTTAACCAAGGGAAATTAAGTAAGTAATTCAAGGTTAAATGTAGGTCAATGTCAGATATAGGTCAGGGGTTATTGATGTACATCACTAGGAGATGAAGTTTTCCAAGTATGGTTGATGTAGACCCAGGAGTATTCCATCTACAAGCTTGACTAAAAACCTTAACCAAGGGGAATTAAGTAATTCAAGAGGAAATGTAGGTCAAGGTCAAATATAGATCAGGGGTTATTGATGTACATCCCTATGAGAAAAGGTTGTCCAAGTATGGTGTCTGTATGCACACTAGTATTCATTGTATAAGCTTGACTAAAAACCTTAACCAAGGGGAATTAACTAAGTAAGTCAGGAGGAAATGTAGGTCAAGGTCAAATATAGATCAGGGGTTGTTGATGCACATCATTAGGAGATGAAGTTGTCCAAGTATGGTGGGTGTAGGGCCAGTAGTATTCCATATACAAGCTTGACTAAAAACCTTAACCAATGGGGAATTAACTAAGTAATTCAAGAGGAAATGTAGATCAATGTCAAATATAGATCAGGGGTTATTGATGTACATCCCTATGAGAAAAGGTTGTCCAAGTATGGTGTCTGTATGCACACTAGTATTCATTGTACAAGCTTGACTAAAAACCTTAACCAAGGGGAATTAACTAAGTAAGTCAGGAGGAAATGTAGGTCAAGGTCAAATATAGATCAGGGGTTGTTGATGCACATCATTAGGAGATGAAGTTGTCCAAGTATGGTGGGTGTAGGGCCAGTAGTATTCCATATACAAGCTTGACTAAAAACCTTAACCAATGGGGAATTAACTAAGTAATTCAAGAGGAAATGTAGATCAATGTCAAATATAGATCAGGGGTTATTGATGTACATCCCTATGAGAAAAGGTTGTCCAAGTATGGTGTCTGTATGCACACTAGTATTCCATGTACAAGCTTGACTAAAAACCTTAACCAAGGGGAATTAACTAAGTAAGTCAGGAGGAAATTTAGGTCAAGGTCAAATATAGATCAGGGGTTGTTGATGTACATCACTAGGAGATGAAGTTTTCCAAGTATGGTTGATGTAGGCCCAGGAGTATTCCATCTACAAGCTTGACTAAAAACCGTAACCAAGGGGAATTAAGTAATTCAAGAGGAAATGTAGGTCAAGGTCAAATATAGATCAGGGGTTATTGATGTACATCCCTATGAGAAAAGGTTGTCCAAGTATGGTGTCTGTATGCATACTAGTATTCATTGTACAAGCTTGACTAAAAACCTTAACCAAGGGGAATTAACTAAGTAAGTCAGGAGGAAATGTAGGTCAAGGTCAAATATAGATCAGGGGTTGTTGATGCACATCATTAGATGAAGTTGTCCAAGTATGGTGGGTGTAGGGCCAGTAGTATTCCATATACAAGCTTGACTAAAAACCTTAACCAATGGGGAATTAACTAAGTAATTCAAGAGGAAATGTAGATCAATGTCAAATATAGATCAGGGGTTATTGATGTACATCCCTATGAGAAAAGGTTGTCCAAGTATGGTGTCTGTATGCACACTAGTATTCCATGTACAAGCTTGACTAAAAACCTTAACCAAGGGGAATTAACTAAGTAAGTCAGGAGGAAATTTAGGTCAAGGTCAAATATAGATCAGGGGTTGTTGATGTACATCATTAGGAGATGAAATTGTCCAAGTATGGTGGGTGTAGGGCCAGTAGTATTCCATATACAAGCTTGACTAAAAACCTTAACCAATGGGGAATTAACTAAGTAATTCAAGAGGAAATGTAGGTCAAGGTCAAATATAGATCAGGGGTTATTGATGTACATCCCTATAAGAAAAGGTTGTCCAAGTATGGTGTCTGTATGCATACTAGTATTCCATGTACAAGCTTGACTAAAAACCTTAACCAAGGGGAATTAACTAAGTAAGTCAGGAGGAAATGTAGGTCAAGGTCAAATATAGATCAGGGGTTGTTGATGTACATCATTAGGAGATGAAGTTGTCCAAGTATGGTGGGTGCAGGGCCAGTAGTATTCCATATACAAGCTTGACTAAAAACCTTAACCAATGGGGAATTAACTAAGTAATTCAAGAGGAAATGTAGGTCAAGGTCAAATATAGATCAGGGGTTATTGATGTGCATCCCTATGCGAAAAGGTTGTCCAAGTATGGTGTCTGTATGCACAATAGTATTCCATGTACAAGCTTGACTAAAAACCTTAACCAAGGTTGACTAAAAACCTTAACCAAGGGGAATTAACTAAGTAATTCAAGGTTAAATGTAGGTGAAGGTCAAATATAGGTCAGTGGTTGTTGATGTACATCACTAGGAGATGAAGTTGTCCAAGTATGGTGGGTGTAGGGCCAGGAATATTCCATATACAAGCTTGACTAAAAACCTTAACCAAGGGGAATTAACTAAGTAATTCAAGAGGAAATGTAGGTCAAAGTCAAATATAGATCAGGGGTTATTGATGTACATCCCTATGAGAAAAGGTTGTCCAAGTATGGTGTCTGTATGCACACTAGTATTCCATGTACAAGCTTGATTAAAAACCTTAACCAAGGTTGACTAAAAACCTTAACCAAGGGGAATTAATTATGTAATTCAAGGTTAAATGTAGGTCAAGGTCAAATATAGGTCAGGGGTTGTTGATGTATATCACTAGGAGATGAAGTTGTTCAAGTATGGTGGGTGTAGTGCCAGGAGTATTCCATATACAAGCTTGACTAAAAACCTTAACCAAGGGGAATTAACTAAGTAATTCAAGAGGAAATGTAGTTGAAGGTCAAATATAGATGAGGGGTTATTGATGTACATCCCTATGAGAAAAGGTTGTCCAAGTATGGTGTCTGTATGCACAATAGTATTCCATGTACAAGCTTGACTAAAAACCTTAACCAAGGTTGACTAAAAACCTTAACCAAGGGGAATTAAGTAAGTAATTCGAGAGGAAATGTAGGTCAAGGTCAAATATAGATCAGGGGTTATTGATGTACATCGCTAGAGAAAAGGTTGTCCAAGTAATGGTGTCTGTGCACAATAGTATTCCATGTACAGCTTGACTAAAAACCTTAACCAAGGTTGACTAAAAACCTTAACCAAGAGGAATTAACTAAGTAATTCAAGAGGAAATGTAGGTCAAGGTCAAATATAGATCAGGGTATATTGATGTACATCACTAGGAGATGAAGTTGTGCAAGTATGGTGGGTGTAGGGCCAGTAGTATTCCATATACAAGGTTGACTAAAAACCTTAACCAAGGCGTGACGGTGACGCCGATGCAGGGGTGACAACATAAGCTCTACTTATTCTTCGAATAGTCGAGCTAAAAACGTCCAAGTGTGTGGGCTTGTGACCTTGACTCTGGGCTTAGCGGGAGCGGCATGAACGTGAATTTGTCACAGGGTGGTAGAGGTCCATTGGAGCAATGCGTGTGCGAAATGTGACCTTGACCTTGAGATCAGCGGGAATATGTCAAAGCAAGATAGTAGAGCCTTAGAGGAATGCATGCATCACATATTAAGAATTTTCTATGAAAGAAATAGAAGTTATAACATATTTCTCTGATGTTAAGTTTTGTAAAGAGACTAAGAATGTGACCTTGACCTAGCGATCAGCGGGGGTTGGACGGTCGTAGATTTGTCACAGCATGATAGTACAACCTTAGAGGAATGCACAAGTGAAATATTAAGAATTTTCAATGAAGGTAATGGAAGTTATAACTTATTTCTATGATCTTAAGTTTTGTCCAGAGACTAAGTATTTGACCTTGACCTTGGGATAAGCAGGGGTTGGACGGTCGTGGATTTGGCACAGCATGGTAGTAGAGCCTTACAGGAATGCATGTGTGAAATATTAAGCATTTTAGATGAAGGAAATAGAGGTCATAACAATAGTTCTCTGATGTTAAGTTTTGTAAACAGACTAAGTATTTGACCTTGACCTTGGGATCAGCGGGGGTTGGACGGTCGTGGATTTGGCACAGCATGGTAGTAGAGCCTTACAGGAATGCATGTGTGAAATATTAATCATTTTAGATGAAGGAAATAGAAGTTATAACAATATTTCTCTGATGTTAAGTTTTGCAAACATAGAATGGTGACACTGGGCCAAACATGTTTTAGATGAGAAACATCAGAGAAATAGTGTTATAACTTCTATTTCCTTCATCTAAAATGATTAATATTTCACACATGCATTCCTGTAAGGCTCTACTACCATGCCGTGCCAAATCCATGACCGTCCAACCCCCTCTGATCCCAAGGTCAAGGTCAAATACTTAGTCTCTTTACAAAACTTAACATCAGAGAACTATGTTATAACTTCTATTCCCTTCATCTAAAATGCTTAATATTTCACACATGCATTCCTCTAAGGCTCTACTACCATGATGTGCCAAATCCACGACCGTCTAACTCCCGCTGATCCCAAGGTCAAGGTCAAATACTTGGTCGCTTTACAAAACTTAACATCAGAGAAATTAGTTATAACTTCTATTTCCTTCATTGAAAATTCTTAATATTTCACTCGTCCATTCCTCTAAGGTTGTACTATCATGATGTAACAAATCTACGACCGTCCAATCCCCGCTGAACCCAAGGTCAAGGTCACATACTTAGTCTCTACAAAACTTAACATCAGAGAAATATGTTATAACTTATATTTCTTTCATCGAACATTCGTAATATTTCATGCATGCATTCCTCTAAGGCTCTACTATCATGCTGTGACAAATTCCCGCTGATCTCGAGGTTATGATCACATAGTTACTATGTAGTCTCTTTACAAAACTTAACATCAGAGAAATCGGTTATTACTTCTATGTCCTTGCTCGGATCTGCTTCATATTTCACACAGGCATTGCTCCAATGGACCTCTACCACCCCGCGACAAATTCACGTTCATGCCCCTCCCACTAAGCCCAGAGTCAAGGTCACAAGCCCACACACTTGGACAATTTTACATATTTTAGGGGTACCTGGGCCAACGCGGGGGGGATTCCGTAAGCCTCGCTTACTGACCGATCTAGTTATACATCCGTGATACGCTTAAATTTCTGAAAATTTCCAAATCGTATTTTTATGTTGACTTTTTTAAACATTCGACAGGCGAAACAGTAAATTAAACGAATTAAGCCCTGTGCCCAGTTCTATTTGTTACATAATACTGATTCTGTGATGGTGTTATCTAAAAATTACCGGTTGTATGGTTATTTAGTTTCAAATGTAAGGGCACAAGTCGTCCATATATTATAACTAGATGGCCGCGGCCTGCATGTCGCGCCTTGTGGCGAGGCATGGACACTAAAAAAAATAATATAGAATAACGAAAAACTTAAAACAAAAAACTTAACCAAAAATTTTAACCGGACACACGTACGTACGTACGTACGTACATAAGCCAAAGTGCCGAGTATATCGCGCTTTCCGCAAGCAGCACGAAAAAAACTTTAACCAAAAACTTCAGAGTAATTTGACCTTGACATTGGGCACAGGGGCCGCACGGGAGGGGGGTAGAATGAAAATATAGATGACGCTAAACACCCATGTGAAGTTTCAAGGTAATGGGCAAAGCAGTTGCAGAGATACAGTATAACGAAAAACTTTAACCAAAAAACTTAACCAAAAACTTTAACCAAAAAACTTAACCAAAAACTTCAAAGTAATTTGACCTTGACATTGGGCACAGGGGCCACACGGGAGGGGGGTAGAATGAAAATATAGATGATGATAAACACCCATGTGAAGTTTCAAGGTAATGGGCAAAGCAGTTGCAGAGATATAGTATAACGAAAAACTTTAACCAAAAAACTTTAACCAAAAACTTTAACCAAAGAACTCAACCAAAAACTTTAACCAATTTAACTGATTACGTCATGTCGGAAAATGTAATTCGGAAACATTCAGAAACCATGTGCTGAAATACCGTGACATTGCAAATGCGATTTTACTACATGTACTGTAAAATTACGTCATAGATTGTGTCATGTCGGACAATGTAATTCGGAAACATTCAGAAACCATGTGCTGAAATACCGTGACATTGCAAATGCGATTTTACTACTGTAAAAATTACGTCATAGATTGTGTCATGTCGGACAATGTAATTCGGAAACATTCAGAAACCATGTGCTGAAATACCGTGACATTGCAAATGCGATTTTACAACTGTAAATATTACGTCATAGATTGTGTCATGTCGGACAATGTAATTCGGAAACATTCAGAAACCATGTGCTGAAATACCGTGACATTGCAAATGCGATTTTACTACTGTAAAAATTACGTCATAGATTGTGTCATGTCGGAAAATGTAATTCGGAAACATTCAGAAACCATGTGATGAAATACCATGACATTGCAAATGCGATTTTACTACTGTAACTAGATGGCCGTGGCCTGCATGTCGCGCCTTGTGGCGAGGCATGGACACTAAAAAAAAAGATATAGTATAACGAAATACTTTAACCAAAAACTTTAACCAAAAAACTTAACCAAAAACTTCAAAGTAATTTGACCTTGACATTGGGCACAGGGGCCGCACGGGAGGGGGGTAGAATGAAAATATAGATGATGATAAACACCCATGTGAAGTTTCAAGGTAATGGGCAAAGCAGTTGCAGAGATATAGTATAACAAAAAACTTTAACCAAAAAACTTAACCAAAAACTTTAACCAAAAAACTTAACCAAAAACTTCAAAGTAATTTGACCTTGACATTGGGCACAGGGGCCGCACGGGAGGGGGGTAGAATGAAAATATAGATGATGATAAACACCCATGTGAAGTTTCAAGGTAATGGGCAAAGCAGTTGCAGAGATATAGTATAACGAAAAACTTTAACAAAAAACTTTAACGAAAAAACTTTAACGAAAAAACTTAACCAAAAACTTTAACCAAAAAACTTAACCAAACAACTTAACCAAAAACTTTAACCGGACACACGTACGTACGTACGCCAAAGTGCCGACTATATCGCGCTTTCCGCAAGCGGGCGCGACAAAAATTACGTCATAGATTCTGTCATGTCGGACAATGTAATTCGGAAACATTCAGAAACCATGTGCTGAAATACCGTAACATTGCAAATGCGATTTTACTACTGTAAAAATTACGTCATAGATTGTGTCATGTCGGACAATGTAATTCGGAAACATTCGGAAACCATATGATGCCATGCCCCGACATAGCAAGTGCCATTTTATTGCACTTCATTCGTGGCTGCGACTGGTATGGGGGTCTTATGGCTTTTATGCCAAGTGTTGATCCAGACCAGCCAGCACATCCATGCAGTCTGGTCAGGGTCTGCACTGTTCTCCATTCAGTCACGTTACGTTGTGGGACGTCAAATGTGACGTCATGTAAACTTTTTGAAATCCAAATTACGCAGCTGTTTCTATGAGCCAGATATATTTGAGTGCATGTTTGGAATGTGTTCAATCACATTAACATTCTAGATTAGTCGAGACACTATCCACATTTTCAAATAACTTTATCTTGACTGTAATCAAAATTAAACATTTTGCATGGTAGCTCGTGGTTTCCAAGAAAACAGGCGCACAATTACGAGTGTTCTCTTCACAGTGTATTATTTGGAGTTGATTACGGGTTTTCTCTCACAGCGAAACCCGTGCAAATAATTTGCAAGAGTGTAATAAATTCAGTAAAATAATTCTGCATACTTTTAATCATCAATATATGCAGTCGTTAGTTCTATATGAAATAATGCATTTCAGGAAAAATAAATGATTACTTCCTCAAAGTACACTTTGCTAGATAAGTATACTTTGCAATGTTGATGAAATTGGTTACAGGGGGCCGTTTCACTAAACTTCTTACGACTAAAATGTTCGTAAGTGCAAATTTAAGATCGTCTGTAAATTTCAATTTATAGATTTACATTTATTGTGCATAGGCTGCATATGCAGCCTATGCTCAATAAATGTAAATCCAATAATTATTTACAAGAAAACATTGTTAATATGAAATTTACAGACCATCATAATTTTGCACTGAACATTTTAGTCGTACAAAGTTTAGTGAAACGGCCCCCAGATCTGTATCCTGCTACATAGGTGTACTAGTAGAACAGGAATTAAATTGGCCACAAGTATTGTCGGCCCCATTTCTCCAGTCACAATACAGTCATGGACTGTGCAGTGTTGCAAGAGCCAAACTGTTTGCGAGAAGCATTGCTAAATTATCGCTGGAAGATTATATGAGCCCTAAATAATCGCTGAAAGATTATATGAGCCCTAAATTATCGCTGGAAGATTATATGAGCCCTAAATTATCGCTGGAAGATTATATGAGCCCTAAATTATCGCTGGAAGATTATGTCAGAGCCCTAAATTATCGCTGGAAGTTTATATCAGCCCAGAAGCATTGCTAAATTATCGCTGCTAGATATGGGCCCATGTTTAAATATTTTGATCGATGTTCTCTTGCTCAAAATCAGGAAGTTTAATTGGTCGAGGCTGAGCTGTGCATCAGACTTATTTGCTTTCTGACCAATGTAAATCCTGGTCAGGCGTGAACACCGGTATTTAATAATCGAATCGTAATGTCCCCCGATTTATTATGTGATGTTTGATTGAATGAAAGGAAAACATTGTAAATCATGACTAGACTAATCTGCAAACTAATTGTGGCCTAACTGGCCGCTAATGCAATAAATATTTTCTTGGTGACGTCATTCACATATGCGACATGGCTTACCGGGTTGCTATTTCAAATAGCAGCCCGGTAAGCCATGTTGCATACGTGAATAACTCCAGCACAATAATATTTACACAATTCCCTAACATTTGATTGGCCCATAGCAAGTCTGTCAAAAATTTATATCCCAGTAAACTCCCATGCCACACTACTTTCCGTAACCGTGAGGCGCAGTTAAAATAATTCTTAAGAAAACGGAAAATAAACACATTTTCTTGATGAACTTATTTCAAATGCTGGAATTATAAGGAATAAATGGCCTTTTTGTGGAATTTATAGGGGATATAAACTTGGAAAAGTTGCGGGAATACTGGACGAAGGCCGGAAGGCCTCGTCCAGTATTCCCGCGACTTTTCCAAGTTTATACCCCGATAAATTCCACAAAAAGGCCATTTATTCCTATAATGACGTCACTTAGAGCCTGGATTAATCTCAGATATGACTGCCCGCGGCATTGAATTTACACTCTCAAAATTGACGAGAGCGGCATCTGTTTGCAGTGTGCAAACTGACATACAGGCTTGTCACTGTAGACCAATCAGTATCATGTAAACAAAAACTGAGAAATATTTGCACATTTTGTATATCTTATATGAAATTACCGTAGATCTATGACTATTGGAATACATGACACAGAAGACGTATCAGGAAGTACGGGTATGCAATATGTGTCATTGAAAATAATCACGATTTGCTAAGGGCGCCGAAATATCACCAACCAATAACAAAGTCACTCTTTTCAAAAACAGGCTCAGCTAACAATACGTACTGATAAGTACGACACGACTCATTTCGGACGCGAAGAAAGTGCCATTTTAGCAAAATTGTTGTACAAATTTACATTCTAACGAAAATGTATTTTGGGGCACAATGATGAAATTTGATCCCGACGAAAATTAATGCAACCACAGTGCCTAGCTATTCAATATGTAAGGTGTAAGGATGTAAGGAATATTTGGCATACAATAAACATGAAGCTTGAAAATAAATGGTAACCCTTAGACCGCTATCTTAATTTTTTGTCGTCTGATGTTTATTTTCTATTTTCCATTGTTATCATCAAAAACATGCTTTTAGCACTTTAGAATCATTTCCATTGGAAATGATTCTGAAGTGCTGTCAAACCATGTTTTTACTGAGAACTAAGGCAAGATATAAAAGCAACAGCAGACGACAATTGTTGTGAGTAGCGGTCTAAGGGTTAATGGATATTCAATATGCAATACACACAGATTTTATTTAAGATTTGATACAAATGGTTTAATTGAATGGGATTCAAGAACAAAGTCATATACAAATGGTGATATTAATGGATACTCAGCACTATGATATGAATGTCTACTCAATATGTGATATTTGGATAGTCAACATGTTTGTGTATTGGTGATTAACGGCCTATCAACAGCTAAGGTCATGTAAGGCTGGGCAAACGGGTTCGATCCCGTTTTAACCTGCTGCATTGTGAGGGGGGGGGGGAAATCCCAAAACTAGAACGGAATATTTACATCGAGAAAAAATATATTCAGCCCCGAAATGAGAATAATCTGACCTGGTGCCAGGTCCATACCACACAAAAGGATAGTCAACATGTGAAACTAATGCCATTTCATATGTGAAGCAATGAAAATGTGACTGTTTTGTTTGTTTGTTTGTTGGGGTTGAACCACAGGTGACGGGAAAAAAATCACATCACAGTATATATATAGTATTTATACAAGGAACAACATACTATCAGATTAGTTGTTCCCATCACCTGTGGGTTGAACCGCCTATCAACAGCTAAGGTCATTAAAATGTGACTGTGACTGGAGAAATGGGCCAATGACAATAATGAGCAACCTATCTCCTGTTCAAATATCACATTCCTGATACGACTTATATTTGTTAGAAACAAGTTGCGTGTTCTATTGATTGAACTCAATGGTGGACAGTGCAGACCCTGATCAGACTGCGGATGTGCAGGCTGATCTGGGGCTACACTGACCCATAAGCCCCATTTCTCCAGTCACAGACACATATATGAAAGTCAATATCCAATAGAAAGTCTGGGGCGAGTTCAGATAGGGACGAATCGTCATGTAAATATTTAAAGGGAAACCACTCTACATGTCTTTGCTTTGTATTTTTATAAATTTTAGCATGTAAATTAAAACAAACTGTTTATTAAAATATGTATTTCTTTTCTATATGCACATGTTTGCGAATTGCTAACAATAAAGAAACAATTTCACAGATAATCCGGTATTCACCACACGCTCTACAATTAACAACAGGTTCGCCTGCAACCTAGACTTTGTCAAATACCGGATTAGCTTTGAACGTTGTTGGTTTCCTTGATATAAATTTGTATATATGCATTGCTTTATCAATGTGGTGACAAATAAGTATATATCTCGCCGATAATGCTAATGTAAAATGACAGCAAATAGCGTCGATACAATGCGTGGTTACCAATTACCGACATGTTCCAATTACCGGAATTATCACGACAGTCTGATAGCGAGGAGAAAATCGCCGATTCTTTATACCGGCATATTCGTTATAACTGCAGATTCATCTCTGACGAACTATGCCGTTGTAACAAATTCTGACTGTACTTATATCCAATATAAATTCAATACATGTACTTATATCCAATAGAAATTCAATACATGTACTTATATCCAATAGAAATTCAATACCTGTACTTATATCCAATAGAAAGTCAATACATGTACTTATATCCAATAGAAAGTCAATACATGTACTTATATCCAATAGAAATTCAATACATAATACATGTACTTATATCCAATAGAAAGTCAATACATAATACATGTACTTATATCCAATAGAAATTCAATACATGTACTTATATCCAATAGAAATTCAATACCTGTACTTATATCCAATAGAAATTCAATACATGTACTTATATCCAATAGAAATTCAATACATAATACATGTACTTATATCCAATAGAAAGTCAATACATAATACATGTACTTATATCCAATAGAAATTCAATACCTGTACTTATACCAATAGAAATTCAATAACATAATACTAATGTACTTATATCCAATAGAAATTTCAATACTGTACTTATATCCAATAGAAATCAATACCTGTACTTATATCCAATAGAAATTCAATACATGTACTTAATATCCAATTCATAAATTCAATGTACTTATATCCAATAGAAATTCAATACATGTACTTATATCCAATAGAAATTCAATACATGTACTTATATCCAATAGAAATTCAATACCTGTACTTATATCCAATAGAAAGTCAATACATGTACTTATATCCAATAGAAAGTCAATACATGTACTTATATCCAATAGAAATTCAATACATAATACATGTACTTATATCCAATAGAAATTCAATACATGTACTTATATCCAATAGAAATTCAATACATGTACTTATATCCAATAGAAATTCAATACATGTACTTATATCCAATAGAAATTCAATACATGTACTTATATCCAATAGAAAGTCAATACCTGTACTTATATCCAATATAAATTCCTGTAGAAATTCAAGACTAATATTCAACATGTGATTGTAAGTCTACTGGGGCACATTTCAGTAAGCTTCGTACAAATAAAATGTTCTTAAGTGCAAAATTATATAGTTTGTAAATGTTGCATTAACAATGTTTTCTTGTAAACAATTATTGGATTTACATTTATTAAGCATATGCTGCATCAACTATATAATCAGCCAGGTCCTCGCCACAGGAGAATCACTTGGCCCCCTCCCAAAAGCAGTAGAATCAGTAATAATCTTACTACTTTTATAATGGGCAATAACCCAATTCAACTCCCAGATAACAAAAGAGTCAAAGATAAAAATGTACCTGAGGGCCAAACTAGGCAAATCGTGCCTATAAGTAGAGCACACGCCTGTAGCCTGATAACAATCTATATTGCTTGTTAGAAGCACGACAGGTGTTTCATTGATGGAAAAGCAAACAGTGCAGATCCTGATCAGACTGTGCGGATGCACAGGCTGATCTGGATCTACACTGGTCGCAAACCACATAAGCCCCATTTCACCACAAATTTTCACAGATTTTCTCCAAACATGTTACATCTAAGCAATGAAACTTTTCGCCTCATCGGCCCACATACTAAACTGGATTCTCAAGGACATTGGATTAAGCTTGTGCATCTTGTTACGGATCATTGTTACTACTGTCTGTTCCACGTTTTGCTGCCGACAAACTTTTGGCAATTAAACACATTAAATCAAAAAAATATTTAAATGCAGGACTTTTTCATCAATAACAAAAAATAACCCTCCTCAAAAAAAATATTTAATGGGCCTATGGGTTAAAAATAGATTTTCATTTGATATTTTTTTTTATTTGTAGACCGATTTTCAAAATCCAACTTTTCTTAGTTACATCATTTCCAAGCTATCTATAAACCAGGTTTCGGAGTCGATTTCCAAATCATTTTTTGTTTACTCCTCCCCCACCTCTTCTGCCTATTTTCCCCCCATGTTACATGGAAATTTATCCTATTTTATCCCATAGGAAAATGTTTTTTTTCGCTATTAAATCAATATTTAATGGAATTTCATCAAACAAACAAATTTGGGGAGGGTGACTTTTTTTGTTATATGTGAAAAAGTACTTACATTAAAATATTTGTTTAGATTTAATGTGTTTAATAGCCAAAAGTTCGTTGGCAGGAAAACGTGGAACAGACAGTAGTTCTTCAATTTCAATTTCATCCTAATAATTCCAGCACAAAAATATTTACACAATTCCTTAACATTTGACTGGTCCTTAGCAAGTCTCTGTCCAGAATTTATATCCCAGTAAACTGCCATGCCGAACTACTTTCCGTAACCGTGAGGCGCAGTTAAAATAATTCTTAAGAAAACGGAAAATAAACACATTTTCTTGATGAATTTATTTCAAATGCTGGAATTATAAGGAATGAATGGCCTATTTGTGGAATTTATCGGGGATATAAACTTGGAAAGTCGCGGGAATACTGGACGAGGCCTTCATTCCTATATTGAAGGTTTTGCACTAACACTGGTTGCTACCGCTAGCTACTACATGTATGAGACAAGCCATGTGATTTGGTACATAAGAAGATATGGTGATATGTGTGATGTGTGATATGATAAACGATATTTACATCAATGACATCGAATGTTTACAAAATGTTTACAGCAAAAGCAAAACATTCCGCATTTGCTATAAAATTATTGTCAACTTCTTAAGTACAAAGCAACATGGCTTGTGTGATACGAGGCTAATCAGTGGACATTCTCTAAACCGGATATCTTCGAATGTATGAGGTTGTCTGATGCACAGGTGGAAGACTCGGACCTGTGTCACCAAATAAATGCCCATTACAAAAAAATCCATTACCCCACCCACTTGGTCTCATACAGTACTATCTTCTATTATAGAAGATAGTACTGTACGAGACCAAGTGGGTGGAGTAACGTTTTTTTTTGCAATGGGCATTTTTTTTTGGTGTGTCACAGGTCCGAGTCTTCCACCTGTGGTCTGGTGTAGAGAAGTTATAAGTCAGGTCTATAAGCACACTATGACACTTCTGTGCGCATCATGAACAGTTTGTTTGCTTACTGGCGTTTTAACAACCCGTCAACAGCTATGGTCATTTTAGACCTGGTATCCTGGGCTGAATCCCATATTTCACCTGTACAAATCCTATTCCGCATTTGCTCTTAACATTTCGTCAATTTTCGACATCATTTACAGGAAATATTGTAAATTTTGTAAATATCTTTCACGAGATATAGCACATCTTCTGAAGCAAAACAATCACATGACTGGTCACAAATATGGTACACTTAAACAAGTTTTTAACACTATAATTGGAGTTCACTGGAAAACCTTTGTGTTACATTAAAGTGGATTTGTGTTATATCCACACTAAATGTATGGAACATATAGTCAAACTGAATCTTCATGGTGCTATATCCAAAGTTGTGTTATAACAAATAGTGTTATAGTGGAGCCGAAAATAGTCATTTGCTGATAATTCATATTTTGTCTCAGTAAAAACATGGTTTGGCAGCATTCTAAAGTGCTGCCAAACCAAGTTTTTGAGGAGAAAAACGGAAAAATAAAAAATATTCAGCAGACGACACAAATTAATTCAGCATTGCAATGGTTAAATGTTGGTTTGCATCAAAATGCAATGGTGGGAATGTGTGAGCAAATAGGCGAGATCTGTGAATGTGACAAACAATCACATGGATTGTCTCAAATGTGGCGGTGACTGGAGATTGGTGTTTAATGGCCTATCAACAGCTACAGTCCTCTAAGGTTTGGCCAATGGGTTTGATCCCACATTTAAGCTGCTGCATTGGGTGCTTATGGGTTAATGACCAGTGTAGATCCAGATCAGCCTGTGCATCCGCAGTCTGATCAGGATCTGTACGGATTGCCATTCCATCAATTAAACTCCCACCTTGCTTCAAACAAGCAATATGGATCGCAATCAGGCTACAGGAGTGTGATACAGTACACTCAGCGCGAATTGTGCCTCTTCCCACTCGACCCCGTGATCGGATGGAGAGTGGGCATAAACATTCCTCCCACCGTGTCGGGTGGAAATCCCACCCGTCACGGTGGAGAGGCAAAAATCACCACCATGGGAATATTTTAAAGACCGAATCTGCTGCACACCGCGTTCCCCCGTGACCCACCGTATTAGCCCACAGCGCATCACCGTGCCAGCATACAGGTAATGTGGTCAGAGAGGAGTGCATATATGGCTGACAAAACTTGAAAATCGTCTCATATGCACACTGCACAGTACTGTCAAAACATGTTTTGTTGAGAATACGTTACATTTTCGTTTCAGCGATCACGCTTTGCGTTTTCGCGATCTCGATCTACGCACAAGATCGTGAAAGGAGACGATTCTCATATGCACAGTATTGTCAAAACATGTTTTGTTGTGAATATGTTAAATTTTTGTTTCGCGATCCATCACGCTTCACGTTTTCATTTTCGTTTCGTGAAATTGTAACATATGTACAAATCGTCTTAGGAGACGATTCTCATATGCTGCCAAAACATGTTTTTATTAAGAAATGGAACAAATGTGGACAAACATCAATATTTCTGACAATAAAAACATGGTTTGACAAAACATTAGAGGATTCTGATGTGCTGCCAGTACATATTTATTGAGTAAATAAAGATTCCGTTACCTTTTTTTGAGATTCTACACCTTCTCTCCGACCAATAAAATGGAAGAAATACTTTTATCAAACGCGGTAAGAGATAAGTTCCATTCCATTAATAAATATGTGTAGAGTAATTGATCGTAAATGTGCTGCTCATGTGTCGGCGTGTTTCAAAGATCCGATCGACACAACTTAACCTTTAGATGTCATTTTGTAACCTTTGATGTCTCACTTTCCAACACAGACACACGTCCCAGTAGGTCACCGCACGTGCATATGGTGATGTACGACGTGATCGGACAACACCGGGCTTATTGCATATGTGACTAGCGAAGACCAACACGTGTTCACCACCAGTAGATCATAACATGTCCCTAACAGGACACGTAAATTGTTTTAGGAGACGATTCTCATATGCTGCCAAAACATGTTTATTAGAAAAAATAATATTATTTTTTTGACAAAACATGAGAATTGCCTCCTAAAACACGATAATTATAATGGTGTTCTGTTAGTGTCGTGTAACTCGCATTTACTCGATCTTGACCTCTACACGAGATTGCGAAAACCCTTTCATATGTATCTGACATATTCCCCAATATCCACATTTCTTAAAATAATGTTTTACAGCACAAGATTATCGTTTCCTACGGCGATTATGATACTACAGTGTCCTGTTAGGGCCAGTTACATTCTCGCCTTTTCGCAATGTCGATCCATGCGCCAAATCGCGAAAACGCAAAATGAGATCGCGAGGTGACAATGGGACATTATATTATAGTCAGTCGTGCGTTTTCGCGCTCTCGCCTCGCGTTGGAATTGCGTTTTACTTGCATGCATGCGCAAAGCGAAATTTCAAGACGTATCCGTTTTACACACCATGAGCTTCAGGCGATTTTGCGATGCCAAAGCACGAGATGATTCTCATGTGATTAGGAGACGATTCTCATGTTTTGTTCTTGTTAAGAAATATGTTTGTTTGAAAGGAAAAATGTATATATTTATAAAAAAAAAATGAATAAAAAAACACAAACGTAAGTGAGAATAAGTGTAAATGTTTGGGTACTACGCTATGACTGTACAGGTAAGCCAGCCTGGCGTCCCGGTGGAACGCGGGGTCGTATCACGGGGGAACACCGTGGCCGTTTTATGGCTATTGGAAGTTCGTCCAGCTTGGTCTCCGTCCGCGGTGGTAATACAGGTAAAATATATGGTCACCGTGGGAGGCACATAACTCCCACCGTGATTTTCCCACTCTGAGAAAATTCCTCCCATCGTGAGAGAGTGGAAAAGGCACAAAGCACTCTGAGTGTACTGTATTTGATCAGGAGCTACACTGGTCACAAATCTCATAAGCCCTATTTCTCCAGACACAGCGACTAATATGGAATGCATCCCTATCAGACTGCAGTGGTGGGAATGAGCGAGCAGATCAGGCGAGATCTGTGAATGTGTTCATCATCATCAAGTAAAGGTCGGTGGCCGGCGAGAGATCCGCGGACATGCTGAGTAGGTGATCTTCCAGTAGGTCTATGCGACACGGCAAGGTCGCGAGGTCGTCACGGTCGTGAGGTCGCAGTTCAAGGTCACGAGGTCGGTAGCGGACCCGCCGTCTCAAGGCGTAGTGATCCTTGCCTGTAAACAGGTGACATGTCAAGGTTAGAGTAACTGATACGATTTGGACGTATCCAATACTGTGTCTTCTATTTAGAATATGTGAAAGTTTTGGGGACATATATACCGTACATGTGGCTGTGGAGAAATGGGGATTATGGGTTTTTCGACCAGCGTAGATCCTGATCAGCCTGTGCATCCGCACAGTCTGATCAGGATCTGCACAGTTCGCCGTTCCATCAATGAAACACTCATCATGCTTCTAACAAGAAATACAGATCAATATATGTCTACGCGTGTGATATTTGACCCAGAAGCCACATTTCTCAAGTCACACCCACAAATTACAGGAAAAGCCATCAAAATTGAACGCACTGAGGTTTTCTTAGTACGTATCTAATTTAGGTCTCTACTGTATGAGATACGCCATTTGATTTTGTACCTTCGAACATCTGCGTAATTTCATGAAACACGTTTACAAAATTTACAATATTTTCCGTAAATGGCGTCAAAAGTTGACAGAATTTTCACAGCACATGTGAAATATATTATGCATGTACTCTGAATATTTTGTCCACTTTCGACTTAATTTATCAAAAAATATTGTAAATTTTATAAACGTATTATATGAAGTTTAGTCTTCACAAAAAACTTTTTGAGACACTTGCCCTTCGGGCAAGTGGGCTTGAAAAATTTACTTGCCCGAATGAACTTGTAACTATGAATGTAACTAACATAAAGTGGCATATCATGCATTTATTAGTAATACTTATAATATGGCCATATGAGTAAACAATAATTTATGTTTTATATAGTGAAAAACGACTTCTCCCTCAAATCAAAATAAGTCGGACAATTTAGGAAGAGAATTTCACCCTGTAAAATGATCCCTGTATTGCTAACATTAAAATAAATTAAGTATAATGTTTTAAATTAATTAATTTAAATAATTACAATAAATAGATATACAGTCAAACCTGTGCTAACAACCACCTGGGAATAGCAACCACCTGTCCACAACGGCCAGTTAAAAACCCCCCCGTCCAATTTTGTTCTTTATAAGACCTTGGAATAATGACCACCCCGAACTGCGACCAGCGGCCAGCTATTTTCATTCCCACACGGTATTTTTGTATGTAAACAGCGGCCATGTCAAGTTTTTGTCGGCAAAAATAAATAGCACCACAATCGCTATTTTCCTTTTGTTCCAATCTGGCCGCTATCATTTAAATTGAAACTGGTCGTATCCAATTAGTCATCGATTACATTCGCATACAATGACACAACGTTCTTTTCAAAATATTTATCTTGCCCAGTATGGTCGGTGTTATTTTGGCGACATTAAACATTTTCCATGAAAAATATTGCATAACGCCATTAACGGTAATTCCCGATATGTATTCCGTGTTGTGTATTCCAATAGGCAAAATGCAATTCCGCGTAAGTCATAAAACTCCATGATTCGTCTACAGTGACAAGACTAAGACTTCAAACACACCGCGCTTGTCAAGTACATTGTGTATTACTACGTGTAAGTTTCACACCACGGGCACAAGGCCATATCAAAGATCAATACATGCGGTTGCTGACGTGAGTCACGTAGTCCACACTAGACTGGTACCCTGTCGGATGCGCAGCGAAACAATACTACCGGGAACCAGTCTAAAGTGACAAAACAAACGTGTTTATGTGAATTGGGTCTCGATCCAACAAATCCTGGTATTGCATTAGCGGCCAGACCAGGCAGTGCATTCGCGTAGTCTGACCATGGTTTACAATGCTCGCCAATCTGGCAATCTCTAATTAAAACATCAGTAATTACGTCAGCGGACATTACCAATTCGTCGTAGGCTTGTAGTATAAACACATATACAAAAAAAATAGGACGAAACGACCCGGGGCAAGGAAACAGAAATCTCCTTTCCAGTCCTCTCTGGTTTCTAGTCATACCGGGGGCGAGGTATTGGGTATCGATCGGCCGACTCGTCATAGGGCCGAGATGTCAGTAAGCGAAAACGCGAATTTACACCTGTCCGCTTCTAGACGACTTTCAATTCCAGTGTAAACATTCGTAATTTTAAAGAATTTAGAAAAACATTTCTACTGTCCAGTTTTATTACGTTTATGCGTTTTTAAAACAGGTGCCCGTCGGGCAAGTGAGATTGGAAAATTTACACGTCCGTCGCGATTTCTACACGTCTCGGGCATCAGGCACCCAGCTAATTTCGCAGACTGGAAATTACGCAGATGTCCGATGGTACAAAATCCCATGGCGTGTCTCATATGTGGCCGAGACTGGAGAAATGGGGCTTATATAATTTGTGACCAGTGTAGCTCCTGATCAAATAGAACTTTCCTGTAGCATGATAGTGATCAATATTGCTTGTTAGAAGCATGATGATTGTTTCGTTGCAATGCTGAACAGTGCAGATCCTGATCAGACTGTGCGGATGCACAGGCTGATCTGGATCTACACTGGTCGCAGAACCCATAAGCCCCATTTCTCCAATTTCTCCAATTCTCCTACATGTGACCAGTCTAGCTCTCTCCCAATCCACTAGCACACTCCTTTAGCCTGATAAAGATCTACATTGCTTGCTACAAGCATGACTGGCATTTCATTGCTGGAACGGCGTACAGTGCAGGCCCTGATCAGACTGCGCATTCTGATCTGGGGCTACACTGGTCACATAGTCCATAAGCCCCATTTCTCGAGTCACTGCCATGTGTGTCATACAATACATGGAAGAAGGTTGTTTAACCATTTCAACACCACAGGCCTGTATAGTGGTATCGGCAAAAAAGTGTAGATCCAGATGAGCCGGCTCGTGACGAGCCATCTCATCAGGATCTGCACTTTTTGCAAGTAATTTTCATATTTTTGAGAACAAAAGCACTGTCTAACTAGTCTGAAAATAATGTTGAGCCAATTGGATTGGTTGCAAAATTAACATATCAAAATCCATTCCAGTTACTTGGTTCAAACGAAAGGGCCCAGTGTAATTCCCCGCAGGTTGTCCAGCCAGGGAGGGCCAACGATACTTACTGACTGAACATCGCAGGTAGCTGATGACCGCGTAATACAGAAGCATCGCAATTTCCTCGGCATCAGCATGTGAGTACTCTGCGTCTCCGAAAATCGCGTGGAGTTGGCCCGGCACGTCGTCCGAGGGGGTGGTGGGTGGGGTAAAACAGTTCCTCAATGGCACAGCCTGAAAGATTGGTTGATTATTTGAATGGGATTATACGTCCATTCAACAGCAAGGTCAGATGCGAGTGTATAGGGTCCACTGTGTTTACAATAAAAATTTCAGCACTAGAAGACAGTATCCTGACCCAGTGCCAGGCACCCTTACTACATTGGATCACATGGCCACAGGTATGAATCCCAGTACGATTCAATGTTCATATATGAATCCTAAACCCATTCAGTATAAGGATACGATAATATACAAAAAAATCTTATTATTTTGTTTATTTCTCCATAAAGGTATATTTTATTACCACTCGTTTGAACCGTCTCGATAAGACGGTTCAAACAAGTGGTAACAACATATACTTTTGAGATGAAATAAAGGGATTCATACTACATGTACTTTAAATGTATCCCGTCTCTAATGGGTTAAGGACGAACTCATCATTAAGATACATGTTTCTCGCCCACCAGGTGTCCGAGACAAGGATATTCGCAGTCACGCCCATGTGAGATTTCCTTGTCTCGCCCTACACGCGCGTGTCTCACATCTAGCAACCACAAATTGTCTAATAGCGCAATAGTATGGCTATTGTGTCTTACAATTACACCATACAATAATTGATACGTTTGATGTTTTTCCATGGTTGTTGACGTGTTTATTATCAAGTCATAGCGTTATGACGTCGTTTAAAGTTTGATGATGTCAGCAATGTGCGACGTACATTTTGGCATTGTCAGGGCTGAATGGTGATGGCATTGAAGAATACTTTGATAATAATTTGTAAACGATCCACTGAACTGGCATTAGCGTCCAATTCGTGGGTGAAAAATTTGTTTTAACCCATTTGTTGATATGGCAAACCCGTTGGACGTATCAAAAGTCGCATAAATTCAGAGAATAAAAAGTTGAGTCTTATTCTGGATCAGATAAATATTTTAAGATTCGCAAATATGTAATATAAAGGGGCGAGAAAAAGTATCCATCATATGCACTGGTGTGGGACTAAGCGTATTCCATATATACTCTGGTGTGTGAGAAGGATATTCCACCCGAGTGGTCAGAATATGTTGTCAGAAACGAGGCTTTGCCGAGTTTAAAGCCTCGTTTCTGACGACATATTCTGACCACGAGGGTGGAATATCCTTAGTTACACACCGGAGTATATCTGGAATACTTTTTCTCGCATACCTACTAAGTCCAGAATCATGTTTAGCCATAGTACGCCATCAACGAAGCACCATAGTATAATATTAACTTTTTTTCTTTATATGCTATCTCCAATACAACCACTCAATCGCATTACCCGTATCAACAAATGGGTGTAAACAAAGTTTACACCAGCAAATTAGAGTCTCCTACATTAGATCGAAACAATTAACACATAACGGCCCAATAAAAATACGGTCTGAAGACGCCCATGACCTGATGTGTAAACCCAATTACTACATACACAAAATAAATAGGACGCAGTATGAGACAAACTCATATAAAATATTGAAAATTAGACCATATATCCTCCATTCAAATTTGTACAATAATGTTTACAGATCATTTTATGTTTTTATTTTGAGTTATGTATTGCAATTCCGAGACGCTGTCTTCAATTACACAAATATATCCAGTCCAGCCGAAAGTTTTCACTCCGACGGACATTTGTCATTTCAACACGTTGCCGTTTTCAAGAAGTTCTTGCTCACTGGATTATTAAACAAATATTCCAATCACTATCAACTGTCACTATACATATGTTTGGGGAAGAATCAACAACATACAAGGTAAATAGTTTGCTGTCAATTACATGTGTTTTTTTAATGATAATCATGTATTCAGCATTCGGCCAACTGATTTACAGACGCCCCTTACACAACTCGTCCCACAAATTTACGCAAATTTGATAAAACTGGATAAAACATGAAATAAATAATAGCCTACATAACACATCCAGAGCGACGTTGTTGACATTGTTGTCTACTGACAGTACTGTGTAGAGAGCGTGTGTTTGTAAACAATGCAGACGACGTTTGGAAGCCAATACACAAACAGTAGTTCTGGCAGTGTATGACAGGTCAGCCGTGTGAGATAGCCGTGTGAGACAGAAAAATCCCACATGGGCGTGGCTTCGGAAATAACATTGAAATGGACGCTGGGTATGCGAGAAAACGATATTCCACCTGAGTGGCCTCGTTTCTGACAACATTTTCTGGCCACTCAGGTGGAATATCCTTTTCTCGCATACCCATAGTCCATTTCAATGTTATTTCCGAAGCCACGCCCATGTGGGATTTTTCTGTCTCCCACGGCTATCTCACACGGCCGACCTGCCACACACTGCCGGAACTACTTTTTGGCGGGAGACATACTGTCTCCACGCTATTGGGATCGTGATTCTGGCCGTTTCCACGGGTCTACTTTCGGAAGTGGCTCTCTGTTCATCGGGGGACGTCTCAATAGGCTCAATTTGTGTTCGCAATTAACAACAGTCAGGTGACATTTAAAGTCAGTGAGTGAACTGAAAGCAAGTTATTAATAGCAACGGCAATGCTCAACTTTATGTGTAAAATAGTTGGCATGCCCAACTTTTGAAGAGAACAAATTGCTGTTATTGAGACGACCCCCGTATCGTGTACCACGCAGTCGCAATGCGACGTCGAATGCCATTTCTTTTTCATATTGTGGTTTACGGGCGATTTTCGAAAAATTACCCTCTGGGTGAGCGAAACAAAATTCATGAAAACATTTTGCCGTTCATGCAGCACATTACGCAAACATTGTATTAGCGAGTTTACTATACCCCCAGTTAGCTATGTAAACAGTGGGTATGATGAGGTACCCGCGCAATAGGTAATGCGGTCAAATAGGTCACGATGCAGTGACTATTTTCGATCAATAACTTATGTTGTAAGCGATTGTAATGTGTATTTTCAATATTTATATTATTAAAATGTATCATATCGGTACCCCTTTAAGTAATATTTGTATATTTTAAATGTATCGATGTTCTCATGAAGCGCATGAATATAAGTATTAATTAATCCAGTTATTGAGGCAAATCACACAGCCTTAAAACATAGTGCTGGAGTATAAAACCATAGATCGTATATTATTCATAAGTATATCACTATTAAACATTAATTACAATATGTATGCATATTATTAAAACAGTAGATGCTATACCGCTGTTTCGCTATATGTGATATTTATAACAAAAATATTATTATTTTTATTCGTCCGCGTACGGATTTCTGTCACACGCGCCATTTTCAGTTCATATTTTGCCTTGGCCTTTGCATATGAACCGGACTAAGGTTTAAAACAACGCTCGATTCCGTCCAATTCAAATTTCTCTGCAGAATGTTCAGACTAACTACATAAGTAATGCTGCTAAATAAGTGTTAACGGCTGGAACATGGTCATCACTAAAAGGAATAAACCACAGTCATATTATTGAAAAATAAGATTTACTTGATACCTCATGGGGACCGCCATTAATCCAGTGTAAACAATGTACCGTGTAATCCCATTCCCTGAGTAGCCCCAGCTTAGTGAAACGGTGTGCTAATCATATTATGTTCCCCAATAATAGAATCGGTTTGAATTTCTCGGTAAAAACTACGAAAGTCATAAAAAAATAACGATGTATATTTAACATTGGATACGAGTAAACGGTATTACTCTCTCTCATCGGATCGTCAGTTGTCGTCTATATAGCGATTTAACGTACTAATCTGGTCTTAATTTATAGTCAACTTCCAACGCCATTTACAGAATATACGGCTAATTTTGAAAATAAATAACGGCAAATTACAATGACGTCTGCTCTGAAATATCTGTCAACTTGCGGACGTAATTTAAGGAAATCGATTATATTTTAAGACTACATCTGTGACTAATTACGAATTTATGTATGGTCTTTGGCTACACCCGACACATTACACAGATCTAGTTGTAAATACACGTCGATTTGTGTGGAAAAAATCGATAATGCAGTCGTGTTGTGACGAGGTGTTGATCTGATGACACCACACAGCTGTAAATGTTGACTGACCCTTAGGCAATGTTTTGAAATTGACGTGACGTTTTGATGGTGTGTGCCGCAACACCTCACTGTCGACGACAACATGACAATTAACGATATACTCTCGAGTATACACAGATCTATTAGACGGCTGGTTATTTAAAAGAAAAGGTAGTTCAGTACACCTTCGCCGATATTGTTTTTAGAAAATCAGTAATAATTTCCGTAAATGGTGTTGAAAAGTCGACAAAAATTCTATCACCGTATTTAGTTGTGCCGATATTGTTTTAAAAAATCAGTATTTTTTTTCCGTAAATGGTGTTGAAAATTGACAAAATATATAGCCGCATTTCTCCGATATTTGTTTAGAAAATCACCAATTATTTTCGGTAAATGGTGTTGACACAAAATTCAGCGCTCACGCGGAATTAAACAAATAAAAATAAAAAATAATAATTTAATAAATAGACGCCGAATTCTGTGTTTGCGGTCAGTGAATTCTGGTCGTGGTAGCCACATGCGCAGTTCCAACAGTGTTGTGATCAGATGGAGGACGTACTAATAATTATTTCAAATTCATAAAAAAATGTTTTGCTGTCCGAAAATTAATTAATTGTGACAGCCAAAAAAATAGATTTTGGGACAGTAACAAAATTATATGGTATAGACAGTACCTCAAACTTAAAAAAACTTATTTATAGCTATTTGTATTAAAATCATAAAATTGTGAATATATTAAAATCAGAAAAATAATATATATGGAAAAAAAAAAATATATACCAAGTCGAGGTTCGAACCCACGACCTTTCGGGAATCGGTAATTAAATCATAAAAGTTGGCGACATTAACCTCGCGAATATTGCGCCATTTACGACTATTACATTTATACAGAAGTGCTATCAGTATTACGCAACCATTTGAACGTAATAATTATTAAATTATTTTCCAACTCCATCTACAACGATACCGTTACAGAGATACGCTATTGAAACAACATCTATTAGTTAGTACCCATAACATATCGAAGTAATGTATCATTATATATCACAGGAGATAGATTAAAACTATATATACTAATAAACAGAACAATCCGCTTGGCTCGCATGAAAATAGTTCGTGTGATATTGATTATCTCCCTTGCCGAAAGTAGTTCACATATTTATTAATTCCAAATAAGACGTGTTTGCGTACTGATACACGTATGTAGGCATACGCCCAGTCATAATTTTGAAAAGATTTCACATAATATTATGTCACACCTCCAGAGTTCCTGTTGGGTATGCAATTTGGATTACTCGGTTTGTATCCCTATTCTGCAAAGTGCCGATTGATTTTGGCCAAATAAACATACTAAAAATATGAAAATTTCCCCGTTTTTTTTCTTTTTTTTTTTCACATTACGAAAAACCTAAGCTGCCAAAAATATTTTTTGAACAAAATCGATCAAATATTGATTTTATGGGCATCATTCTCTATGGGAGATGTGATCTATAAATAAATTTTCTTCCATAATTTTTGTTTTACTGGGCCTACTTTCACATAATAATTTTTTGTTGTTAGATCATTTCCGAGCTATCTCGCCAGGTTTCGAGATTAATTTCTAAAAAAAAAAGGTTTCCATCGGCAAATTGAGCTGGAACAGACCAACCACGTTCTGTCAGAGTGGGCGTCAACTTGAGACAGAAAAAAAAACATCCACTTAATTTTTTTTAAACATCCGTCAGTGGGTCCCGTAAACCAAGAAATAAAAAAATGGTGTCGCATCCCGTGATGCCTGTGAGCCTTTGCTTCATCAACCTATTTGTGTTTAGAGCAGGCTGTATTTTACAAACACCAGTAACTCATCAAGTTCTCCAAATTTGCAGATTGTACATCCAATAATCAACATCGAATATATTTCTAACAAGGAATTTCTGAGTATGCAAATTCACAAGTGGTTACTTGTCTCCCGCCAGTCAGTACTTTCAGTACTTTGATTGTGTATTGGCTTCCAAACGTCGTCTGGATTGTTTACAAACACACGCTCTCTACACAGTACTGTCAGTAGACAACAATGAAAACAACGTCGCTCTGGATTTGTTATGTAGGCTATTATTTATTTCATGTTTTATCCAGTTCTATCAAATTTGCGTAAATTTGTGGGACGAGTTGTGTAAGGGGTGTCTGTAAATCAGTTGGCCGAATACTGAATATATGATTATTATTAAAAAAAAACACATGTAATTGACAGCAAACTATTTACCTCGTATGTTGTTGATTCTTCCCCAAACATGTGTATAGTGACAGTTGATAGTGGTTGGAATATTTGTTTAATAATCCAGTGAGCAAGAATTTCTTGAAAACGGCAACGTGTTGAAATGACAAATGTCCGTCGGAGTGAAACTTTCGGCGGACTGATATTTGCGTAATTGAAGACAGCGTCTCGGAATTGCAATAAATACTCAAAATAAAAACATGAAATGATTCTGTAAACATTACTGCACAAATTTGAATGGAGGATATATGGTCTATTTTCAATATTTATCCGAGTTTGTCTCGTACTGCGTCCTATTTACTTTGTGTATTTAGTAATTGGGTTTACACATCATGTCATGGGCGTCTCCAGACCGTATTTTTATTGGGCCGTTATGTGTTAAATGTTTCGATCCAATGTAGGAGACTCTAATTTGTTGGTGTAAACTTTGTTTACACCCATTTGTTGATATGGGTAATGCGATCGAGTGGTTGTATTGGAGATAGCATATAAAGAAAAAAAGTTAGTATTATACCATGGTGCTTCGTTGATGGCATACTATGGCTAAACATGATTCTGGGCTTAGTAGGTATGCAAGAAAAAGTATTCCAGATATACTCCGGTGTGTGACTAAGGATATTCCACCCTCGTGGTCAGAATATGTCGTCAGAAACTCGGCAAAGCCTCGTTTCTGACAACATATTCTGACCACTCGGGTGGAATATCCTTCTCACACACCGGAGTATATATGGAATACTCTTAGTCCCACACCAGTGCATATGAAGGATACTCTTATTCTCGCCCACCAGGTGCCACGAGACAAGGATATCCGTATTGTCACACCCATGTGAGATTTCCTCATCTCACCCTACACACGTTCGTCTCACACCTAGCAAATTCTATAATAGGGCAATATTACGGTAAATATGTTTTGAATAGAGGTGAGAAAAAGTATCCATCATTGCACTGGTGTGGGACAAGGATATTCCACCCTCGTGATCAGAATATGTTGTCAAAAACTTGGCAAAGCCTCGTTTCTGACAACATATTCGGATACCCACCCAACGTGAAAGTTGGCAATAATCTGAGTGTGGCCATTCGTACCTTGAAGAATTTATTTATTTAACCCATTCAAAACTCAATAATTGGAATGGACTGTGCTATGCTAATTTTCCGACCATTCAAGCCTACTCCATTTTAATATGGTGTAATTTCTTCTTCTAAACTAGATGGCCGCGGCCTGCATGTCGCGCCTTGTGGCGAGGCATAGACACTAAGAAAACAAAAAAACTTTAACCAAAAAACTTAACCAAAAACTTTAACCAAAAAACTTAACCAAAAACTTCAAAGTAATTTGACCTTGACATTGGGCACAGGGGCCGCACGTGAGGGGGGTAGAATGAAAATATAGATGATGATAAACACCCATGTGAAGTTTCAAGGTAATGGGCAAAGCAGTTGCAGAGATATAGTATAAAGAAAAACGAATTAAAAAACTTTAACCAAAAAACTTAACCAAAAAAACTTAACCACCAAAAAACTCCGTAACCAAAAACTTTAACAAAAACTTGAACCAAAAAACTTAACCAAAAACTTCAAAGTAATTTGACCTTGACATTGGACACAGGGGCCGCAAGGGAGGGTGGGTGAATGAAAATATAGATGATGATAAACACCCATATGAAGTTTCAAGGTAATGGGCAAAGCAGTTGCAGAGATATAGTAATAACGAAAAAAAAACTTTAACCAAAAAACTTAAGCAAAAAACTTAACCAAAAACTTTAACCAAAAAACTTAACCAAAAAACTTAACCACCAAAAAACTTAACCAAAAAACTTAACCAAAAACTTTAACCAAAAACTTTAACCAAAAAACTTAACCAAAAAACTTCAAAGTAATTGACCTTGACATTGGGCACAGGGGCCGCACGGAAGGGGGGTAGAATGAAAATATAGATGATGATAAACACCCATGTGAAGTTTCAAGGTAATGGGCAAAGCAGTTGCAGAGATATGTATAACGAAAAACTTAACGAAAAACTTTAACGAAAAAACGAAAAAACTTAACCAAAAACTTAACCAAAAAACTTAACCAAAAATTTAACCAAAAAACTTAACCAAAAAACTTAACCAAAAACTTAACCAAAAAACTTAACCAAAAAACTTAACCAAAAACTTTAACCAAAGAACTTAACCAAAAACTTCACAGTAATTTGACCTTCACATTGGGCACAGGGGCCGCACAGGAGGGGGGTAGAATGAAAATATAGATGATGATATAAACACCCATATGAAGTTTCAAGGTAATGGGCAAAGCAGTTGCAGAGATATAGTATAACGAAAAACTTTAACCAACCAAAAAACTTAAGCAAAAACTTAACTTAAGCAAAAAACTTTAACCGAAAAACTTAACCAAAAACTTCAAAGTAATTTGACCTTGACATTGGGCACAGGGGCCGCACGGGAGGGGGGGGGGTTGAATAGAAATGAAAATAGATGATGATATAAACACCCATGTGAAGTTTCAAGGTAATGGGAAAAGCAGTTGCAGAGATATAGTATGAACGAAAAAACTCCAAACAAAAACTTAACCAAAAACCTTAACCAAAAACTTTAACCAAAGAACTTAACCAAAAACTTCAAAGTAATTTGACCTTCACATTGGGCACAGGGGCCGCACAGGAGGGGGTAGAATGAAAATATAGATGATGATAAACACCCATATGAAGTTTCAAGGTAATGGGCAAAGCAGTTGCAGAGATATAGTATAACGAAAAACTTTAACCAAAAAACTTAAGCAAAAAACTTAACCAAAAACTTTAACCAAAAAACTTAACCAAAAACTTCAAAGTAATTTGACCTTGACATTGGGCACAGGGGCCGCACAGGAGGGGGGTAGAATGAAAATATAGATGATGATAAACACCCATGTGAAGTTTCAAGGTAATGGGCAAAGCAGTTGCAGAGATATAGTATAACGAAAAACTTTAACCAAAAAACTTAACCAAAAACCTTAACCAAAAAACTTAACCAAAAAACTTAACCAAAAACTTCAAAGTAATTTGACCTTCACACTGGGCACAGGGGCCGCACAGGAGGGGGTAGAATGAAAATATAGATGATGATAAACACCCATATGAAGTTTCAAGGTAATGGGCAAAGCAGTTGCAGAGATATAGTATAACGAAAAACTTTAACCAAAAAACTTAAGCAAAAAACTTAACCAAAAACTTTAACCAAACAAGAGGGCCATGATGGCCCTAATTCGCTCACCTGACTCCATGAACACCAGAGGAGAATGTGACATTGAGTTCATGTGTTTTAAAAAAATTGTGTTATTTTTAGACGGCGGTCATCTTGGATTAAGCGATGACTCTCATTTTACCAAATCTGAAAATGCATCACCCAAGGATCGGAACTTCCTATGAAGTTTGGCCAGCATCGGCCATGTGGTTCCTGAGAAAAAGACGTTCAAAATCTCAAATAAATGGACCTTTTGGCGGCCATCATGGATGACATAATCATCCGATTCCGACAAATATTGATCGATACCTTCAATTTGATAAATGAAATGAGCATATTCGGTCAAGAATAAAATTTGACCACACGGGCCACGCCCATTTTTGACCCCAGGGTCACCATTTTCACAACTTAAAAAGAGCATTGTACATCGATCATTCCTACCAAGTAACGTCGAAATCCGCTAGTGGTTCATGAGAAAAATATTTTTTTAAGAATTTGTGCTATTTTTAGATGGCGGCCATCTTGGATTAGCGATGACCTCCATTATAACTAATCTGAAAAGGCTTCACCCATGGACCATACCTGTGAAGTTTGGCTACCATGGGCCAAGCGGTTCATGTGAAGTAGAATTTTTAAATCTCTAATAAAAGAACGACCTTTTGACCTTTCGGTGGCCATCTTGGATGACATAACCATCAGATTTCGACAAAAAATACACCAGAGTGATCGCCTCATTGATACCTTCGATTTGATATATAACATGACCATATTCGGTCACAAATAAAATTTGACCCCAATTTGACCCCACGGGCCACACACATTTTTGACCCCGGGGTCACTATTTGAACAACTTTGAAAGAGTATTGTACATTGATCATTCCTACCAAGTGTCGTCGAAATCCGGCAAGCGGTTCATGAGAAGAAGTTTTTTTAAGAATTTATGCTATTTTTAGACGGCGGCCATCTTGGATTAGCGATGACCTCCATTTTAATAAATCTGAAAAGGCTTCACCCATGGACCATAACTTTTAAGTTTGGCTACCATGGGCCAAGCGGTTCATGTGAAGAAGAATTTTGAAATCTCTAATAAAAGAACGACCTTTTGACCTTTCGTCCGCCATCTTGGATGACATAACCATCAGATTTCGACAGAAAATGCACCAGAGTGATCGCCTCTTTGATACCTTCAATTCGATATATGACTTGACCATATTCGGTCAAAAATAAAATTTGACCCACATTTGACCCCACAGGCCACGCCCATTTTTGACCCTGGGGTCACCATTTTAACAACTTTGAAAGAGCATTGTACATTGATCATTCCTACCAAGTTTCGTCGAAATCCGGCTAGCGGTTCATTAGAAGAAGATTTTTTAAGAATTTATGCTATTTTTTATATTTTTTAGATGGCGGCCATCTTGGATTAGCGATGACCTCCATTTTATTTTAACAAATCTGAAAAGGCTTCACCCATGGACCATAAAACTTTTAAGTTGGCTACCATGGGCCTAGCGATTCATGTGAAGAAGAATTTTGAAATCTCTAATAAAAGAACGACCTTTTGACCTTTCGGCGGTCATCTTGGATGACATAACCATCAGATTTCGACATAAAATGCACCAGAGTGATCGCCTCTTTGATACCTTCAATTCGATATATGACATGACCATATTCGGTCAAAAAAAATAAAATTTGACCCCAATTTGACCCCACGGGCTACGCCCAGTTTTGACCCCAGGGTCACCATTTTAACAACTTTGAAGAGCATTGTACATCGATCATTCCTACCAAGTTTTGTCGAAATACGGTTGGCGGTTCTTGAGAAGAAGATTTTTGAAGAATTTGTGCTATTTTTAGACGGTGGCCATCTTGGATTACACAATGACGTCATTTTAACAATTTTGTAATCCCCTACCTAAGGACCATGATCATGAAGTTTGGTGACTATAGGCCCAATGGTTACTGAGGGAGAAGACGTTTGAAAATGTTGGCACGGACGGACGACGGACGACGGACACGGACACATTGCTTGGGGTAACAATAGCTCACATGAGCTTCGCTCAGGTGAGCTAAAAATAAAAACTTAACCAAAACTTCAAAGTAATTTGACCTTGACATTGGGCACAGGGGCGCACGGGAGTGGGGTAGAATGAAAATATAGATGATGATAAACACCCATGTGAAGTTTCAAGGTAATGGGCAAAGCAGTTGCAGAGATATAGTATAACGAAAAACTTTAACGAAAAACTTTAACCAAAAAACTTAACCAAAAAACTTAACCAAAAACTTTAACCAAAGAACTTAACCAAAATCTTTAACCAAAAAACTTAACCAAACAACTTAACCAAAAAACTTAACCAAAAACTTTAGCCAAAGAACTTAACCAAAAACTTTAACCAAAAAACTTAACCTTACAGCTTAACCAAAAACTTTAACTGGACACACGTACGCACGTACGTACGTACGCCAAACGGCCGACTATATTGCGCTTTCCGCAAACGGGCGCGACAAAAATGTTTGAAGAAAATTATTTGCAATAAGTGCAGATCCTAATGAGACGGCTCGTTACGAGCCGGCTCATCTGGATCTACACCGTTTGCAACCACTGCAAAAAAGAGGAGTGTGGTGTGAGTTACCTACCCTGGGGGCGGTATGAGTTACCTACCCTGAGGGCAGTGTGAGTTACCTAGCCTGAGGGCAGTGTAAGTTACCTACCCTGAGGGCGTTGTGAGATACCAACCCTAAGGTCTCACGGGACAGTGCGTGGCTAGCTTTAAAAAGAGGGTGGACAAGGTTAATGGTGTTTAACGGCCTATCAACAGCTAATATAAGGTACCTTGAAGAAACACTCGACGATGGACATCAGAGAGTCTGGAAACCCAGAGAGAGGTAGCGTGCCGCTGTACTGCGACTCCAGGACCACCTGGACTAACTTGAACAGCAGTAGGTCAGAGCGCACGGTCCGTAACAGCAGTTGCTTGTGCTCCAGGGTGGGCAGGTACTTGTAGGTGTTGAGGAGGTCCGCGGACAGGTAGGTCGCGCAGTCCACGCAGCTCGTGCTCACGTCCACCGACAAGGCCAGTAACTCTTGCAGGAGTGGCAGGATCTGTGATACATCGGTTAATTGATTTCATAGTTTCCAAAATTATTTTTTTCTCTTTTCATTATTTCTCGACGATATTAAATGTATAAAATGTTGTCATTTGAACCGTTAAAGGTACAAGCCCACTCAAGAGGCACAAACTGTTCTTTATAAGAATTGAATAAGTGTATAATTGTGTAACTATTCCACCAGTTCTAAAAATTACGAGTGCCCGCTATACATTTATAATCATTTAGTAATGTTTATTTTACTGATAGTGATGCACGGTGGTATCAGCCTATTTTCATATGCAAATGAGGCATGATATTTAGGAGATAACTGTATTGAAATTTGTAATTTGGGGAGATACTCAGTGGATTTACGATTGGAAACTGCGATTTAAATTGTAAATCAAAGTTTTCAACCATAAATACACCGAGTATGTCCCCAAATTACAAATTTCAATACGGTTATCTCTATTCTAATGTACAACCATCATTTCTGACTCATTTTCTTGATTTCTGAACCAAATACCAATCCATATGGGCATACCCATTACAACCCTCACTGTATTGGCTGATTTACACCTTGGCTGCAACTGTGACAACTGCCATAAACATAATGCACGAAAATAAATAGTGCAAAGCAAATACGTAAACTAATGAAGAATTGTGTTATCATTTAGAAACTTTTATTTCATCTATATATTCTTTATCATCCACCAATGATTATTTTATCTATGGTTCAACACTACCTTGAATATTAGAATAACTGTCCAATGACATACATTGCTGGGAATTCCCATTCAAAGTTAATAGAAAAAAATGGCCGACATCGCTGATGCTTGCTTGTTGAGCTTGACATTTTACAGTTTTATAAGTGGATCACTTAATGATTGTAATAGTGATGGTTGTGTATATTGAGTGATTGAGTGATATAATGAGGTTTAATGCCCATCTGTGGCTGTGACTGGCGAAATGGGGCTTCGGAAGCTCCTGATCGAATAGCACACTACTGTAGCCCAATAATGATCTATATTGCTTGTTCACAGGTGGAAGATTCGGACCTATGACACAAAATAATGCCTATTAAAACAAGAGGGCCATGATGGCCCTAATTCGCTCACCTGACTTCATGAACAGCAGAGGAGAATGTGACATTGAGTTCATGTGTTTTAAAAAAATTGTGCTATTTTTAGATGGCGGTCATCTTGGATTAAGCGATGACTCTCATTTTACAAAATCTGAAAATGCTTCACCCAGCATCGGCCATGTGGTTCCTGAGAAAAAGACGTTCAAAATCTTGAATAAATGGACCTTTTGGTGGCCATCATGGATGACATAATCATCCGATTCCGACAAATATTGCACCAGAGTGATCGCCTCATTGATACCTTCAATTTGATATATGACATGACCATATTCGGTCAAAAATAAAATTTGACCCCAATTTGACCCCACGGGCCACGCCCATTTTTGACACCAGGGTCACCATTTTAACAACTTTCAAAGAGCAATGCACATCGATCATTTCGTCGAAATCCGGCTAGCGGTTCATGAGAAGAAGATTTTTTAAGAATTTATGCTATTTTTAGACGGCGGCCATCTTGGATTAGCGATGACCTCCATTTTAACAAATCTGAAAAGGCTTCACCCATGGACCATAATTTTTAAGTTTGGCTACCATGGGCCAAGCGGTTCATGTGAAGAAGAATTTTGAAATCTCTAATAAAAGAACAACCTTTTGACATTTCGGCGGCCATCTTGGATGACATAACAACCCGATTTGGACAAAAAATGGACCAGAGTGATCGCCCCATTGATACCTTCAATTTGATATATGACATGACCATATTCGGTCAAAAATAAAAAATTTGACCCACATTTGACCCCACCCCATGGGCCACGCCCATTTTTGACCCCGGGGTCACCATTTTAACAACTTTGAAAGAGCAATGTACATCGATCATTCCTACCAAGTGTCGTCGAAATCCGGCAAGCGGTTCATGAGAAGAAGATTTTTTAAGAATTTATGCTATTTTTAGACGGCGGCCATCTTGGATTAGCGATGACCTCCATTTTAACAAATCTGAAAAGGCTTCACACATGGACCATAACTTTTAAGTTTGGCTACCATGGGCCAAGCGGTTCATGTGAAGAAGAATTTTGAAATCTCTAATAAAAGAACAACATTTGACCTTTCGGCAGCCATCTTGGATGACATAACAATCCGATTTCGACAAAAAATGCACCAGAGTGATCACCTCATTGATACCTTCAATTTGATATATGAAATGACCATATTCAGTAAAAAATAAAATTTGACCCCAATTTGACCCCACGGGCCACGCCCATTTTTGACCCCAGGGTCACCATTTTAACAAATTTGAAAGAGCAATGTACATCGATCATTCCTACCAAGTTTTGTCGAAATCCGGTTGGCGGTTCTTGAGAAGAAATTTTTTTAAGAATTTGTGCTATTTTTAGATGGCGGCCATCTTGGATTACGTAATGACGTCATTTTAACAATTTTGTAATCCCCCTACCTAAGAACCATGACCATGAAGTTTGGTGACTATAGACCCAATGGTTACCGAGGAGAAGACGTTTGAAAATGTTCACGGACGACGACGGACGACGGACGACGGACACATTGCGGTAACAATAGCTCACATGAGCTTCGCTCAGGTGAGCTAAAAATCCCATTACCCCACCCACTTAGTCTCGAACAGTACCATCTTCAGGCCCGTAGCCAGACCTGTTTGAAGTGGGGGTCGTTTCGAAGGCCCAAGGGGCCCGAGATATCTAGGGGGTCTAAAAAAGTGGACCTCGAGGCTGGGGGGGGGGGTGTGTCGTCCGACCATCCCACTCCGCCCCCCCCCCCCCCCCCCCCCCCCCCCCCCCCCCCCCCCCCCCCCACCCCCCCCCCCCCCCCCCCCTCCTGGTTACAGGCCTGATCTTCTATATAGAAAGGTGGTAAAGAATATGGCTATTATAGAAAGAGCCCTCTCTTTTCCGATTCGCACAAAAACAATAAACATCGATTAAATGTAAGACTTATGTCTCTGGCAATCGATAAAGGTATTAGGTGTGTGAACATACCGACTTCAAATCGCTGTTTCAAGCATTTATTTAGTTATTCGCATTTTGATTACCCCATCCAAAGCGAAATTTGCGTGTACGAAAGAATCTCACACAGAATTGGAGGCCGTCGGGCGTGGATTATCGGTCATATTTGGCCGATAGCTGATCGCCAGCTGAAACTAATGTTGTGCACCATGACCATATACATTAGAAACTCAAACCATACAAAGTTTGTCCAATTGTGATCTTTCATCGATCTAAAAAACACATTTAATTGTTAAAAAAAAGAAGAGGAAACACCCATACCCCTCCAAGATTTTATCATTTTCAAGCAGTTTGGACAACACAGTTCAGCAACTTTTTTTTCATGAAAATTTTAGTAAAAAATGAGGAAATCCACAAAAAAGAGGAAGATTCACATCTCTGTTAGAATTCTAGCATGACGGGTGTTTCATTGATATAATGGCGAACAGTGCAGATCCTGATCAGACTGTGCGGATGCACAGGGTGATCTGGACCTACGCTGGTCACAAGTCCCATAAGTCCCATTCCTCCAGTCACATGTTTGTGCCTGTGATGGGAGAAATGGGGCGTATAGGTTTTGCGACCAGTGTAGATCCAGATCAGCCTGTGCATCCGCACAGTCTGATCTGGATCTGCACTGTTCGCCATTCCATCAATGCAACACATTTTATGCTTCTAACAAGCAATATCAATCGTTATCAGGCTTCAAGAGTGTTTTATTTGATCAGGAGCTGCACTAGTCACAAATCCCCATTTATCCAGTCATGGCCACATTTATGTCTTATTAGGAATATAAAGTTCTTTGTACGATTAAAATGTTCATAAGTGAAAACTAATGATAGTCTGCAAATTTCACATTAACACTATTTTCTTGTAAACAATTATTGGATTTACATTTAATAAGCATAGGCTGCATCTGCTCAATAATGTAAATCCATCAATTGAAATGTCCAGACACTTCTAAATTTGCACGTACAAACATTTTAGTCGTACAAAGTTTTGTGAAACGGCCCCCTGTTATAGTTTGTTTATCCCGTCAACACAGTGCGTATGTGCCGTGAAACACGGTGCCGCGAAACATTTTTGATATCCAGTCAATACAATTTTTGCATTTTACAGCCATTTGAAGGTGTTGACGTGACGGGATAAATAGAATAGTAGGTTAGTGCCGTGAATGGGAAAAAATATCTGGCGCGGCACGGAAACGAGATGTGCTCGGTAGAGCCTCGCCCATCCCGTTTCCAGAGCCTTGCCAGATATTTTTTCCCATTCACGGCACTAACCTACTATTCTCTATGTCTCTCACCCTTGGACTGCAGCCACTGCTACCATCTGTTGCATGCTTGGGCTCGCCGGCGTTGATGGCAAGATTGATGTACGAGATCACCTCTGTCTTGTGAGCGGCAAGCATATCGTGGGCTAGTAACCGAGACGCCAGCGACCTCCGTATACACCGCACCTCAGTCAGGTCCCTGTGGTACAGGTCCACCTTCAGGACCTGCACTAACGACTTCAGCAGCAACCACGCCTTCACCCACAATGCCGGTGGCGACGCGACCTTGCTTCGGATAGTCGAGTCGACACACCAGACTATCAAGTCCCAGTCGACACGAATCGTGCCAGGCTGTGCAGTGTTCAGCTCCATCAACAGCTTGTTCACCTTGTGCACATACGTAAGGTCGGTATCACTGTCCATGAACGTTCGATGTATAACGCTTGTTATCAAATCTGATGGGATTACGTAAGAATTTTTCAAATATTCCAGGAAATTTAGTGCATGTTCTAACTGTAATCCATCTTCTTCCTTACAAACTTCAATCATGTTACAGTGGGTGGGCGGCAGGTCGGACTTTGTAGCACATCCATGGTCCTCAATATTCAGGAGACTCAGGAAGCGCCCCAGCTGATCTATTTCTTGTGTGCGCGATAAAACACTAGTCCGCTTAACTGATGTATAGAGTGGCTCCCGACGTATCGATTGGTTCGATTTCACAAAGTTTATTTTGCGTTTTCTGTTTGTCCGTATTTCTGGCAAAGAAATTGACGGTATTGACAATGGTAATGGAGATGGTAATGGTGATGATGAAATATCACAGATTGATGTTGCAGCACTATCAGCAATATCCCTGTTCTTGCCATAAATGGTGGATGTACATGTAGTTACACTCATAATCTCTTCATTTATAATGCTGCCACTATTTACATTACAACTATTGACATCAGAAAATATTGGTACATTTTTGTCAACAGTAACACTCGGGGGAGGATTATTTGTAACATAATCTTCATCATGCTCATGTTTTGAATCAATTATGCCATTAACACATTCAGTTTTGGCTAAATTAAATGTCACAGGGCGATTTTTATAATCGTCGTCAACTTCACTGCCACAAATATCAGAGTTGGTGCTGATAATTGCATATGAACTGTCATCCGTAGTATTATTTAAACATTCAGAGTCAATTCCAACATTGTCTTTACCTTCAAAAATACCAGTAACTGTAATGGTAATGTCAGTAATGGCAACAGTGCCAGCCACATCATGATTTTCTTTGGCATCATTTATTTCAATACTAGTGTTAATTTCATTGGCATTATTTATTTCATTACTAGTGTAAATTTCATTGGAATTATTTATTTCATCAATTTCACTAGGGCTACTTTCATTAAGTTTTGAACATACATGACCAGCACTATCAAATTCTGATTCATGCTCAGAATGACTGTCCATTGTTGCAGGACTCCGATTTCCATTGTTGGCCTCTCCGATATCAATCTCATCTCCGAGCGTGTCATCCACAGTCGAGTGGGGCAAGTCACTGACACTGATACATTCAGGAACAGACTCGGATCTCTCAATGTGTGGAAATATGTCCAGAAAGTGTCGTCCTTGGCTGGGTGATGTAACAATTTTGGATTGAACATCAATTTTCTTGGAAAGTTTGATTTTCAAAAGACCCATTCGCACCCTTTCCTTAAAGAACTCAATGTTTTTCAAACTCCCGAAGGGACTTGGAAGCGGACTAGAATTAGTGGAGGAGTTTGGACTGTTGATCAATGCCAGGTTCTCATCACTATCACGGCGTTTGTTATTCAGTATGCCTCCTGCATCATTATCACATCTACTCAGATTAATATCCAGCGGTTTCAACATGTCAAAGATGTTTTTCTGCACTAAACCTGTTGTGGCCGACATGGAGTCCTTACGTTGAGAATACAAGACTTTTTGGAATTTTTTAGGATGATCGTCGGAATCTGATTCAGAATCAGTGCTGGATATTATCTGCCTACGTTTAACAAGATAAAAGCGGCTATCATCAGAATCAGTACCGGTCTCGGAATCTGTACTTTCAATCCGCATCCTATGTTTAGCAAGTCGATACCTACTTTTATCTCTGTGATGGCGACTTGATTGTCTGTGGCTGAGAATCTTGCATGAGTGTTTATTTTCTTTTTTCGCACTTTCATCACAAGAAACCCGATGAGATTGACATTTGTGTATCGGTGATTGCTCACAGTTTGCAACATTTGATTTTAATGTTTTACATTTATTTCTTGTTTCCAGAACTTTTTGTTCACTTAATGACTCCCTTGATTTGTACAAATTCAAGCATTCGTTGCAACGTTCTTGTTTCCTTTCACTGGAATTCTTGCACGATAATCTGATTACCCTGCAATCGCTATCTGAATCAGAAACTGCAAACAATTGTGGAAAAAACTTTTTCCATCTGTCTTTGGATGGATGTCTCCGGCGTTTGGAAGACGACCGTATAGGGAGTACTGTTTGTACAGAGCCAAGATCTGGGAGGGGTTGGATGTAGGGAAGGTCTCTGTCAATGACGTCCAGACTGGGCAAGCTGTCGTCAGATAAAGTGTCCAGAGAAAGATCCAACTTGGGATTTGATTTGTTTTCATGGCGAGCATCGGCACTACTACGGCGACTGACGGCACTGCCACGTGACCTGCAATATAGAGAATAATAGGTTAGTGCCGTGAATGGGAAAAAATATCTGGCAAGGCTCAGGAAACGGGATGGGCGAGGCTCTGCCGAGCACATCCCATTTCCGTGCCGCGCCAGATATCTTTTCCCATTCACGGCATTAACCTACTATTCTATTTATCCCGTCAACACCGACAAATGGCCTTAAAATGCAAAAAATAACACCCCAGCCACTACACATGTTCATACGAGGTGATTAGGTCGTATTGACAGGATATCACAAATATTTCACGGCACCGTGTTTCACGGCATATACGCACTGTGTTGACGGGATAAACATGTATATGTTACATAGACGATCTTACACAAGTGATGATTTAATTTATTTATTAACCTTGTTTATGGATTTCATACAAAATGAGGTAATGCCGAGTATCTTATGAAATCAGTGACAGAGGTCGGTAAATAGAGGATCTTACATGAGTGATCTTACACCTCGTTTAATGATTTCATAAGAAACGAGGCTATGCCGAGTTTATTATGAAATTAGTCAACAGGGTTAATAGAGTATCTTACACGATTGATGATTTAATACGATATTTATTAACCGCGTCTACAGATTTGTGAAGGACACAGAGTGAGAAAATTAATGGGAGATAAGTCATCAAACATTTTCAAAAACAATATGCTTCTTTGTCTTACCGTGATAAACATGTGATCCGTCAAGTATAACTTGAGTTATTGCGTTGACAAGGATACAAAATGCGAAAATTAAACATGGCCACCAAAGGGTGATAAGTCATCGGAATGTTTAAAAATCTAAAATTTATTATGTTAATACATAATACATCCCGTTTTTTCAAATGGGCGTATAAAAATGAAAGTAGCTTTAAAAGGCCCCAGCATCAGCCACGTAATAATACAAAGGCGCATCTCATTTTCAAGTCTCATACAAAAGACCTGGGGGCCGTTTCACAAAACTTCTTACGACTAAAATGTTCGTAAGCGCAAATTTAGAAATTTCAATTGATGGATTTACATTTATTGAGCATAGGCTGCATATGCAACAATTATTTACAAGAAAACAGTGTTAATGTGAAATTTACAGACTATCATAATTTTGCACTTACGAACATTTTAGTCGTAGGAAGTTTAGTGAAACGGGCCCCAGTGGGCTGGAAATACTATGACAGTAGTTATTCATGCCAAGGGTATGGATTGATATGATTGGGTTTTAGGGACATTCAACAGCAAGGTCATATACAGCAAAAATGCCCTTTTTGACAGACGGACGGACTGACGTACGATCAGTACCGAGGGTAATTGTATTAATGTGGAAGAATGTATCATTACTAAGTAATGTATGTGTGCAATATGAATTTATTAGCTGAAGGCAAACAGAAATTATCGGTGATTTGAGAAACTCTTACAAAAACTTTCAAATAAATAAATAAACATACGGAAGAACGTACGATCAGTAGCAAGGGTAATTGTATAAATATGGAAGGATGTATCGTTACTAAGTAATACATGTGTGCAATATGAAGATATTAGCTGAAGGCAAACAGAAATCATAGGTGATTTGAGAAACTCTTACAAAAATATTCAAATGGAATGAATGAATGATGTATAGTTACTATTAAGTAATGCATGTGTGTAACATGAATACATTAGCTGAAGGCAACCAGTAATTATAGGTGATTTGAGAAACTCTTACAAAAGCTTTAAAATAATAAACGGACGGACGGACGGACGGACAGACAGGGCGAAACCTATAGGGCACCACCGATTCTCGGCAGGGCCCTAATAAACTGAAATATGGTGTCAGGCACCCTTACTACACAGTATCACTTGACCCAAGTAAGATTCAGCACAGTGGGGACTGAAAGTGAAAGTGAATGGTTTTAACATCCCAGCAACAGCTATACTCAACAAAACTAGAAACGTCCCTGTTTTATAGTCGGTGTAGCTCTGTCTATGTATGTACCACATGTTCAAAGTACATGTATTTTAAACCGTGGCGATGTTCAGAATACGATCGTGTAGAGTTTAGCCGATACACACGGTTTACATAGCGGCCAGTGACCGGAACGTTGATTTCCACTTTTTGCACGTGCACGCTATACTTGTCATCGATAAGGTGATTCAGTTCATGTTGTACCATTCATGCGATAGGGGCTATTCGGAAAATTAAAAAACTTTTTGAATTTTTCACTGTTTTCGATATGCCACGGCTTTCCGAAAACGAGCGAAATCAGGCAATTGGGATGCTTGCGGGTGGGATGGCCACCAGGGCGGTCGCGCCTCGGTTTGGTTGCTGTCGGAAGACGATTGATCGTCTTGCAGCCCGGTACCAGCAGACTGGGGCTGTTCACGACCGGCAGCGACCTGGTAGGCCTCGTGTAACGACGGCTAGAGCCGATCGTTACATTATGTTGACGCACTTACGTCAACGTCGATTGGCAGCCAGTCACTGCTAGGCGATACGGTGTCTCAGGGCAGACCTTAATTCGCAAACCGGTTACGTCGTAACGGCCCAACCAAATCCGGCATGCCGCCCGTACATCTGGTCAGATAAATGACCCAACGTCAACGTGCTGCCAGATGTTATGGGCGCGACGTCATTCTTGAACTGGAGAAGGGCCTGACTGGAACGGTTTTGTTCACCGATGAATCTGGTTCAAGTTAGTCATGCTGACGGCATACAGGCGTAAAAAATGAAAGATCACGATTGTTGCATTGTGAGAAGAACCAGGTTTGGGGGGTTGGGAGCGTTAATGGTCTGGGGTGGTTCTTGGGAAAACGGGAAGGGACGATTTGGTTTGTTGTAAGGGAACATCAATGCACAAGTTTATGTTGCAGATGTGATAAATGCTCCATTTTGGCCCTTTTTTCCATTGATCCGTCTTCAGCTTGGTCTCCTGGTGTGAATGATGCACGACAATGCCCGCCTCACGTAGATGCCAGGTATAGTGTTGTTTGTTTGTTTCACCATCATTACTTACAGCAAAACAACGTCGACGTCATTTGCCCATGGCCCGCGGTCTCCACGGATCTCAATCCCATGAGCACATTATGGGATGAGCTGGGCCGCAAAGCACGAGCTAACCATCAGATTGACAATGTTCGCGATTTCACATGGGCGTTACAACGGGAATGAGAGGATTTGCCCAACGCATGGTATTGCGTACGTCACGTGATGCGGCGTTAGGATCATTGCATGCATTCATGGCAAATGGTGGCCACACTCGGTACTAACGAGATTTACTGGATTGTGCCACATTACTTATTGAAATTCATCTCTAAACTTTAAGTAACACATTTCTGAGTTTTTGTGGATTTTTGATTTTGACCCTACCGCCTTGGCCGGTTATCTCTCGAATATTTAACAAGAATTCCAAATGCAATTTATTGTTTGCTTTGATACAGAAGATGGATATGACACTTGTTTTCCCATTTTGATTTTTTAAAAGTAAAAACCCTTTTGGTTTTTGATGAATCTTTCCTTAAATACATGAGGGGACGTTTCTGTTTTGCTCAGTATATAAGGTTATATAGAGCAGTTTATTTATTCTCATTCGACAGACCTGTGGGATGGAAATTCATGTTGTACTATGAAAGTATTTTTTGATGCTAAAGGTGAGGTTGAACCCACGCCTCTGGGTTCGAAGTAAGGGCCCGGTTGCTCAAAAACATCCGTTAGCTTAACGGGACTGTTAAATCCTTAACTGAATGGTTAATAATCTCTGTTTTACAGAGATTTTAACCATTCAGTAAGGAATTTAACAGTCCGTTAAGCTAACTGTTGTTATTGAACAACCGGGCCATGATGTTTCTAGCCCCTATACCACAAACCCATCCCTGACCGTCCTTTGAGGTTGCACTGTACGAACCTTGGCCGTTTATGAATGCACGGAAAGTCGTCTCGCTGGCTGTATCACGTCCTCGCTTCACTCGACACTATATAACCACGTCTGGAAAAACACGAAAACGGATAAGTTATTTGGTACTATTGAAACTTTTTAGGAATTAAATGCGGGGGGGGGGGGGGGGACATAGTATGTGGATGCACAGGGCTGATTGGATACTACAATGATCGCACAACCATAAGCCCCTTCAGTGGCGTAGCCAGAGCCTTTTAAACACCGAGCGCAATGAGCACTTGTCCTTGTTGACGTTGCAGAGCGAGGAGAGGTCGGTTATGGACGCTGGGGCAACCCCTTCACAATTTAATTTTTAAAAAATCTTACATGCATTTCCTGACATAATTTTAGTTGTCAACAAATTATTTTGCTCTTTTTATCAGGAATACTTTCCCAAATCTTAGAGATGGCAGAATCAATTTATAATATTTGCTACCAGGGGATTGTCCCCGGGATAAAACTTCGAGGCATTACCATTACATTGGTCACGGTGTCAAGTCACGATCTGCTTGTATGTTGAATAGATAACAAATTAAAAACATAGCTGTTCGCAAAATATCACGAGGTAGTTGCCCTCAGGCATCCATAATGTACATCTCCGTTTCCTGTAACCACGGACCGGACCCGCTAAAAACGGTGCTGCGACCTGAGTTATGTATATTGCAATTTCGCTTACATTTTTTTTTAGTTGCTACAGTGGGTTAAAAGGGTTAAATATAATCTTGCTGGCCCCTCAATGGGCGTTACATTTATTACAACAACCATACAGCAATTTACATACATGTACGTTTATTGCAAGACTTGCAATATGAATTAAAAATTATAATATTAAAAAGGTACATATTTTAACACTTGCAATGTGCCAATGCAAGTGTTAATAATATTGTTCCTTTTTAATATTTAATATTTTTAAATTCAATTATGTCATGTGATAGAAAAAAAAATAATTGCCTACCGACCGACCCACTTCTAAAATGCTGTGGGTAGGGTTACAGGAACAAAACAAGTTTTAAGGACGGCCTCAACGGGGCTACGGAGCTGCCCTTTTCTCCAGTCACAGCCAATATGGGAGAATCTGCAAATTAATTTCTCTCGCAACTCCATGCATTAAACAAATTTCATTGCTGAGAGTATGTTATTTTGTTGGTTAGAAAATCTAAATATTTTCCTTATATGTGCTTAGTCAAATGAAAGTGGTCACAACGATTTAAGGAGGTTCGCGACTGCGAGTTCGCACCTCATAACTTTCGCACCTTCATACGTTTTCGAGGTTTCGCTACACCAAGTTAATTACCCCAATTAAACAAGTTGCCTGGTTATGCGGGTCCAGATAAATGCTCAATCTTGGGTAAGGTTAAATTAACAATATGGTCACGAATCCCAATACCGGTAGTCGTGAAAGCTAAGAGGTGCCATGATGCAGCTCACATTGCATGATGCATATTTATAAAACTGCAACATTTAACTTTTGACAAAGTGCAGCCTTATTTCCATAAGTAATGACTATGAATGAAGATGTTCCAGGTATTGGTATTCAACATTTACACGTCTTTGACTATAATGATGGAAAACAATGAGGTATTTAACCTTACAATGCTGAATTAATTTGTGATCGTTCTGCTGTTTTTTTAAAAATTTCCATTTTTATCATCTAAAACTCGGTTTTCTGGCAGCACTTTAGATTCAATTCCAATGGAACTGATTCTAAAATGTTGCCAATCATGTTTTTCCTGAGGAGAAAAGACAAAATAAGAACTAGGAAATGAGCGCTTGTAGACAAGCGCATGTGTATCCCCCTCCCCAGATACAAGTAGTTTGAAAAAAAGGGTTGTTCCAAGTTATGCTCACGGAAGGACAAAATAAGTGACAGAAAAACAACAAGGAGATAACCTAAAAAATAGTGAGGCAAGAGTTGTCATTCTTGCGTGACACACCTTTAGGGTCGTGGTTATGCATGTGTGAAGTTTCATTGAAAATTTTTCCAAAGGCGGGTGTTAGAGTTATGCTCAGACCGAAATCAGTGCACAAACAACAAAGGGAGATAACTAAAGAAAATTAAGACGCAAGTGTGTCATTCTTCGTGCGTCACACTTTGGGTGTACTTTATGCATGTGTGAAGTTTAATAACTAGAAAAATGTATTCATAGAACACGGATGTCCCACATATGCTTTGATAATTAAATGAGGCCAAATTCCAAGTGCAAAATTTTCTTTTACTGAGCGTTAAAGTTTTTGAAGCACAAAGTATGTGACCTTGTCCCTGGGCTTGCCGGGGGCAGATACGAACGTGGATTGGCACAGGGCGAAAGAGGACATTAGAGCATGCATTATATGAAATATGAGCTGATCGTGAAGAAAACAGAAATTATAAGATATTTACTCTGAGGTTAAGTTTTTGAAGCATTAGTATGTGATCTTTACCCTGGGCTGGCGGGGGGCAGGGTACGAAACGTGGAATGTGATTTGCACATGGCGGTAGAGGACCATTAGAGCAACGCGTTTATTATGAAAATATGAAGTTGATCCGTGAATGGAAAGAAAAATATAAGATATTTACAGGTAGTGTTAAAGTTTTGAGAGCACCAAGTATGTAACCTTGACCTGGGCTTAGCTTGGCGGGGGCAGGGACAAATGTGATTTGGCACAGGGCAGTAGAGGACCATAAGGCAATGCGTCATATGAAATATGATGATGTCCATTGAAAGGAAAACAGAAAATTAGAAAAGATATTTTCCCGAAGCGTTCAAGTTTTTGAAAGCAACAGTATGTAACCTTGACCCTGGTTGGCGGGGGCAGGTACGAACGTGAGCGGTAGAGGACGTTTAGGGCATTGTGTATATGAAATATGATGCAGATCGGTTGAAGGATGAAGGAAATTATGAGACATTTTACCAGTGTGTTAAAGTTTTGTGACGGTACGGACAGTGGTCGGACGGGGGAGGAGGGACGCTCGTTCCTCGAATGAATACTTGTTGGTGTTTTTACTCTATAAAATCCCAACAAGTGCACTATCCTACCCTACCCAATAAGATCCCCGTGACGCTTACAAAAGTACCCATTCGTGTGTTTGTGTGCGGACGGACGGGACCGACGGACAAGGGTAACACTAAATGCCCCTCACTATCGTGGGTGGGGCATAAAAATTATTCCAAAGGGTGTTCGAGTTAATGCTCTGGATACGAAATCAGAGCATGAAACAAAAAGGGAGATAAGGTAAACAAGAATTCCGCCAGACAGAATCAAATGCCTCGCCTGGGCTGTTAGCAGAACCATATTATACAATTATTGACTGTGAGCCAGGGACTATAAGATGATTATTCTATGGCTCATAGTCAATAATTGTTTTGATTATTTGATAATAGTCTGTATATAGCTCTTCGAACTTATGCTTACTCGGACACAAATTTAAAAAGATTTGAAGGGAAAAAAAATGAAAAAAAACAGGGAAAAAAGTTTAAAAATTAAAACTAAACTAGAAATGGACGCCTTGTCGACAAGCGCATGTGTTCCCCTTCCCGAGATAACCAAGTAGTTTGAAAAAAAGGTTTCTGAGTTATGCTCCGGTAGACAAAATCAGTGACGGAAAAAACAAAGGGAGATAACTAAAAATTAGTGATGAAAGAGTTGTCATTCTTGCGTGACACACCTTAGGGTTGTGGTCTATGCATGTGTGAGTTTCAAGAAAATATCCAAAGAGTGTTCGAGTTATGCTCCAGACACGAATCAGTGCACGAAACAACAAAGGGAGACAACTAGAAATTAACTCACGAAGTGTTGTCATTCTTACGTGCCGGACACACCTTTGGGTCGTTTATATGCATGTGTGAAAGTTTAATAACTAGAAAATGTGTTCATTAGAACACGGAGGTGCCCTCATATCGCTCTTTGATAATAATGGAGGCCAAATTCCAAGTCAAAATTTCTTTTACCTGAGAGTTAAAGTTTTTGACTAGCCCCAAGTATTGTGACCTTGACCTGGGCTTGGCAGGGGCAGGACAAACGTGGATTTGGCACAGTGCGGTTAGAGGACCATTTAGGAGCAATGCATATATGAAATTATGAGCTTGATACATGAAAGAAAACAGAAATTATAAGATATTTACCTGAGGTAAAAGTTTTTGAAGCATAAGTATGTGATGTTACCCTGGGCTTGGCCGGGAGGGGGGCCGGGACCGAACGTGGATTGGACAGGGCGGGTAGAGGGGTACCATTAGAGCAAAGCATATATGAAATATGAAGTTGATCCGTGAACTGGAAAGAAAATTTATAAGATATTTAATCTGAGCGTTTAAAGTTTTTGAAGCACCAAGTTGTGACCTTGACCCTGGGATTGGCGGTGGCAGGGACGAATGTGGATTTGGCACAGGGCGGGGAGATGAACCATTAGAGCAATGCGTATATTGAATATGAAGATGATCCATGAAAGATAACAGAAAGTATAAGATATTTACCCGAGCGTTTAAGTTTTTGAATAACTAAGGTATGTGAAACCTTGAACCTGTGCTTGGCGGGGGCAGGACGAAACGTGGATTTGGCTCAGGGCGGTAGAGGACATTTAGAGCATTGCGTATGTGAAATATGAGCTGATCCGTGAAAGAAACAGATACTTATAAGATATCTTACTCCGAGCCATAGCATTAAAGTTTTTTAGCACCAAGTATGTAACCTTGACCCTGGGCTTGGCCGGGGGCAGGACGAACGTGGATTTGGCACAGGGCGGTAGAGGACCATTAGAGAATGTGTATATGAAATAGAAGCTGATCAGTAAAAGAAAACGAAATTTATAAACTATTACTGAGCGTTAGAGTTTGAAGCAACAAGTATGTATGACCGTGACCTGGGCCTTTGCCCGGGGCAGCAGGACGATCGTGGAGTTGGCACAGGGGTGGTAGTTTGGTCGTAGTGAAACCATCAGTGCATTGTGTTTCGGAAATATGAAGCAGATCGGTCGATGGATGAAGAAATTTATGAGACATTTCCGATGTGTTTAAAAGTTTTGTGAAGGACGGGCCGGTACGGGAGGAAGGGACCGCACGCCACATTCACTACGGAAATGATTACTTGTTGGGTTTTTACAGTATAAAAAATAACCCAACAAGGTACCCAACACTATCCTAACTCTACCAATAAGATCCGTACGCTTACAACAAGTACCATTCGTGTGTCGCGGACGGAACGGACGGACAAGGGTAACTTAAAATGCACCTCCACTATCGTGGGTGGGAATAAAAAATATTCCAAAGGGGTGTTCGGAAGTTATGCTCTGGATACAAAATCAGAGCACGAAACAACAAAGGGAGATAAACTCAAACAAGTATTCCGCGGAATTAGTGCCTTCGCCTTGACCTCGAGCCTGGCCCGAAAGCTTATTGTCATGGCCCGAACCATATTATACAATTATTGACTATTTGAGCCATAGAATATCAGGATTATATTCTATGGCTACTAGTCAATATTGTTTTATTATGTGATAATAGTCTGTATATGCACTTACGACCTTATGTACTAGAAACAAGAAACGAGGCAAGCCACGAAGGCAAGTTTTTTCCAAAGCATAGACACTTGGATACATAATTATACCCACTTTTGTAGGAACTAGATGGCCGTGGACTGCATGTTCGCGCTTGGGGCGAGGCATGGACACTAAAAAATAGATATAGTATGATGGAAAAAGTGTTAACCAAAAACTTTAACGGACACACGGACGAACGGGGACGACGGAGTTATGCCTAAAATGCCGACGATATCGCGCGTTCCGCAACAGGTGTGACAATGAGATAAACACCAATGTGAGTAATAGTATTGGGTGAAGCAGTTGCAGAGATATAGTACACGAAAAAACTTTAACAAAAAAAATTCAAAAGTATTTGACCTTGACATTTTGGGGGGGCAAAGATCGCGCTTTCCGCAAGAAGGTGCAACAATGATGATAAACCCCATGTGAAGTATGAAGGTCTTGGGTGAGCAGTTGCAGAGCTATAGTACACGAAAAAAACTTTAACAAAACAATTCAATGTAATTGGACCTTGACATTGGGCACAGGATCGCGCTTTCCGAAAGCAGGTGCGACCAATGATGATAAAACATGTGAAGTAGAAAGTATTGGGTTGAAGCAGTTGCAGAGATATAGTACACGAAAAAAACTTTAACAAAAAATTCAAAGTAATGACTTGACATTGGGCACAGGATCGAGCTTTCCGCAAGCAGGTTGCGACAATGATGTATAAACACCCATGTGATGTCTTCAAGGTATTGGGTTGAAGCAGTTGCAGAGATATAGTACACCAAAAAAAACTTTAACAAAAAAATTCAAAGTAATTTGACCTTGAATTGGGCACAGGGCCGCAGACAGGTGGGGGTTAGAATGAAAATATGGATGATGATAACACAACCCATGTGAAGTTTCAAGGTTATTGGGCGAAGCAGTTGCAGATATATGTAATACAAAAAAAGTTTTTAACCAAAAACTTTACCAGACGTACGTTAAAAATGTTAACGTTGAAAATGGGTAAAAGTCAATTACGTAGAAATAATAGGTGATGAGGAGGTTGAAAAAATTGTCTCATGTTGAATAGTTGTATGTGGTAGGCACCCTTGGTTAGGAAGCTTGTGAAAGTTTGGTGGTCCTAGGTGTTACTAGTACCAAAGAAAGAAATGGTTCCTTAAACACGAAAAACATACTATTGTTTAATCGCGAAAACTTACATTGAAAATGGCTAAGTCGACTGCGCGGAAAAAAAAATTGGGTGAAGTTAAAAAAAAAAGTAACAGGTTGGATAGTTGATATGTGGTGGGCACCGGCTTGATTATGAAGCTGTGAAAGATTGGTGGTCCTAGGCGGTTACCAGTACCAAGAAATGGACTTAAACTCGAAACTTAACATTGTAAACGCGAAACTTAACATTGATGGCTACTAAGTGACTACGCTCGAAAATAAAAATGAGGTCAAGATAAAAAAAAATAGTAAACATGTTGGATAGTGATATGTGGATGGGCACCCCTTGATTATGAAGCTGTGAAAGTTTGGTGATCCTAGGTGGTACAGTAACAAGAAAATCGGACTCAAACACGAAAACTAAAATGATTTGTGGACGCGCCCGCCGCGCCGCCCGCCCGCCCGGCTTTCACCAATCCAATGCCTGGAGTTTTTTCAAAAAACTGGCTAATAAATTGAAAAAGAATTTGAAATTTTTTTTTTTTAAAAAATTGAAAATAATAATGCTTGCTACTGGAAGCCAGAATTTTTTTTTAATAGTCCTATATTTTATCTACATATATTCTGCACAGGTCACACATAATGCACAATATTTTCAACACAGTTTACGGGAAATGTAATATACAAAAAAATAAAATATTAATGTTCGGCTACTGGAGCCCAGAATTTTTGTTAATAGTTAACGAAAATCGTAATAACTTACTGTTATAAATTACCTGTAATAAGTTAGTGGTCAGTTAAAAATTGAAAAAGAATGTAAAAAAAAAAAAAATGGGAAAAAAAAAAATTAAATTTAAAAAAAATAAAGAATTAATGCTCCCTACTGGTGCCCAGAATGTTTTTTCATAGTCCTAATATTTATCTACATATCATATATACCACAGGTCCACATATTGCCACAATATTTTCAACACAGTTTACGGAAATGTAATATAATCATTTACCTGTATAAAATGTACCTGTAAGTGTCAGTGGTCAGTTGCACATGCTAGCACTATGTCACAGGTGAATAGTCTGATTATAGCACTTAGACCTTTGCTACTAGACTAAAAATTGAAAAAAATAATTTGAAAAAAAAAAAAAAAAAGAAAAAAAAAAAAAAAATAAAAAAGAAAAAAATGGAAAAAAAAAAAAGTTTAAAATTATATTAAGGCTTGCTACTGGAGCCCAGATTTTTGTTTAATAGTCCTATATTTATTACATATATACTGCACAGGTCCCACATATGCCACAATATTTTTCAACAAGTATTGTCAAGTTTTTGTTAGAGTGCGCCAAAACAAAAAGGGTGAGGATATACTCAAAATTAGCTAGGCAAGAGTTGTCTTTCTTGTGCGCGACACACCTCCCGGAGTTGTGGTCTATGCATGTGTGAATAGTTTCATAAAAATATTCCAAACGGGTGGTCGAGTTATGGTCAATCAGTGCGCGAAACAAAAAGGGAGAAAACTCAAAAAAATTAGATATGAAGTGTTGTCACTCTTGTGCGCGACACACCTTCGGGTCGTGGTCTATGCATGTGTGAAGTTTCATGAAAATATTCCAAAGGCGTGGTGGAGTTCTGTTCGGGACACGAAATCAGTGCGAGTAACAAAAAAGGGAGATAAACTCAAAAATTAGCTATGCAAGAGTTGTCATCTTGTGTGTGACACACCTCGGGTCAGTGGTCTATGCATGTGTGAAGTTTCATGAAAAATATTCCAAAGGGTGTTCGAGTTATGCTCCGGGACAAGAAGTGTCTGGCGGCGGAACGCGGACGCGGCACGCTGTCAAATACTTAGTATCCCCGGACGGTGTCGGGGGGATACAATAATGCTTGGCTAATGGAGCTAGGATTTTTTTTTTTCATGTTCATTTATTTTATCGTCTACTTATATCTGCAAGGGTCCACATAATCGCCACAATATTTTCAACCACAGTTTACGAAATGTAATTATCCAATGTAGTAATTTACTGTATAAATTACTGTGGTAGAGTGGTCATGACTGGACATTTGCAATGCTTGCACATGCACAGGTGAATGTTTATCCCAGTCTCTATTGTTTCAACTGGAGAAGGATATGTTCTCTCTACGGTTAGGTGTACAGAGCACACGAGGAAAACGGGTCTTCATGCATTTTTTGTCCAGGTTTTTGTAGAGTGCGCAAAAACAAAAAAGGGAGATAACTAAAAATTAGCTAGCAAGAGTTTTCATTCTTGTGGCGCGACACTCCTCCGGGTCGTCGTCTGATGCATGTGTTGAAATTTCATGAAATTATTCCATAAGGGTGGTCGAGTTTGCTTCCGGACAGGAAATCCGTGAATGCGAAAACAAAAAAATGGAGACAACTCAAAATTTAGCTATGCAAGGAGTTGTCATTCTTGTGCACGAACACCTTCGGTTCGTGTCTAATTGAATGTGTGAAGTTTCATAAAAATATTCCAAAGGGTGAGTCGGAGTTATGGTCAATTCAATGTGCGCGAAAACAAAAATGGGAGATACTAAAAAAATAGCTATGCAGAGTTGTCATTCTGGTGCGCGACACACTTCGGGTCGTGGTCTATGCATGTGTGAAGTTTCATGAAAATATTACAAGGGTGGCGAGTTATGCTTTGCCGGACACAAGAATGTCACTGTGCGCAGAAACCAAAAAAGGGAGATAACTAAAAAAAATTAGCTATTGCAAAGAGTTCTCATTCTTGTGCGCGACACACCTTCGGGTCGTGTCTATGCATGTGTGGAAGTTTCATGAAAAATATTCCAAAGGGTAGGGTGGCACTAGTGGTGTTTGAGTTATGATCCGGACAAGAAGTCGTCTTGCTGCGGACAGAGATGCGGACGCGGATCGCTGTCAAATCCTTGTATCCCCGTCGGTAGTCCCGCATTCTACAGGTTTATGATTTAACTTCATACTGTAGGATATGTTCTGTTTAATCAATACAATTACATACAGGTATTCACAAGTTGTATTTATAAGATTACAAAAAATTTTCTTCTTCATACCATATACCATAAAACTGTAAATTTAAGCCCAACGATATTTTAGAATACAGTGCTACAGACAAGGGAATTAGTTAATTGAGTATTGTCACCTCCATATTTCTGAAGCAATTGGGTATTTCAAAATTTTAATTGGGTGTTAAAATAGGTATTCACACTACTGTTTACACTCGATCGGCAGACTGTGCACTTATTGAATAGTTTGCTTCTAAATGAAAACACATCTTGGAATTTCAATTAGAATTGTCTCTTGGAGACAATTCTAATGAAATACCAAGATGTGTTTTCATGGAAAAGTAAGAAATATATGCTTATAGTTGTGGACTGTTTATTGTGTTCTGTAGCATGATAAAGATACCACAGTTTTTCATTGCCTTTTGATACTCTACTACTTCTGATTTCAATATGGGTTTTTAGGCAATTTGGGTATTTACGCAAATTCGCATGCTTATCTGGGATGCTATGGGATATACTGTATGTAACTTACCTGCACATGTTGCACCAAACATAAGTTATATTACGGGGAGTCTATTAATTCCGTAAAAGGATCTAGAGTTTCTACAGAGAAAGTTTTAATAATTTTACCCCCCCACCCCCCCTCTCCACCGTAAAAGAAATAAAATAAATCAATAATACTTGAATGTTGGATGTCTTTTTCATGGCTTGGTGTCAGGAAATCGCATCTGCGGCGAATCTGGCATTGGGGGAGGACCCAGACACCCCGAATTTTACGATTCGCATTGCGTTCACGCTCCGGGAGTTCGGCGGGTAGTAGCTGGACTTGTATTTACAGACCCCCCCACCTGAATTATTTCTGTATCTGCGCCTGTTATTAACTCCATCATTGTTTCATGTTGCATTGTTGCCGATTATGTTGTGTGTAAAACTGATCCTGGATCGTTAATTACAGTTGTTTGCTAATATGATTCCACACAATTACTAGGCGAGTTATTGTGGTCTAATTCAGACAGTTTGGTTTGTAAATTCAATAAAGGAATGGGATGTACGTCGGTACAACACTAGCTAGTTGGAATTGTTTTCATTAAAATAAACTTATTTAATTCAATATATACTACGTCATGATGGAACACCATAGTAATTTGTTTGTATATTTGCTAAAAATGGTATCTCGAGTATTCGTTCCATATATGATGGGTCTAGTTTTCGGACCCCACCGGTATTAAACAAGTTCATAACTAGCGATTTTTATAAAAAACATACCATATGAGCTAACTTTGTCAGTTCATATCAATGCTAAACATTTCTTTCAATGTTTCTTGCCTTCAAATAAGATTGTTGTTAGATTAAATCAGCGTCAGGCGTTTGCAACCACAGGAGTCGGCATCTTTGAATCTTGACTTTGGTTGGTTTTTTCAGGGTATGTTTCCGAAAGTGTGAATAAATCTGCTAATTTGTCCCGTGTTTTCATTGGTGTGTTGATGTCTTGCAGATGAATAAGGCACAGTGAAAGGAAAACTTGAAACTTTTCTAATCTGTTTATGATTTGAAACAATATTAAAGAGCAGATTAATGGCGGACGTTAGAAAAATCAATGTAGGTTCAGTGAAATAAAATTACATGCCTAAATTACAAATAATACCAGTATTTGTCTAAACACTGGAAAAATTTGGTAGGCATTTAAAGGACATATGTACAGTCAAGCACGGTATTTTAATCACCTGACATAAAGCACATCTGAGGCTGCACACATGTCTATAAATTACAAAATATTTGAAGACCCCGAAAAACTATGGGACTACCCCGAAATACTGCGTTTCACGGCATTACATTCACATGTATGAGATGGCATGAGGCCAGGCGGCTCTGCAACACCATCCATACATGAAAACTAGATTGGTCAAGTAAGCGAGGTACGAAATTCCCCGTGTGGGCAGGTACCCCTTAATATGTAAAAAATGTCAAGTGTGTGGGCTTGTGACTTGACTCTGGGTTAGCGGGGGCAGGACACAAACGTGATTTGTCATCAGGGTGGTAGAGGTCCATGGAGCAATGAGTGTGTGAAATGTGAAGCAGATCCAAGCAAGGAAATACAAGTTTTAACCAATTTCTCTGATGTTAAGTTTTGTTAAGAGAATAACTATGTGACCTCTGACATTGAGATTTTAGGGGATTGTCACAGATGATAGTAGAGCCTTTTAGAGCAATGCATGCATGCAATATTAAGAATTTTCGATTCTCAATGAAAGAAACAGAAGTTATAACATAATTTCTTTGATGTTAAGTTTTGTAAAGAGACTATGTATTTGCCTTCAACTTGGGTATCAGCGGGGGTTGGAACGATTGCGATTTGGCACAGGCATGTAGTAGAACTTACTGGAATGCATGTGTGAAATATTAGCATTTTAGATGAAGGAAATAGAAGTTACAAAATGTTCTCTGATGTTAAGTTTAGTTGACAGACAAACGGACGGCATGGCGGTCGGACGCACGGGAAGAGAACGCACGCACGCACGCCCTACTAATGGATACTTTGTGACTAACATAACCTTTTCCGCTTTGTTCATCCCTATTGTTCTGTAGCCACATAAACCCATTTTTAGACACATAAAATTCACGGAACAATTGAATATACTTACATAAACCTATTGTTCTCGTTAGCAACATATTATATCCATTTGTAAGCTCGACGTACGGACGGACGGACGGCGACGGACGGACGGCGGGGAAAGGTCGTTCTTACAGTACTATACTTTTTGTGGTATACGATGTTAAATATTTGCACATAAAACGATTTTTTCGCCACATAAAGGATTTTTTGGTGGCTAATTGTAACCAACCCTATCCTTTACTAAGTCCATAACCCTGTGGGGCTAGCCACATAAGTACCCTAATGTGTGCCCGGACAGACGGACGGATGGACGGACGGATGGACGGACGGACGGACAGAAAACCTGATCCAGTATACCCCCCATGGGGGGGGGGGGGTGTATAATAATTATTGCTGGGATCTTGGGAAGATATATGTGACTGCAACTGGAGATTTGGTGCTTATGAAATCTGTGGATCTATAACCTCATTACGAGTGTTTCATTTACTGAATGGCGAACAGTACATGCCCTGATCAGACAACACGGGTGCGCAGGCTGATCTGGGGCTACACTAGTACTGTGATTGGTCACATAGCCCATAAGTCCCATTTCTCCAGTCACAGCCACATATTAATCGTGTGTCAGAAATACCCCTAGTCCAATAATATTAGACCTCAGATTTTGTTATCTGATGGACCGAGTAATATTCAATCAGAAGTCCAGATCAACCGAACCATGCAGGTCATATATGTAGCTATATCCGGAAATAAACAAGAGGGCCATGATGGCCCTATATTGCTCACCTGTGCAATGTCACAAAACTCAAGCAAATACTGGTATGTAAAGTTGTCACTACATAATTATACATCAAAATAAGCTATGAACAGGCACAAATGTCAATGCGACAAACATCGTGAAGGTCACCAGGGTAGGAGTTTGTCTAGCGAATATGTAGATTATCGTTACACAACTTTGAGAGGTTTGGAGACACAACAGATGCTTCAGCCTACTTTTTATTGCAAATCCTTAGATTTTATGTATTATATAACCATATTCCGTAAAAAAGTTGACCCTTACTTGACCCCCCGGGAAATGCCCTTTTTGACCAGAGGTCACCATTTTAACAGCTTTGAAATGCAATGTACATCAATCTTTCCTGTCAAGTGTTCGTCAAAATCGGTTTGGTGGTTTCTTGAGAAGATTTTTTAAGGTATTTATGCTATTTTTAGATGGCGGCATCTTGGATTAACAACGGACGACCGCCCATTTTAACATAACTGAAAAGGCTTTACAATGAACCATAAGTGGCGGAAGTTTGGGCACCATTGGCGAAGCGGTTTGTTATGAAGAAGACATTTGAAATCCTAATAAAAGACCCTTTTGACCTTTCGGCGGCATCTTGGAAGAGTAATCATCCGATTCGATGAAAACAGTACCACAGCGTTTCGCCTCATCAATACTTTGATTTGATATATTATAAGACCTTTTTCGTCAAATGAAATTTATTACCTATTTGACCCAATTTTGACCAGGGGTCACCATTTTAATAAATTTGAAAAAGCATTGTACATCGATCATTTCAGCCAAGTTTCGTAGAAATCGGTCTGGTGGTTCATGAGAAGAAGATTTTTTAAAATTTTGTGCTATTTTTCGAAGGCCGCCATCTTGGATTAACGATGACCGCCATTTTAACAAAACTGAAAAGGCTTTACCAATGGACCATAACTGCGAAGTTTGCTACCAATAGCCAAGCGGTTTGTATGAAGAAGAATTTTGTAATCTATATTGAAAGAACGACCTTTTGACCTTTCGGCGGCCATCTCGGATGACATAATTACCTGATTTCGACAAAAAAATGCTCCAGAGTGACCGTCTCGTCGATACCTTCGATTTTATATATGACATGACCATATTTGGTCAAATGTGACATTTGACCCCTACTTGACCCCTCCTACCCCGCCCATTTTTGACCCGGGGTCCACTATTTGAAGGAATCTGAACCAGCGTTAACTATCGATCATTCATACCAAGTTTCGTAAAAATCGGCCAAGCAGTTCGCGAGAAGATTTTTTAAGAATTTGACCTACTTTTCAACAGCGGCCATCTTTGATTTCGCGATGACCACCATTTAAACAAAAATGAAAATGCTTGACCCAATAACCATTACCGGGAAGTTTGGCCAATATCGGCCAAGCGGTTCACGAGAACAAGACGTTTGAAATCTTTATTAAAAGAACGACCGTTTGACCTTTCGGCGGCCATCTTGGATGACATGACCATCCAATTTCGACAAAAAATGTACCAGAGCGATCGCCTCTTTGATACCTTCGATTTGATAGACATGACCATATTCGGTCAAAAATAAAATTTGACCCCAAGGGCCACGTCCATTTTTGACCCCGGGGTCACCATTTTAACAACTTTGAAAGAGCATTGTACATCGATCATTCCTAACCAAGTTTCGTCGAAATCCGGCTAGCGGTTCATGAGAAGAAGATTTTTTAAGAATTTATGCTATTTTTAGATGGCGGCCATCTTGGATTAGCGATGACCTCCATTTTAACAAATCTGAAAAGGCTTCACCCATGGATCATAAATTTTAAGTTTGGCTACCATGGGCCAAGCGGTTCATGTGCAGAAGAATTTTGAAATCTCTAATAAAAGAACGACCTTTTGACCTTTCGGCGGCCATCTTGGATGACATAACCACCATCCGATTTCGACAAAAAATGTACCAGAGTGATCGCCTCGTTGATACCTTGAATTTGGTATAAACATTATTTACTGCATTCACATACAAACATGTACATAGGTAGTAGTTTGGATTGGATTGAAAGCTTATAAAACTTATTGAAATCCTCTCCAATACCTTCGATTTGATATATGACATGACCATATTCGGTCAAAAATAAAATTTCACCCCACGGGCCACGCCCATTTTTGACCCCAGGGTCACCATTTTAACAACTTTGAAAGAGCATTGTACATCGATCATTTCTACCACGTTTTGTCAAAATCCGGTTGGCGGTTCTTGAGAAGATTTTTTAAGAATTTGTGCTATTTTTAGACGGCGGCCATCTTGGATTACGTAATGACGTCATTTTAACAATTTTGTAATCCCCCTATCTAAGGACCATGGCCATGAAGTTTGGTGACTATAGGCCAAATGGTTACCGAGGAGAAGACGTTTGAAAATGTTCACGGATGACGGACGGACGGACGGACGGACGGACGGACAGATACATTGCGGTAATAATAGCTCACATGAGCTTCGCTCAGGTGAGCTAAAAAATGTATGCGGATGATTATGATCTTCACTTGCTTATAACACAGATGTAATACAGCCGATTGAAATGAGAACTGGCATCATAAATGATATATCGGGTGGTTGAAACAACGAACACATCTTTCAAATTTCCATATCTCCTAAAACCTAGAATGCATGATAATTCAGTTTAATTTCTCACATTATCATTTTATGCCTACATTATATATACATTGCCGTGTATAATTAATTATCTTAACTATTGCCGATTTTCTGATCTTTTTAGCAAATGATATATAAATAATGTAACTAATTTACTAATATACTTTCATTGAGAAAAACTAAAAACGAAAAATTTAAAAATATTTCATACCCGTAAAGGTGTATTCCGAATGTAATGAGTTAAATCAAATTCCAAAATATTTGCATTATACTAGAGTATTTGTATTTATTCTATAAAAACAAATCAACACTAATAAAAAGATCCTCTAGAGACAAATATCTTCTGTTCACATAATCCACTTGAATGAGAAAAGTAAAGTCCATTTTGGATAAATAATAATATGTTAATAATGTCACATATCGGAACAGATCAGCAACTAGTGATAACATTGCAATACATTCATGGTACGGCATTCCTTGGCAGTACCACTGTAACCAGTTTCACTAAACTTTGTACGACTAAAATGTTCGTAAGTGCACATTAACGTTCACATTCGTCTGTAAATTGCACATCCACAATGTTTTCTTGTAAACAACTATTGGATTTACATTTATTGAGCATAGGCTGCATGCAGCCTATGCTCAATAAATGTAAATCCATCAATTGAAATTTCCAGACGATCCTAAATTTGCACTTTCGAACATTTTAGTTGTACGAAGTTTAGTGAAATGGCCCCCAGTATTCTTACTCGAATAACTGAATAGCAAGAATGATAAACAATTGAGGCTAGATTGCAGAGCGCAAATAGTTTACATGAATGAAAACAAACAATGGGATTAGTGACTCATAGCCTCGTGTTTAAAACCCACGTGTACTGAATTGATTGGCTTCAATTGGTACAGGTCCACGTCAGCAAACAGGTTCTGTCTATGGAAATACTACATGTGGCTGTGACCGAGAGAAATGGGGCTTATGGGATGTGTGACAAGTGTAGCTCTTGATCAAATACATCACCCCTGTAGCCTGATAACAATCTGCAGTCGAACCTGTGCTAAAAAGGCCATCTCCGAGCAATTTGAATTATTTGTCTGTAGCTGGCGCGCTTTTGTTTTCCCAATTATTAAAGTACTACAATCAGTACAATATACATATACTTAACCCTTACAATGCTGAATTAAATTGTGTCGTCTGCTGAATATTTTTTATTTTCCATTTTCCATTTTTCTCATCAAAAACTTGGTTTGGCACTTAATGCTGCCAAACCTTGTTTTTACCGAGAGAAAAGACAAAATATGAATTAACAGCAGACAATCTTTATTTTCCATTTTTCTCATCAAAAACTTGGTTTGGCAGCACTTTAGAATCATTTCCAATGGAAATGATTCTAAAATGCTGCCAAACCATGTTTTTACTGAGAGAAAAGACAAAATATTAATTATCAGCAGAACGACTATTTTCGGTTCCTGCATTCTAAGGGTTAAATGGGAGCGAGCAAAGACCACCTGTGAACAAAGGCCAGATTTTTCTCTTCCCATTCACAGATTTGATTGTTTGTTAGCAGCAGGTGTTTCACTGACTGAATGGCAAACAGTGCAGGCCCTGATCTGGGACTACACTGGCCGCAAATGCCATATGCCCCATTTCTCAAGTCACCGCCACATATAATCACTGATCTGATAGTCCATGAGAAAGACAGGTATCTGCTTGTGATCATACATAAAGTAATTTTAGCATTAACCTTTAGAATGCAGGAAATGAAAATTGTCGTCTGCCGTTGTTTCATCTTCTGTCTTCTCAATAAAAACATGGTTTGGCAGCACTTTTGAATCATTTCCATTGAAAATGGCTCTAAACTACGACCAGACCATGTTTTTTTTGTTGAGAAAAATGGAAATAAGAAAATAGACAGCAGACGACAAAAATTTGATCAACGTTGTAAGGGTTATGAAACATGAGACGACGGCAGTGAAATAGACTGTCATACCGGTAGTTTGATACCAATGTAATGATACAAACACCTAGCACTCGCCTAAGCGTGTAAATGTAAATGCTTTGATTTAACGACGGCACTCGCTTGATGACCTTGCATGTTGGAACCGACTATTTAAGTCCCTATCCGATAGGACTAGGCTAGCACGAAGTTGTCTTCCCCAAGGACACGCCGAATCGGCCATTCGCAGCGGGTGGAGGCGGGAATCGAGCCCGGGGTCTCCTGATCCACAGTCCGACGCTCTACCTACTGAGCTAATCCAGTTACCTCGTCAAAGCATAACTCCACAAGTCTTAACTCTTTGCATGCTAGTGGTGAAAATATCCGCCAAACAAATTAGGAGTATATGTCTTATTTCTCTCTGTAAATATATCTTGGAATTTCATTAGAATTGAGTCCTCAGGACTCAATTCTACTGAAATTCCAAGACATATTCATGATATTTACAAGGAGAAATAAAAGAAAATATGATTAATTAATTTTTGTCCGCTAGTTTTGAACTATTTATAGCCCACAAGTTTCCCAGCATGCAAAGAGTTAATACACATAGGTATTGGAGGATATTTGTGGTCTGTGTCGATCAAGACCGAGTGCGTGCTAGCTCCAGTGAATACACATACGATAGTTGCACATTTTCCACTTTACAGGCAATAGGTTGCTCTGTATCGCTACACCACGGTCAACGGTATAAATTTGAGGAATATAACGTATCCATTTTCGCACACTAAATATAGCAATAATCTGCAGGGCATTGACATTCATTCTTCGCTATATTGTTATTGAGAGAAAATTCTACAATATGAGACAAAACTATTATCATACATAAACTCACACAATAAAGTGTGTATTAGCAAAATTCTTAGGTCACTCTCCACAAAGTAGAAAGTAAACAAAGAAAACTTCAAAAACAAATTTGGAAACACTACTCTGTCATAACGCTTACTTAACCTTTGGACCGCTCTTATTTTTTTTGTCGTCTGCTGTTTATTTTCTATTTTCCATTTTTATCATCAAAAACATGCTTTGACAGCACTTTAGAACAATTTACAACATCATCAGCTTTGACAGCACTTCAGAATCATTTTCATTGGAAATGAGTCTGAAGTGCTGTCAAACCATGCTTTTATTGAGAAATAAGGCAAGATATAACAGCAACAGCAGACGACAATTGTTGTGAGTAGCGGTCCAAGGGTTAATGCAATGCATTGTAAATAGAGTTACATAATGACTACTCTATGACAGAACTAACGATTTTGTACAAACTTATTTCTTTACCTGATGAGATGTATCCAAATCCACAAAACAAGTTGATTTAGAGTTAGCAACAGAAATTGAATAACACTGGTACAATTAATTTCATCTTGCAATCTCCACCCAAACGTCTGTGCTTCAATGAGAAAACTAATTCTTTAAAGTGTCACATGTATACACTTTACAAGAGCAAAATGAAATAATGGCTGATCACCTACAATCAAGTCCACTAAATGAACATATCCCACACACATACACAGCCAGAAATGACCACTTAGTTTACCACTTGACCCTTTGTTAACAGCAACGGATAAAACTGATAATCCACTTATTGAATCTGTAAATGAATAATATAACACATGAGCTAAACCAATCCAAACAAATAAATTGCCACAATCAACATATTGAATAGGTTATATGAAAATGTTAACAGACATTACTATTTATTATCTGTATTTATTTTTTGATGTGCAATGATCATACTTTATAATCTGTTGAACATATTATATTTTCAGGTGACATTTTTAATTAGTATAAATAAGTAAAAAATATCATGCCTCATTTGCATATGAAAATAGCCGGATACCACTGCGAGTCACTATCAGTAAAATAAATATTACTAAATGATTATATCTGTATTGCGGGCACTCATAATTTTTAGAACTGGTGGAATAGTGACACAATTATACACTTATTTAATTCATATAAAGAACATTTTGTGCCTACTTAGTGGGCATGTATCTCTTTAATACTGGTGGATATTCCTTTATAATCTATCTGGTTTTCTTTTGACAAGATTTCCTTCACCAGGTTTCCATGAAAACTGTCATGTTGTTAGCAGTCTATTCAATTAAGATCATCTGCAGGTTGTATTCACACCCAACTGAACATCTCAGTGAAGTGATTAATGTCTCAATCAGGGCTCCAGATAAGGAATTAGTAATTGAGTATTGTCACTCCATCATTTCTGAAGCAATTGGGTATTTCAAAATTTTAATTGGGTAAAATAAAATCACACTACTGTTACACATCAGCAGACCACACTTACTGAATAGATTGGAGACAATTCTAATGAAATACCAAGATGTGTTTTCATGGAAAATAAGAAAAATATGCTATATTTGTGGTCTGTTTATTGTTGTCTGCAGCATGATACTACAACATTTTTATTGCTTTTTGATACTCACTACTTCTGATTTCAATTGGGTTTTTGGCAATTTTAATTGGAAATTTAAGCAAATACGCAGCTTATCTGGAGCCCTGGTCCCAAGGCTTGCCACTGTCTGAAGTTTGAGGAAGAAGGTATCACATTTAAAACACAGTTATAAAACTGCATTTGTATTCATGTATCAATTCAATCAATTGCATATCTGCATGCATCTGTTGTGCAAACGATCCGTGCATTCCAACACATTGTCAAAGGTAATTGAATAATAAAAGTTGCCTACATCATCATGATCATGTGAGCTCATGGAGGGGTAAAATGTAAAATTATGATACTTGCAATTTCTATTGCTGGTATCGTTATGTAAACAAACCATCATTAAGATAATTATTAGTATTATACCAATATTAACCCTTTCAACACCACAGGCCTGTATAGAGGTATTGGCAAATAGTGTAGATACAGATGAGCCTACTCGTAACGAGGCATCTCATCAGGAGCTGTACTGTTTGCAAGTAATTTTCATATTTTTGGGAGCAAAACACCCCCCTTTTCATAAATGGACTAGTCTGAAAAATATTTGATGATAATTGGATTGGTCGGACAATTAACATATCAAAATCTATTCCTGTTACTTAGGGGTGAAAGGGTTAACCCATTTCAGTCTATGGATATGTTTTTTGTTGAAAAAAAAATGGCATTATTTTGTTTTATTTTGTATTTCTCCATAAAGTTATATGTTGTTACCACTCATTTGAACCGTCTCGTCGAGACGCTTCAAATGAGTGGTAACAATATATACTTTCGAGATGAAATAAAGAAAATAGGATTTTTGTCCCCCTCAAAAGTTTCATACTACTATAATTGTATCCCGTCTATTGTGGCCAGTCAGTGCACAGATAGTAGCCTTCAAAATCTTTAAAGCAAATATCAATATCTAAGTAATTTCACCCTAACCTTGAGCACATGGGTGGGCCATAGAATGAAAATAAAGATGAGGACAAAAAAGCCAATTTGACCTTATGGTAACTGAGGTAGTAGGCAACAACGAAACGCAAAACTTTAACACAAATGTTTATGTTATTTAACCGTGACCCTGAACTTATGGGTCACATGGGTGGGCTATAGAATGAAAATATAGTAACAAATAGGCATATGAGATTTCAAGCCAATCTTACTTATAGTAAACAAGAGGGCCATGATGGCCCTAATTCGCTCACCTGACTCCATGAACACCAGAGGAGAATGTGACATTGAGTTCATATGTGTTCTAAAACATTTGAGTTATTTTGAGATGGTGGTCATCTTGGATTAGGCGATGACTCATTTTACCAAATCTGAAAATGCTTCACCCAAAGATCTTAACTTACTATAAAGTTTGGCCAGCATCGGCCATGTGGTTCCTGAGAATAAGACGTTCAAAATCTTGAATAAATGGACCTTTTGGCGGCCATCATGGATGATGTAATTATCCGATTTTGGTAAATAATTCACCAGAGCAATCGCCTCGCTGATACCTTCAATTTGATATATGATATGACCATATTCGGTCAAAAATAAAATTTGACCCAAATTTGACCCCATGGGCCACGCCCAATTTTGACCCTGGGGTCACCATTTTAACAACTTTCAAAGAGCATTGTACATCAATCATTCCTACCAAGTTTCATCGAAATCCGGCTAGCGGTTCATTAGAAAAAGATTTTTTAAGAATGTATGCTATTTTTAGACGGCGGCCATCTTGGATTAGCGATGACCTCCATTTTAACAAATCTGAAAAGGCTTCACCCATGGACCATAACTGTGAAGTTTGGCCACCATGGGCCAAGCGTTTCGTGTGAAGAAGAATTTTGAAATCGCTAATAAAAGAACGACCTTTTGACATTTCGGCGGCCATCTTGGATGACATAACCATCCGATTCCGACAAAAAATGTACAAGAGTGATCGCCTCGTTGATACTTTCAATTTGATATATGACATGACCAAATTCGGTCAAAAATAAAATTTGACCCCACGGGCCACGCCCATTTTTGACCCTGGGGTCACCATTTTAACAACTTTTAAAGCATTGTACATCGATCATTCCTACCCAGTTTTGTCGAAATCCGGCTAGCTGTTCATGAGAAGAAGATTTTTTAAGAATTTATGCTATTTTTAGATGGCGGCCATCTTGGATTAGCGATGACCTCCATTTTAACAAATCTGAAAAGGCTTCACCCATGGACCATAACTGTGAAGTTTGGCCACCATGGGCCAAGTGGTTCGTGTGAAGAAGAATTTTGAAATCTCTAATAAAAGAACGACCTTTTGACCTTTCGGTGGCCATCTTGGATGACATAACCATCCGATTTCGACAAGAAAATCACCAGAGTCATCGCCTCGTTGATACCTTCGATTTGATATATGACATGACCATATTCGGTCAAAAATAAAATTTGACCCCAATTTGACCCCACGGGCCACACCCATTTTTGACCCCGGGGTCAACATTTTAACAACTTTGAAAGAGCATTGTACATCGATCATTCCAACCAAGTTTTGTCGAAATCCGGTAGGCGGTTCTTGAGAAGATTTTTTAAGAATTTGTGCTATTTTTAGACGGCGGCCATCTTGGATTACGTATTGACGTCAGTTTAACAATTTTGTAATCCCCCTACCTAAGGACCATGACCTTGAAGTTTGGTGACTATAGGCCCAATGGTTACCGAGGAGAAGCCGTTTGAAAATGTTCACGGACGACGGACAACGGACGGACACATTGCGGTAACAATAGCTCGGGTGAGCTAAAAAGATAGTAAGTAGTCGAACGCAAATCTCGGACAGACAAACAGTCGGACAGGGTGGTGACTTTATGATCACCAATTTTTTTCGGGTATACTATAGCAGTTTATAAAGGTACCGGGTAGTTCATAAAAGGTGGGCGGTCTCAGGGTCATGGGGTCGGCTAACAGATCAACAGAAAAAATATTGCACAATCCGCTTACTGGGTCGCTCCCTTCACCAGCGAAGTAACATCGTACGTAGCGGTTAGTGTCGTATTTATTTGATTAGTCACACGGATGCCCAGTCAGTAGCTTTAGCCCCAGTGACCTTGAACTTACCCCGACACACTACATTTTCAATGAGTGTCTTCCGACAATATATATATCAATGGGCATCTTAAGTATTTTCGCGAGAAAACAGTTGACCTTGAACTTAGTCAACAAACCCCAATAGGTGTCTTCCCTTGATTGATATCAATGCGCCTGTGAAGTATGGTGGGAATCGGTCAAAGATTATTCAAATTATCGTGCGGAAACGAGCAAAATGAGAGAAATGTGGGCTATTGGCATACAGGGGGCCTTTTCACTAAACTACTTACGACTAAAATGTTCGTAAGTGCAAATTTAGGATCGTCTGGAAATATCAATTGATGGATTTACATTTATTGAGCATAGGCTGCATATGCAGCCTATGCCTATGCTCAATACATGTAAATCCAATAATTGTTTACAAGAAAACATTGTTAATGTGAAATTTACAGACTATCATAATTTTGCACTTACGAACATTTTAGTCGTACGAAGTTTAGTGAAACGGCCCCCAGAATCTGATGTCCCCGCTGAATGCCTGTCTCCAGTTACAGCTGCATATAATATACCAGAATAGCCCCTAAATATTCGGGCACATTTGATTCTGTGAAACTTGCATACATTGAAATATGGTTGCCTAAAATAATGACTTTCCAACTACATGTGTACATGTATATATGGCCAGTATGGTTCTGTTGCATTAGCTCAGTAACAATGTATTAGGATAGCTCAATAACATTGGCATACAATTGGTTTTGATAAACATGTGTCCTATTAATTATCTCGGGTCATCGTGGTTGTCCAAGTACTATGGTAATTCAGGTATCTACCTTTCAGACCAACTAATCCCAAGCACAGGTGGAATACTCGGACAAGAGACACACAAAAATGTCCATTAAAATATCCCATTACCCCACCCACCTGGTCTTGGACAGTACAGTTTACAAGATATACCATAGTAAACAGTACAGTAGGAGAGGTAGGTGGGCTGATAGGATTTTTTAATTGGCATTTGTTTTGTGTCCCAGATCAGAGTCTTTCACCTGTGACCCCAAGATCAAGAGTTAGTCACCCATCAACTGAACTGCCTTTGTGAAAGGTGAATACCAGAGAAATCTGCCAGATTTATTGTCCCATAAACCTGTCTAAGAGACAAATCAGGGGGCCTGGTTCACAAAACATTGTACCACTAAAATGTTCATAAGTGCATAATTATGATAGCCTGTAAATTGCACATTAACAATGTTGTCTTGTAAACAATTATTGGATTTGTAAATCCATCAATTGAAATTTCCAGACGATCCTAACTTTGCACTTACAAGGATTTTAGTCCAACGAAGTTTAGTGAAAGGGGCACCTGGAATTATCAAATACATCTTATCAATAAAGCCATGCATGAGTCCAATCTGGAATTAACAAATCTATGCTATCACCAAAATCTTATCTATGTGAATCTGCACGTAATATGCGAATTAACCCATAAAACCTGTCATAAATGTCATGAAAGCTAATCTATCTATCTCTTTATACTGCTTTACACCCTCAGGATAACTTCCATATCTTTAGATAAACTGATGAATATTGGGGAAAATATCTCACTGCCTACATTAACCCTTACAATGCTGAATTAAATCTTGTCGTCTGCTGTTTATTTTGTATTTTCAATTTTTCTTGTGAAATACATGGTTTGACAACATTTTAGAATCGAAATGATTCTAAAATGTTGCCAAACAATGTTTTTATTGAGAGAAAAGATGAAATATGAAACAACAGCAGACGACACTTTTCTGTCCCCGCATAATAAGGCTACAGCCCTCTATGGCGGTGTTTGCAAACAGTGTAGATCCAGATGAACCAGCTCAAAACTAGCCGTCTGTCTCATCAAGATCTTCACTTTTTGCAAGTAATTTTCATATTTTTTTAGAACAAAAGCAGCTCCTTTACATAAATGGACTAGTCGGAAAATAATTTTGTGATGATTGGATTGGTCAGAGAACTAGAAATGGACGCTTGTCGACAAGCGCATGTGTATCCCCCTCCCCAGATACACAAGTAGTTTGAAAAAAGGGTGTTCGAGTTATGCTCCGGAGACAAAATCAGTGATGGAAAAACAAAGGGAGATAACTAAAAACTTAGTGATGCAAGAGTTGTCATTCTTGCGTGACACACCTTTAGGGTCGTGGTCTATGCATGTGTGAAGTTTCATGAAAATATTCCAAAGGGTGTTCGAGTTATGCTCCGGACACGAAATCAGTGCACAAAACAATAAAGGGAGATAACTAAGAAATTAACGACGCAAGAGTTGTCATTCTTACGTGCGACACACCTTTGTGTCGTCTTCTATGCATGTGTGAAGTTTAATAAACTAGAAAATGTGTTCATAGAACACGGATGTCCCACATATCGCTTTGATAATAAATGAGGCCAAATTCCAAGTCAAAATTTTCTTTTACTTGAGCGTTAAAGTTTTTGAAGCACCAAGTATGTGACCTTGACCCTGGGCTTGGCGGGGGCAGGACGAACGTGGATTTGGCACAGGGCGGTAGAGGACCATTAGAGCAATGCATATGTGAAATATGAAGCTGATCCGTGAAAGAAAACAGAAATTATAAGATATTTATCTGAGCGTTAAAGTTTTTGAAGCACTAATTATGTGATCTTAACCCTGGGCTTGGCGGGGGCAGGATGAACATGGATTTTGCACAGGGCGGTAGAGGACCATTAGAGAAATGTGTATATGAAATATGAAGGAGATCGGTCGAAGGATGAAGAAATTATGAGACATTTACCCGAGTGTTGAAAGTTTTGTGACGGACGGACGGACGGGACGACGGGAGGACGGGACGCACGTTCCTACGAATGAATACTTGTTGGGTTTTTACTCTATAAAAATACCCAACGAGAGTACCCAACACTATCCTAACCCTACCCAATAAGATCCCCGTACGCTTACAACAAGTACCCATTCGTGTGTGCGGACGGACGGACGGACAAGGGTAACACTAAATGCCCCCTCCCCCCCACTATCGTGGTGGGGCATAAAAATATTCCAAAGGGTGTTCGAGTTATGCTCTGGATACAAAATCAGAGCACGAAACAACAAAGGGAGATAAGTAAACAAGAATTCCGCGGAATCAAATGCCTCGCCTTGTCCAGCCTTGACCTCGAGCCTGGGCCCGAAAGCAATTTTCACTGGCCCAAACATATTATACAATTATTGACTGGTGAGCCATAGAATATCAGATTATATTCTATGGCTCACTAGTCAATAATTGTTTTATTATATGATAATAGTCTGTATATAGCACTTACGACCTTATGCTACTAGACAAAAATTGAAAAAGAATTTGAAAAAAAAAATGGAAAAAAAAGTTTAAAAATTAAAAATAATAATGCTTGCTACTGGAGCCCAGAATTTTTTTTTAATAGTCCTATATTTATCTACATATATCTGGACACGTCCACATAATGCCACAATATTTTCAACACCGTTTACGGAAATGTAATATCCAATGTAGTAATTTACCTGTATAAATTACCTGTGGTCAAGAGTGGTCAAGACTGGACATTTGCACATGCTAGCACATGCACAGGTGAATGGTTCTCCCAGTCTCTATTGTTCTCTCTACAGGTAAGGTGTACAGAGCACACGAGAAAAGGTGTACAGAGCACACGAGAAAACGGGTCTTCATGCATTATTGTCCAGTTTGTAGAGTGCGCAAAACAAAAAAGGGAGATAACACAAAAATTAGCTACGCAAGAGTTGTCATTCTTGTGCGCGACACACCTCCGGGTCGTGGTCTATGCATGTGTGAAGTTTCATGAAAATATTCCAAAGGGTGGTCGAGTTATGCTCCGGACAGGAAATCAGTGTGCGAAAACAAAAAAGGGAGATAACTAAAAAATTAGCTATGCAAGAGTTGTCATTCCTGTGCGCGACACACCTTCGGGTCGTGGTCTATGCATGTGTGAAGCTTCATGAAAATAGTCCAAAGGGTGGTGGAGTTATGCTCCGGACACGAAATCAGTGTGAGAAACAAAAAAGGGAGATAACTAAAAAATTAGCTATGCAAGAGTTGTCATTCTTGTGCGCGACACACCTTCGGGTCGTGGTCTATGCATGTGTGAAGCTTCATGAAAATATTCCAAAGGGTGGTGGAGTTATGCTCCGGACACGAAATCAGTGCGAGAAACAAAAAAGGGAGATAACTAAAAAATTAGCTATGCAAGAGTTGTCATTCTTGTGCGCGACAGACCTTCGGGTCGTGGTCTATGCATGTGTGAAGTTTCATGAAAATATTCCAAAGGGTGTTCGAGTTATGCTCCGGACAAGAAGTGTCTGCGGCGGACGTCAAATCCATAGTATCCCCCGACGGAGTCACATATCAAAATCCATTCGAAAATGTGTTTTATTGAAACATTTGAAAGTGAAAGTAGAATCTCTGTTGAAATCCATGTCTTAACCCTCAATACGCGGGAGACGAAAATGGTCGTCCGCTTTTTCTGTTTTTCATTTTTGCCAAAATTTTCATTTTAACAAAAAACCTGTTTTGACAGCACATGAGAATCGTCTCCAGTGGAGACTATTCTCATGCGCTGCCACAACAGGTTTTTATCCAGAAATATTTAAAATAAAACATTTCCAGCAGACAACAAAATTTAATTCAGCAAAGAAAGGGTTAAAATACATGGTCAGGGGATCACCACAAGCGCACCAGTGTGACGTCACGTCATACCACAGGACAACTTCAGACAGTGCCGAGGCATGGTGTTCCAGATGAAAGCCCCGCAAATCGTCAACGTGTTTCTTTAACATGTTTAAGAAATATTCTGTGAAAAGAACAAGACTTTTAAGCAACTTACCTTCTACGGTGGAACCTCTCTAAACCAGACACCCTGGGAGGTCCCCAGTACAGTGTGGGAGGTCCCCAGTACAGTGTGGGAGGTCCCCAGTACAGTGTGGGCAGCACAGTGTGGGAGGTCCCCAGTACAGTGTGGGAGGTCCCCAGTAGTGTGGGAGGTCCCCAGTACAGTGTGGGAGGTCCCAAGTACAGTGTGGGAGGTCCCCAGTACAGCGTGGGAGGTCCCCGGTACAGTGTGGGAGGTCCCCAGTACAGTGTGGGAAGTCCCCAGGGTGTCCGGTTTATAGATGTTCCACTGTAAATCGGGCATTTTATCATTCTGATACGTATTTGGATGCTTTGCAATCATGAATATACATTATCATCTGAGACAAATGACAAACAAACCCATCAAAAATAAGATCACAGACGTTATATGGTGTCCGGTTTATAGAGGTACCACTGTACATCTTTGAAATGGATTGACAATGTGAGTGCAGTATATTCCACCTCAATCCATTGCACGGATTTATAATAAGTTACTCCTGAAAACAGAATGTAGGACAAAACCCCCTTGGACATAACCCCCTTCGTGTGAAAATGACAACATGGACAAAACCCCCTTCATGATTTTGACAGGGTCGACACAACCCGCTTCATGATTTTTACAGGGTGGACAAAACCCCCTTCATTAATTCCCGGGATAAATAAAACATTTGTTTGCTGTTTATTATGAATGTAGGACAAAACACCCTTGGACATAACCCCCTTCGTGCGAAAATGACAACATGGGCAAAATCCCCTTCATGATTTTGATAGGGTGGACATAACCCTGTTCATGATTTGTACAGGGTGGACATAACCCCCTTCATGATTTTTACAGACATTTGTTTGCTGTTTATTATTACTGATGATATTATTTTACTAAAATTTAAAAAATTCATAATATACAACAAACAAATATTCATATATTGGTCAATGAAAACATTCAAGTAGCAGTTTGTTCACTTTATTTTTCCAACATGTACAGAAAAGAACGGCACATACTAATACCAGGTCCAGGTTTCACAAATTTATTCCAACATATAATTCAAACCAGATGGCCGCGGCCCGCATGTCGAGCCAGCCGAGGCATTTGATGGTCTCAGAGTGTATTTATTTGAAGTTTGATGCCCAATAAGCATACAAGGTTTCAAGCAAATCTGACTTACGGTTACAGAGATGGTAGGTATGTGAAAACTTTAACGCAAATTTTGACAGAAACTTTAATGCAAACTTCTAAGTCATTTGACCTTGACATAGGGGCACAGAGGCCGCATGAGTGGGACACAGAATGAATATATGGATGATGACTAATAAGCATATGAAGTTTCAAGCCAATGTGACTGAGGACTGCAGAGATATAAGGTATTTAAAAACTTTAACGCAGATTTCGGAACGCAAACTTCTAAGTCATTTGACCTTGACACTGGGCACAGGGGCCGCATGAGTGGGACACAGAATGAATATATGGATGATGACTAATAAGTATATGAAGTTTCAAGTCAATGTGACTTAGGACTGCAGAGATATAAGGTATTTAAAAACTTTAATGTGTATTTATTTGAAGTTTGATGCCCAATAAGCATACAAAGTTTCAAGCAAATTTGACTTACGGTTACAGAGATAGTAGGTATGTGAAAACTTTAACGCAAATTTTGACAGAAACTTTAACGCAAACTTCTAAGTCATTTGACCTTGACATAGGGGCACAGAGGCCACATGAGTGGGACACCGAATGAATATATGGATGATGACTAATAAGCATATGAAGTTTCAAGTCAATGTGACTTAGGACTGCAGAGATATAAGGTATTTAAAAACTTTAACGCATATTTCGGAACGCAAACTTCTAAGTCATTTGACCTTGACCTTGGGCACAGGGGCCACATGAGTGGGACACTGAATGAATATATGGATGATGACTAATAAGCATATGAAGTTTCAAGTCAATGTGACTTAGGACTGCAGAGATATAAGGTATTTAAAAACTGTAACGCATATTTCGGAACGCAAACTTCTAAGTCATTTGACCTTGACCTTGGGCACAGGGGCCACATGAGTGGGACACCGAATGAATATATGGATGATGACTAATAAGCATATGAAGTTTCAAGTCAATGTGACTTAGGACTGCAGAGATATAAGGTATTTAAAAACTTTAACGCAGATTTCGGAATGCAAACTTTCTAAGTCATTTGACCTTGAACTTGGGCACAGGGGCCACATGAGTGGGACACCGAATGAATATATGGATGATGACTAATAAGCATATGAAGTTTCAAGTCAATGTGACTTAGGACTGCAGAGATATAAGGTATTTAAAAACTTTAACGCAGATTTCGGAATGCAAACTTTCTAAGTCATTTGACCTTGAACTTGGGCACAGGGGCCGCATGAGTTGGATACAGCATGACTATATGGATCATGACTAATAAGCATATGAAGTTTCAAGTCAATGTAACTTAGGACTGCAGAGATATAAGGTATTTAAAAACTTTAACGCAGATTTCGGACGGACGGACACCCGGACATCATTGTGATCACTAGGTCTCGCTTTCCGCAAGCGGGCTCGACAATCAAGGGTGTTATGTCCACCCTGTAAAAAACATGAAGAGGGTTATGTCCACCCTGTCAAAATCATGAAGGGGGTTTTGTCCAATGTTGTCATTTTCACACGAAGGGGGTTTTGTCCAAGGGGGTTTTGTCCGGATACCCAGAAAACACTACTCCACCATTCTGTATCACAAGCTGTTGTTGGCTTGGTGATAAAGGGATGGCAATATACTTTACTATATGCCCCCCTCACCATTCGGTGGCGGGGGCATAATAAACCTTTAGGCATGCAAAAAGATCGCTATGTACGGTCGTCATATTTGAGAAACTCAAATGTGGCCGTGACTGGAGAAATGGGTTTTGCGACCAGTGTAGATCCTGATCAGCCTGTGCATTTGCACAGTCTGATCAGGATCTGCACTGTTCACTATTCCAACAATGAAACGCCCGTCATACTTGTAACAAGCAGTATAGATCGTTCACAGGCTACAGAAGTGTGCTATTTGATCAGGAGCTACACTGTTCACAAATCCCATAAGCCTAATTTCTCCAGTCACAGTCACAAACATATTTCTTTTTACACGTCTAAAACAGTATTATTATATGCCAATGACTTTATACCTAAACATGTGCAATTATTAATGAAATATATTGACAGAAACTTACTGTGGAATTCAATTCTGCATTTGTTATGAATATTTCGTCAACTTTCGACATCATTTACGGAAACTATTGTAAATGTTGTAAATATTTTTCATGAAATATCGCACATGTTCTTCGGTACAAAAACACAGGGCATGTCTCATATATCCTATTACCAAGACGACTACCTGTAATTCTGTATGACACAAAACTATCCATCCATCTATGAACAACTGTTCAACACGCAAATAATTGTGTAAAATCTCTGGTAAGTCCTGTGTTTGAGTGTGAAGTAAATTCTATCCTGACCTTATCTATCAGGAAGGTCAGACCTTTGATGTCATCAGGACACTGGCTCGACAGCTTGCTCATGCTGGTGATAGCTTATGCTTTAACCCTTTCAACACCACAGGCCTGTATAGTGGTATTGGCATAACGTGTAGATCCAGATGAGCCTGCTCGTGACGAGCCGTCTCATCAGGATCTGCACTTTTTGCAAGTAATTTTCATGCTTTGACAGCACTTTAGAATAGTTTACAACATGGTTTGACAGCACTTCAGAATCATTTCCATTGGAAATTATTCTGAAGTGCTGTCAAACCATGTTTTTATTGAGAAATAAGTCAAGATATAAAAGCAACAGCAGACGGCAATTGTTGTGAGTAGCGGTCTAAGGGTTAAACTAGAAATGTGACCTATTGGCACACGAATGTTAGGAATGTTAGCAGCCAAAAACAAGAGCTGTAGGAGAACAGCATAGCTCGACTACGAGGGTGTCGATGTACACATAGCTTGACAAAGAAGGTGGCTGCGGCCTACATAAAAACCTTAACCAAGGTTGACTAAAAACATTAACCAAGGGAAACTAGAAATGTGGCCTGTCGGCACACGAATACCCCCACTGGCAGCCAAAGAAAACGAGGCATTTTTGATCATAAGCCATTTAGCCGAGCGTTAAGGTTTCAAACGCATCAAGTCTGTGACCTTGACCTGGGCATAGTGTGATAATCCATGCATCGGTGTAGAAGATATAGAGCGGAAGGGAATTTCAATAGGTTTGACCTTTGACCTTCAACTATGACCTTGACCTTGGACGTAGGTGCGTGGTTATTGATCGAGACACACCTTCTCATCCTGAGAAACATTTGTGCCAAGGCATTTGATAATCCATGCATCGGTGTAGAAGATATAGAGCGGAAGGGAATTTCAATAGGTTTGACCTTTGACCTTCAACTGTGACCTTGACCTTGGACGTAGGTGCGTGGTTATTGATTGCGACACACCTTCTCATAATGAGAAACATCTGTGCCAAGCCATTTGATAATCCATGCATCGGTGTAGAAGATATAGAGCGGAAGGGAATTTCAATAGGTTTGACCTTTGACCTTCAACTGTGACCTTGGACGTAGGTGCGTGGTTAGCAATTTGATAATCCATGCATCAGTGTAGAAGATATAGAGCGGAAGGGAATTTCAATAGGTTTGACCTTTGACCTTCAACTGTGACCTTGACCTTGGACATAGGTGCGTGGTTATTGATCGGGACACACCTTCTCATCACGAGAAACATTTGTGCCAAGCCATTTGATAATCCATGCATCGGTGTAGAAGACATAGAGAGGAAGGGAAGTTCAATAGGTTTGACCTTTGACCTTCAACAGTGACCTTGGACGTAGGTGCGTGGTTATTGATCGCGACACACCTTCTCATCGTGAGAAACATTTGTGCCAAGCCATTTGGGAATTTCAATATTTTTTACCTTTGAGCTTCAACTGTGACCTTGACCTTGGATGTAGGTGCGTGGTTATTGATCGCGACACACCTTCTCATCCTGAGAAACATTTGTGCCAAGGCATTTGATAATCCATGCATCGGTGTAGAAGATATAGAGCGGAAGGGAATTTCAATAGGTTTGACCTTTGACCTTCAACTGTGACCTTGACCTTGGACGTAGGTGCGTGGTTATTGATTGTGACACACCTTCTCAACATGAGAAACATCTGTGCCAAGCCATTTGATAATCCATGCATCGGTGTAGAAGATATAGAGCGGAAGGGAATTTCAATAGGTTTGACCTTCAACTGTGACCTTGAACGTGGTTAGCAATTTGATAATCCATGCATCAGTGTAGAAGATATAGAGCGGTAGGGAATTTCAATAGGTTTGACCTTTGACCTTCAACTGTGACCTTGACCTTGGACGTAGGTGCGTGGTTATTGATGGCGACACACCTTCTCATCATGAGAAACATTTGTGCCAAGCCATTTGATAATCCATGCATCGGTGTAGAAGATATAGAGCGGAAGGGAATTTCAATAGGTTTGACTTTTGACCTTCAACAGTGACCTTGACCTTGGACGTAGATGCGTGGTTTCCCAAGTATGGTTGCTGTAGGCCCAGGAGTATTCCATATACAAGCTTGAGTAAAAAACGTAACCAAGGGGAGATAACTAAGTAATCCAAGGATAAAAGTAGGTCAAGGTGAAATATAGGTCAGGGATTATTGATGTACATCACTAGGAGATGAAGTTGTCCAAGTATGGTTGATGTAGGCCCAGAAGTATTCCATATACAAGCTTGACTATAAACATTAACCAAGTAATTGAAGGTTAACTGTAGGTGAAGGTAAAATAAAGGTCAGGGGTTATTGATGTGCATCCATATGAGAAAAAGTTATCCAAGTATGGTGTCTGTATGCACAATAGTATTCCATCTACAAGCTTGACTAAAAACCGTAACCAAGGTTGAGTAAAAACCTTAACCAAGGGGAATTAAGTAAGTAATTTAAGGAACCAAGGGGAATTAAGTAAGTAATTTAAGGTTAAATGTAGGTCAAGGTCAAATATAGGTCAGGGGTTGTTGAGTACACATAGGAGATGAAGTTGTCCAAGTATAGGTGTAGATGAGGTTATGTACAAGCTCACTAAAAACCTTAACCAAAGATTAAGTAAGTAATTCAAGAGGAATGTGTAGGTCAAAAGATGATTGTGTCACTATGAGAAAAGGTTTTGTCCAATTATGGTGTCTGTATGCACAATAGTATTCCATGTACAAGCTTGAGTAAAAAGCTTAACGAAGGTCGAGTAAAAACCTTAACCAAGGGGAATTAAGTAAGTAATTCAAGGTTAAATGTAGGTCAAGGTCAAATATAGGTCAGGGGTTGTTGATGTACATCACTAGGAGATGAAGTTGTCCAAGTATGGTTGGTGTAGGGCCAGGAGTATTCCATCTACAAGCTTGACTAAAAACGTTAACCAAGGGGAATTAAGCAATTCAAGAGGAAATGTAGGTCAAGGTCAAATATAGATCAGGGGTTGTTGATGTACATCACTAGGAGATGAAGTTGTCCTAGTATGGTGGGTGTAGGGCCAGTAGTATTCCATATAGAAGGTTGACTAAAAACCTTAACCAAAAGGAATTAAGTAAGTAATTGAAGAGGAAATGTACGTGAAGGTCAAATATAGATCAGGGGTTATTGATGTGCATACCTATGAGAAAAGGTTGTCGAAGTATGGTGTCTGGATGCACAATAGTATTCAATGTACAAGCTTGAAAAAAAACCTTAACCAAGGTTGACTAAAAACCTTAACCAAGGGGAATTAAGTAAGTAATTCAAGAGGAAATGTAGGTCAAGGTCAAATATAGATCAAGGCTTATTGATGTGCATCACTAGGAGATGAAGTTGTCCAAGTATGGTGGGTGTAGGGCCAGTAGTATTGCATATACAAACTTGACTAAAAACCTTAACCAAGGTTGACTAAAAACCTTAACCAAGGGGAATTAACCAAGTAATTCAAGAGGAAATGTAGGTCACGGTCAAATATAGATCAGGGGTTATTGATGTACATCACTAGGAGATGAAGTTGTCCAAGTATGGTGGGTGTAGGGCCAGTAGTATTCCATATACAAGCTTGACTAAAAACCTTAACCAAGGCGTGACGGTGACGCTGACGCCGACGCCGGGGTGACAACATAAGCTCTACTTATTCTTCGAATAGTCGAGCTAAAAATGAGGGCAGATTTGCAAACACAAAAGGCCGAAGGATGGTGAAAAAGGCCAGCATGTCACAGCATGATAGAGAACCATGTTATAGTGTACCAATTTGATGGACTGAATGGCAAACAGTACAAACCCTGATTGAACCATGCAGATGCTTTGTCCAAGCTGAGACTAGACTGGTTGCTCCTTTGTTCATATGGAATCAGGTCATGACCTCTGAGTAACTTGTCTGCAGAAACCAGACCTCTTTTAATGGGCGTTGTGCCCCAGTCAAATAGCTTGGGGTCACACAAAATGAATGCAGCATCGCTGTGGAAATTCTTAATTGTTGTCTGCAATTGTTATTGTGCAATTCATATAATCACGTAATAACTCTTTTGAGACTGTACCTTGATGACTAGTATTTGAGCTACACCGAGTCAAAAGATAATACTATAACATGTAGTTGTTTACAGTCATTTGCATATTACAGTTAGTTCCAGATATGATTCAGAAGACAGTCCGATGTCTAAATTGACTTTGATATTCGTATTAAAAGCCAATTTAGACATACAGCTGTAGCTCTGATTTCATTTCGTCATTGATATTTGCTGGGTGTATGTAGATGAATGGATGAATTGTGCATGTAAAATATCTAAGGTTTGCATTCAATGAGTAATTAATTATAGCAATTTGAACTGTGTTGAACAAACACAGTTCTCAGGAAAAGTCTGCATTGTGTGCATTTCATGCCGAGTGGTCAGGTGCTTTCTATAAGGTCCGCGTTGCCAAGTATAAAGGCCATTGTTTGGGTTGCCAGGGAGCTCTTGGGAATATTACATTATAGAATCAGCATGTGTCTTTGTCTTTCATCTTTCGATCAAATTGAGCCGTAATTCCCAAATCCAAAAATTAACAGTAACATCTTAGAAATTAATATTACACCACCATTCACTGTAACAACCATCAGAGGGCCGATTACGGGGCGATATGTATATCGCTGTCTGTTATGCAACAGTTAAATGGCAAATATGGTGGACGTATGTACAACAAACCTTCTTTGTAGGTATGTCCGATAAATTTATTACATGCATTGTGAATATTTAATAAGCATATTAATCGGCAAAGACCAATAAATACAACATGATTTTGTACAATTTAAATTCAAATGTATGCCTCAATTAGTAAAGCAGTTCTATGGCGGTCTTTTTGTCACGATTAGAAACTTTGAGAAGCCTAACAGCACACGCTCAACTAATTTCATCTACAAATGACGGAATTTCTGCCGATTTTTTTTTAACAAAATATAGATGTTTGTGGTACACCGGTTCACGCAATACACTGTGAAACAAACAATGGAATGAAATGGTGCTTAACCCTTTCCCTGTTTTGCGATATTTCGACTCTTCCAAATCGAAAACATCTGAATAAAAGAACCAAATGATGGTTAAATTATCTGATAGAGTAGAAAACATTGTGGGAAAAGGAGAAATTGCTTGTTACAAGCAATTTCTCCTTTTCCCACAATGTTTTCAAAAGACATCTTCTGCAGAGGCGTGAAAAATCGTCTCTATCAGGGAAAGGGTTAACGGCCCAATGTGGACAAATGTTGCTTCGACTGGAGAAATGGGGCTTGTGTCTGTGTAGATCCAGATAATCCTTTTTATTATTCGCCACATTTTGTGCATTTTTTTAGTACGCATAGTGTATCCTAGAAATCCCAACAAATACCAATTTACCATCAATCTGTACTTACCGCACCCATTTTAACCTATGATACTTTTTCTGTTGTTTCACATTACCGGTATGTATATTTCAACGGCATTTGACAATTGTCAAAAATCAATATTTCCATTTCTGGGTAAACATTGCTTGTTTTGGTTAATAAAAAAATCCTAAAATTTGCACAGAAATCAGTTGAAAAAAAAACGTTTGAAATTTAACTACCTAATGTCTCCAACGTCGGCGGTTTGTAACGAACAATACATGTATTAATAGCATGCCTACCCTACCATTATGTACATGTGGTACAAGTATTACAAGTCTTGATTAGATTGATTGATTAACCATTTCAAACCCTAAATAACTGGAATGGACTGTGATATGTTAATTTAAGGACCAATCCAATCCACAGGTTGAATACATTAAATATGCCTAAAAGCATCAATAAATGAAGAAAAAAAATAAACTAAAATTTTTTTTTTACACCCTCCATATTATAATGATATAATATATGGAGGGTGTAAAAAAAAAAATTAGCTATTTTTTTTTCTTGATTTATTGATGCTTTTAGGCATATTTAACGTATTTATAGACCTCGGTCTGTTACTTCAACCTGTGATTCAATCATCTCAAACTTGATTTTTAGACTAGTTCATTTATAAGAGGGAGGTTTTTTTCTCTCTAAAATAAAAAAAGTTTCTTGCAAAAAGTGCTCATTTGGATCTACACTGTTTGCCAATACCACTATACAGTAGTGTTGCAGAGCTCCAGATAAGTTGCGTATATGCTTAAATACCCAATTAAAATTGCCAAAAACCCAATTGAAATCAGAAGTAGTGAGTATCAAAAGCAATGAAAAATGTGTGGTATCTTTATTATGCTGCAGAAAACAATAAACAGACCACAAATATAGCATATTGTTATTTTTCCATGAAAACACATCTTGATATTTCATTAGAACAGAACAATTCTAATGAAATGCCAAGACAGGTTTTCATATAGAAGCAAACTATTCAGTAAGTGTGGTCTGCTGATGTGTGTAACAGCAGTGTGATTTTATTTTACCCAATTAAAATTTTGAAATACCCAATTGCTTCAGAAATGACCACATGACCCTTGTAGGCGAAATGTCTAATTCCTTGGAAGTCTTGTTCCTTAAGATTCAAGAAAGACATTTCTTAAAACCAGAGCTCCAGATAAAGACGTTTTGTGATAGCTGGTGCCCGTTTAACTAAATTTTGTACGACTATGTGTGAACTTTTGTATCATACGAAGTACAGTGAAACGAGCACCTGGGTTTTTACTGTGAGGCCGTTATATTTTGTACACATACCTCGCCAAATCGTAAAGATGGCTCCAAGGTGGGAGGCTCGTCACAATATACAGATGACTTCAAGGTGGGAGGCTCGTCACTATGCACAAATGACTCCAAAACGGGAGGCTCATTGTAGTCCGTGTCCATCTGTAAACACAAAATCCAAATGTTTCTTCTGCACTCCAGCACCACAACTGGAATGGAGGCGGTCAATTTAATTCCTATTTTCTCATCAAAATCATTCTTTGACATCACTTAAGAATCATTTCCAATAGAAATGATTCTAAAGTGGTGCCAAACAATGTTTTATTGATAATATAAAAGACAATAAAGAAATAACAGCAGAAAACATTTTTGTTTCCCGCATTCTAAGGGTGAAACATTACCGGAAAGCAATATTTATTCATTAATTATTAATTATTCATTACTGTCAGAACCAAATTTCTCATGTTATGCAGCGATGTCACAATGTCACAACGACGTTGCGACAATGTTTTTTTTCCACTAAACATCGTATGACTGTTGTATATAAGCCTACCTGGAATACTGCGCCAACAGGAAGGGAGGGTTCAAGGACGGGTGGCTCGTCGTCAAAATCACCATACAGGATGGTAAATGACTCCAACGTCGGCAGTTTATAATCAGCTTCCTGTATCAACAATACATGTATTAATAGCATGCCTACCCTACCATTATGAACATGTGGTACAAGTTTTATATATGGTCTTGATTAGATTGATTGATTAACCATTTCAAACCCTAAACAAGAGTGCCGCAAGTCACAAAATACGCCCGTCGAATATGGGCCAGACAGCGAAGATGAAGAAATGTGAAGCTGTCACCAAGGCAAGAAACATTAATGAGAATTTGAAAGTCTATAGCATTATTTCTTCATCTCGTTATGCTAAACATGTATACTAATTTAGGCAGAGATAGAAAAGTAGAGTGTAAAGTAGAAATGATAGAGAATTGGATACAATAATGTAGAAAAAATGGCTAAGTTGAAAAGGTGATATTTTTGTTAAAAAATATTTTTTCGGCATAAAAACACCAAGGTGCACATCTTCAATATGTGTAGAAGACGTGTGTATAATTTCAGAACGATCGACTCAATGGTTTCGGAGGAGTTGTGTACACAAACTCTGTACCGTATATAGAATTGTATAGAAAAATGTAGAAAAAATGGCTATGTTAAAAATGTGATATTTTTGTTCAAAAATAATTTTTTCGGCATAAAAACACCAAGGTGCACATCTTCAATATGTGTAGAAGACGTGTGTATAGTTTCAAATCGATCGACAGACCGGTTTCGGAGGAGTTGTGTACACAAACTCTGTACCGTGTATAGAATTGTATAGAAAAATGTAGAAAAAATGGCTAAGTTAAAAAGGTGATATATTTGTTAAAAAATATTTTTTCGGCATAAAAACACCAAGGTGCACATCTTCAATATGTGTAGAAGACGTGTGTATAGTTTCAGATCGATCGACATAATGGTTTTGGAGGAGTTGTGTACACAAACTATGCACTTTTTCTGTCAGCAGCCCGCCCGCCCAGCGGTAAAAAAGAATATGTACCGTTTTTTAAAAACGGTCGTATAATAACTGGAATGGACTGTCATGTTAATTTAAGGACCAATCCAATCGTCTCAAAATGATTTTTAGACTAGTTCATTTATAAGAAGAGGGAGGTTTGGATCTACACTGATTGCCAATACCACTATACATTAGTGTTGCAGAGCTCCAGATAAACTGTGTATATGCTTAAATACCCAATTAAAATTGCCAACAAGAGTGCCGCAAGTCACAAAATACGCCCGTCGAATATGAGCCAGACAGCGAAGATGCAGAAATGTGAACTGTCACCAAGGCAAGAAACATTAATGAGAATTTGAAAGTCTATAGCATTATTTCTTCATCTCGTTGTGCTAAACATGTATACTAATTTAGGCAGAGATAGAAAAGTAGTGTAAAGTAGAAATGATAGGGAATTGGATACAATAATGTAGAAAAAATGGCTAAGTTAAAAAGGTGATATTTTTGTTAAAAAATATTTTTTCGGCATAAAAACACCAAGGTGCACATCTTCAATATGTGTAGAAGACGTGTGTATAGTTTCAGAACGAGCGACTGAACAGTTTCGGAGGAGTTGTGTACACAAACTCTGTACTGTATATAGAAATGTATAGAAAAATGAAGAAAAAATGGCTAAGTTAAAAAGGCAATATTTTTGTTACAAAAATATTTTTTCGGCAGCTCAACTAAGTACATTTTAAACTTTATTACAGTATTTTCACTACTCAATTTGAAAATCAATGCGTAAATTCACATTGCTGCGAGTATTTTGTACTCCCACTGTTGATAATCAAAGCGTATTCAGCTAAAATAAGTGCATAACATATGCCAATAATTCCAGCACAAACATATTCACACAATTCCCTAACATTTGATTGGCCCGTAGAAAGTCTCTGTCCAAAATTTATATCCCAGTAAACTCCCATGCCAAACTACTTTCCGTAACCGTCAGGCGCAGTTAAAATAATTCTTAAGAAAACGTAAAATAAACACATTTTCTTGATGAATTTATTTCAAATGTTGGAATTATAAGGAAAATGGCCTTTTTGTGGAATTTATCGGGGATATAAACTTGGAAAAGTCGCGGGAATACTGGACGAGGCCTTCCAAAAAATTACAATTTTCGAAAAAAAATCCAATTTTTTTTGGATTTTTTTTGGATTTTTTTTTCGAAAATTGTACTTTTTTATCACTTCGTCCAGTATTCCCGCATCTTTTCCAAGTTTATATCCCCGATAAATTCCACAAAAAGGCCATTCATTCCTATAATACGCACCTTATCTGCAGCTCTGATAATGCATTGCGTCTGTTCTACAAATATATATTTTCGCTTCGTAAGAGTTTCTCAATTCTGTCATAACTTCTATATTCCTTGAAAGATTACTTCATATTTCAACACAGCATACTTGTGGACAAATGCCACACATCCATGCTGCCCTTAATATGACCTTGACCTTTTGATCTAGACAACTTTGAACTTTTTCCCACATTAAAAAGTTTGCTAGAGTTTCTCAATTCTGTCATAACTTCTCTATTCCTTGAAAGATTACTTAAATATTTCAACACAGCATACTTGTGGACAAATGCCACACATTCATGCTGCCCTTAATATGACCTTGACCTTTTGACCTAGACAACTTTGAACTTTTTCCCACATTAAGAAGATTGCCAGAGTTTCTCAATTCTGTCATAACTTTTATATTCCTTGAAGGATTACTTAAATATTTCAACACAGCATACCGGTATTTGTGGACAAATGTCATACATCCATGCTGCCCTTAATATGACCTTCACCTTTTGACCTTGACAACTTTGAACTTTTTCCCACATTAAGAAGTTCACCAGAGTTTCTCAATTCTGTCATAACTTCTATATCCCTTGATGGATTACTTTAATATTGCAATACATCATACTTGTGGACAAATGCCACACATCAACACTGCCCTTAATATGAACTTGACCTTCTGACCTTCATAAATGTGCTTGTGAATACTTTGGCTAATTAACATTTTGCCAGTTTCTCCAATCGACCACCGGGGGCATCCGTGTGCCGACAGGCCACATTTCTTGTTTCTTCTGCATTAGCAATCTTTGACTCTGTGGGAATGGGATTAGCAAAAATTTATCATATTAAATATATTTTGAACATTTTATCGTTACACTTGCATGTCAAAGAACTGGTCTAAAGATTTGTCTTCATTTGATAGGTTATTGTTGTTAATCCTTTCACTAATTTTCCGCAAGCTATGGTCAGTAGCCTATTTCACCAACATTGCAAAGTACCGTATACTTATCTAGCAAAGTATACTTTGAGGGAGAAATTTTCAATTTTAGGATAAATATATTAATTTTTATTATACTGAATTTATTACATTATCACAGCCATACAGCCATTTTGGCTGTGATAATGTAATAAATTCAGTATAATAATCCTGCATACTTTTAATCATCAAATATATGCAGTCGTTAGTTTTATATGAAATAATGCATTTCGTGAAAAATAAATGATTATTCCCTCAAAGTATACTTTGCTATAAAGTATACTTTGCAATGTTGATGAAATCGGCTACAGGTCTGTGCTTCTAAGTCTCACTCTCAGGATGCAATATCGATGGTCTAGTAACATAAGGTCGTAACTGCTATGCTAGAGCATAGCAGTTACGACCTTATGTTACTAGACCATCGATATACTATGTGCTTAAACATGCATGCGTGAAAAAGAATTCAACTTTTACCAATAGGTGATTCACGTCTTCACAAACCTTCTGGGTTGGCTCGCATAAAACTGCGCGTGTTAAACGACGTCAAACTTCTGGAGAAATTCTCGTTTCAGATGTTCTCACGACCTTAGGTGCTCGTAGCTGCAAACAGCAACTTGCAATCTACTCCCATACCGTCCGTAGCTAGAGTTACGATTCCACGTGTATGCTTCCTCTGCAGAATAGCAAATCAGATCCGATTCGCACTTTAGCAGTTAATTATGAAATATTTTCGATATTTTTTAACTGAAATGAGTGTCAACAAATATGAAAATAACAGATTCCAGTAACTATGACATAAATTTACGTATGTAGATGATCTGATAAGTAAATGTAAGCTAGAATCAACAAGTGACTCGGTGGCAGCCAAATTCAACATGTAAAAGTTAAGATGAGGTCCATTTTCTGGTAAGGCAAAATTGAATTTTCTAAACCTCCTACAATTGGAAAATTTGTTTCAGAATTATTAGTTTGTATTACTTATACTACTAACATTTTTTACACAGGGAAAATAGATAAAAGATGTCGCAATGAACTGTATATTGGAGGGAGTAATCATTTACTTTTCCCAAAATGCATTATTTCATACAGAACTAACTACTGCATATATTTGATGATTAAAAGTATGGAGAATTATTATACTGAATCTATTACATTATCACAGCCATGGCTGTGATAATGTAATAAATTCAGTATAATAAAAATTAATAAATTTATCATAAAATTTAAAATTTCTCCCTCAAAGTATACTTTGCTAGAAAAGTATACTTTGCAATGTTGATGAAATGGGCTACTGATATGATTTGCTATTCTGCAGAGGAAGCCTATAAGTTGAATACACGAGTAGATTGCAAGAGTTACTGTTCGCAACTAAGGTGCTTGTACTGTGCAACTTTTATTGCACGAAACTGCGCGTATTGAACAACGTCAAGCATCTGGAGAAATTCCTGATTTGGATGTTCTCACGACCTTAGTTGCTCGCTCATACTGTATAACCAAGGATTTTGTTAGAAGGATACGAAACATCACGTTTTCTCGGAAAAACCCGGTGTGCCTATCATGTGTTATGTTTACTTGGGAGGATTAAGTTGTTACCTTATAAATCGAATACCAGTTGACGGATGCGCGTTTCACTAACTTGCAGGATGTAGCGAATTCACATCCATTGATTCTAAAATGGCTAAAATGCAATATTAATGATATATTAAAATTGAGGATATGAAACAGATAACGTGTATATTTCTTGCTTCGAAAATGGCTAAAATGCAATATTAATGAGGATATGAAACAGAAAATGTGCATATTTTTCGCTTAAAAGTAGTCTATCCTATCAGGAAATGGTTAATCTTGTTAATACAAAAAGTAAATCCACGGGTTTCTGTCAAGTTTGGTTGAAATCTGTTCATGAGAAGAATTTTTTATCTACTTTATACGGCGGCCATCTTGGCTTAGGCGACAACCTATAAATTTACAAATGTGACATGCCTCCACCTATAGATCATCCCTGTGAAGTTTGACCAACATTGGCCAAGCAGTTCACAAGAAGACTTTTTAACTCTCTAATTAAAGGATGATCCACCCCCCCTCCCCCCGCCCCCCACCTTTGGCTCAGGTGAGCTAATACTAGCAGTGTGAGAACTTCAGGCCCGTAGCCAGGGGGGGGTCGGAGCGGTCGGACGACCCCCCCGCCCAGCCTCGACGTCCACTTTTTTAGCCTCGAGGTCCACTATTTTAGACACACCTAGATACCAGAGGCCCCTTGGGCCTTCAAAAAGACCCCCCCCCCCACCTTCAAACAGGTCTGGCTACGGGCCTGAACTTGGTGCAAGTTTTGCCATGCTTGGCTGGTGAACAATTGTCCCAGTGTCTCGCAAGAATTTAAAGGCACACCAGGTAAACGTAATCCATTAATACCTTATACAAGGAGTTACCCATCTCTGTATAGTATTTAAGTCTCTGGTATAACTTTTATGAAATGTTTTAACAACATTCCAACAACGTAAAATTGTAAGCTGACCAAATTACCGCTGTAACTAAATACCGGTGATAGCCGATAAATCCGATCATTAACCCTTAGACTGTGCTACACACAACAATAGTCGTCTGCTGTTGCTTTTATATCTTGCCTTATTTCTCAATAAAAACATGGTTTGACAGCACTTCAGAATCATTTCCAATGGAAACGATTCTGAAGTGCTGTCAAAGCATGTTGTAAATTATTCTAAAGTGCTGTCAAAGCATGTTTTTGATGATAAAAATGGAGAATAGAAAATAGACAGCAGACGAAAAAAAATAAGATAGTGGTCTAAGGGTTAAAATGTTTGGTTTACATCGTAGTTACATTAATTGACATGAATTGATGCTAACCAACACATGAAAAAATGTGCATTACATTTTGCATTAACCCTTTCCCTGTTTTGCGATATTTCGACTCTTCCAAATCGAAAACATCTGAATAAAAGAATAAAATGCTAGGTCAAATGATGGTTAAATTATCTGATAGAGTAGAAAACATTGTGGGAAAAGGAGAAATTACTTGTTACAAGCAATTTCTCCTTTTCCCACAATGTTTTCTAAAGACATCTTCTGCAGAGGCGTGAAAAGTCTCTATCAGGGAAAGGGTTAAGCATTAATTTTCTACAAACATTCAATATTGTTCAACAATCTGAAAGCACTCTAAACTTTCCAACAGGTGCTCATAAAATAACATAACATTTAGTAAAATGCTTGCTTTTATTTAAGGCTACACAAAATTAATGTTTAGATTCTCATCCAATTTTGGGAAAAAATGGGGCTAGTGGGACACTTATTTTTTATTTTCAGGCAGTACTAAAACGAGGTGCTGAACGGCAAGGTGCAGTTGCATGCAATAGTGTTTTGGAATAATAATACACGAAATGAAAAGTCATGCAGAGCATGATGTTATTAGCCGATCAAATCAGGGTAAAGTGCATCGAACATATGTAGGTGTCTCTGGTAACATTGTCAATGGTAAACTATTTTCGACCACAGTTCTGTACCCAGCGTTGACATTTTTCTCGATTTTGTGCAGGTTTTGGAAACCCGTTCCCAAATCCATCCAATATCAGCAATGCCATAGCAGCAATGTTTTGTTGTCACCATTATGTTGCGAAATATTCCAGAGTAACACCTGTACTGTATGCTCTATTTATCTACAAATTACACTCCGCAATACACAAAGTTGTAGTCACTGTGTGTTTGTCCGAATTCTGTGGCAGCACGTGAGTGGGCGGAGCTACCAGGGCTATATATATCTAGCGGTTACAGTGTCATCTAAAAATAGACGCAAGCTCCTGCGTCTTCAGGCACATGCCCAGATTGACCTAATGTGCCCCATCCGTGATTTTTTGCGCGATGTCGGGCGCAAGACAATCTATAATTTGCGGCATTGACAATAATTAAGGGGGATTGCCGCAATCGCGCGTGATGGATGCATCCCTGCCATCCCTGCATGATACGAAAACAGAACAAAGTTGGCTATGAAGGGCAATTCTTCGTTTTGATTGGTGGAAAATTTTGTGAATATTAACTAGCGTCAAATGACGCGCATACGCGATCCAATGGGATAAACCCGAGATGCTGGGATAAACCCGAAAATGCTGGGGTTGCTAGTAAGGAGATTTTGAGCAGAGGTCGATTATAAATTAGCCGAATAAACACATTTTACGCGATTATACGTGGCTGAAACTTGTTCTGTTTAATAAATAAAAGCTTTAAATTAGCCCAATAATCGGCGTATGTTGGCGTATATGGCCATTAGAGCCAACTACGGACCCCACGGGCCACGCCCATTTTTTACCCCGGGGTCACCATTTTAACAACTTTGAAAGAGCATTGTACATCGATCATTCCTACCAAGTTTCGTCGAAATCCGGCTGGCGGTTCATGAGAAGAAGATTTTTTAAGAAGTTGTGCTATTTTTAGACGGCCGCCATCTTGGATTAGCGACGACCTCTGTTTTAACAAATTTATCTGAAAAGGCTTCACCCATGGACCATAACTGTGAAGTTTGGCCACCATGGGCCAAGCGGTTCGTGTGAAGAAGAATTTTGAAATCTCTAATAAAAGAATTACCATTGACCTTTCGGCGGCCATCTTGGATGACATGACCATCCAATTTCGACAAAAAATGCACCAGAGCGATCGCCTCTTTGATACTTTCGATTTGATATAGACATGACCATATTCTAGCAAAAATAATATTTGACCCCAATACGACCCCACGGCCCATTTTTTACCCCGGGGTCACCATTTTAACAACTTTGAAAGAGCATTGTACATCGATCATTCCTACCAAGTTTCGTCGAAATCCGGCTGGCGGTTCATGAGAAGATTTTTTAAGAATTTATGCTATTTTTAGACGGCGGCCATCTTGGATTAGCGATGACCTCCATTTTAACAAATCTGAAAAGGCTTCACTCATGGACCATAACTTTTAAGTTTGGCTACCATGGGCCAAGCGGTTCATGTGAAGAAGAATTTTGAAATCTCTAATAAAAGAACGACCTTTTGACCTTTCGGCGGCCATCTTGGATGACCATCCGATTTTGACAAAAAATGTACCAGAGTGATCGCCCCGTTGATACCTTCAATTTGATATATGACATGACCATATTCGGTCAAAAATAAAATTTGACCCCAATTTCACCCCACGGGCCACGCCCATTTTTGACTCCGGGGTCACCATTTTAACAACTTTGAAAGAGCATTGTACATCGATCATTCCTACCAAGTTTTGTCGAAATCCGGTTGGCGGTTCTTGAGAAGAAGATTTTTGAAGAATTTGTGCTATTTTTAGATGGCGGCCATCTTGGATTACGTGATGACGTCATTTTAACAATTTTGTAATCCCCCTACCTAAGGACCATGACCATGAAGTTTGGTGACTATACGCCCAATGGTTACGGAGGAGAAGACGTTTGAAAATGTTCACGGACAACGGACGCCGGACGACGGACGACGAACACATTGCGGTAACAATAGCTCACGAGCTTCGCTCAGGTGAGCTAAAAATGCTCGGGCGAGCCGTTTTTTTAGGGGATGAGAATCTAAACATTAATTTTTTATAGCCTAATGTGTGTCCCAGGACATGTGCAAAATGGATTTGCTGCTTTATGACAAAAGCAGGCTGTCCATTCACTTTCGGTTCCAAATATATAGGAATATAGGGATTTTTTCCCAAAAATATAGGGATTTTTGCCAAAAAAATAGGGATTTATATGGACAAAACTCAATATTTTCCAATTTTACGGCATGTATGTGTGTACGTAAAGGATTTTTGTTAGTTAAAAATCTAGATTAATGGCCTCCTCCTCCCCTTATAGCCATTCCGTTACTTCCGTATCCTCTCCTCTGTTTTTTAAATGGTTTACAATTATTAACTTGATTAATGTTTATTTTTTATTTTCTAAAACAGGTTGAGCCACTGCATGACAAAAAGGTATGCTGAAAATACAGAATTACACATCTTACAATGAGATAAAAAATGATCCAAACAAAGAAAACTGGTAAATACGATCATAATTTAGTCAAATGCATCTCTAACCTTGCACTGTGTTTAGAATAAACCAGTAAGTTGAATATCAGACTTGATTTTGAACATTTTACAAAAATTAGTTACTGATTTTTGAAAAATATAGGGATTTATAGGGATTTTGGGAAAATATAGGGAAAATATAGGGATTGCCAAATTTATAGGAATTTATAGATAATGGACAGCCTGCAAAAGCCATTGTCCAATTTGACAAATTTATGTATATTTACATCGTCAGGTTACAATCTATTTTTCTTCCTGATAGTAGTTATATATAATGCTAAATTAGTCACCAGTAGGGTAACAGAGTAGACACTTATCAGGGCTGTCAGATGTGTAAATGGACCGAGGTCAAAATGTCATAAGGTAACTTGTGGGCGGGCCACTGTCCATTTACAATGCTGTACATGGGGTCAAATGAGAAAGCTAAATTAGGAGCCAGTAACGGGGAAATTAGTCGCTCCAATTGCCACGGGGGTGAAATGCACTGGAGGGCCAGTGATCGAATACCCGATGCTGATTCGAATATTAATTGAAAGGCACTGCACGCGGCGACGTTGTTTGAAGCTTGTGTCATCCACTGTACTTATCAGAGCGATTAATTGCCTCGCCCGGGCACTGCAACTGAGAGGGTCAATACGCCAAACACAACACAGGGCTTATAGGGCTTAAACGGCCAGTGTAGATCCAGATCAGCCTGTGAATCCACACAGATTTATCCGTATCTGCATGTTTCCCCAATCGATAATCGATAGACCTACACTGGTCACAAATCACACAAGCCCGATTTCTCCAGTCACAGCAACAAATAGGATCAAGCAATGTGTAATCAACGTAACCCCAATTTGGCAAAACAACTATTTTATTCTGGAAAACATCAGTAGTTTTTTAACATCATGTACATACATTTTCTATTTGTTTGAAACAAGACAGTAGGCAAATATATTAGAAATAGTAAAGTGTCTGTCCATTAATGTAAACTGTCCATGTAAAAAAATAAATAATAAGGGAGACAAGGTGGATAAGTCGGTTGCTAGACAGTCCTGCGGTATGTTGACCGTGCTGTTATAATACCACAATTTGGAGGTATTTATTGTGATACACAACTGCGAGGTGCAAATTAGTAGTGAACCGACCTTGTTCGATTCTCGTCATAGCATGTAAACAATTTATTTGTGTATTGTTGACATCCGGCGGGCAAACGTTTGAACGTAGCTTCACACGTTTGTCACGGATTACGGCTGATACAAAAGGATTAAACCAATCAGCATGAAATGGGTGTGGCTTCATTGATTCAGAATACACCTGTCCCAAAATCCACTCTCCCATTTCACAGCGGTCAAATCCAGAATTCAATCTAAAAAAATTAAATGTAATTTGTAGTTTATCAATGTTGCCATCCAAGAAGACAGTGTGTGAAAACTGTTATGCCAACTACCGGTAGTATAATTATATATTTATATACGGTAGCAATATATAATTTAAATATATAAACTATTAATATTTTAAAACTAATACTGCATTAATATTTATATGTGGCTGTGACTGGATAAATGGGGCTTATCAAAATTGTGACCAGTGTAGGTTCTGATTAAATAAATCCCTTCTGTAGCCCGGGAACAACCTACATTGCTTGTTCGAAGTATGACTGGGGTTTCATTTACGGAATGACGAATGTTGCAATGCTAATCAGACTGCGGATGCACAGGCTGATCTGGATCTACACTGGTCGCAAAACCCATAAACCCCATTTCTCCAGTCACAACCACATGTGTGCGAAATGCAATCATGATCGATAACTTAGTTAGACAACTGAGACATAATTAATGAGTCTCGATAGTCTCCCTTTATAATAATGCTATACATGTATTAATAGTTTTCCTGCAGAAATATGTGCTTTATTCTTCCTTTTTTTCTGGTCAAAATGTGCTTATTATATGATATACTAATGATATATTGTAGAAAAAGTATATAATATAATCATAAACGTTATTTTTAATGCAGATTTAATGTAGTCGTAAACGTTACACGACACGTTACAGTACACGTTACATAGCGTCTCCATTGCTTTATACGTGTACATTTATCTGTTTCGGATTTAATTTCATTTATGTGTGTCAGATTCCATTTAGTGAATACAATTTCGTATTTGGTAAACTCTTCCATGTATCAGTAACAAAGAAATTGTATACTCAAGTGAAAGTCTTGTCCCCTCTACTAGATTGTAGCTTGTAGGTTTATCGTGGGTGAAAACAAAGAAAACACAACTGTAATATGAAATTTATTCATTAACGAAGGTAATGGTATGAAATTAATTATGATATGAAAATCGTGTGTATGCCATATCAGCTATGCAAATGAACACATCGAAATCCCAAATTCACAAAAGTCAGTACCGTACAAGTCCCCCATTAGCCCGAATCACTGCGTTGCACCGTCTCCTCATAGTCGATAAGGTCGCGAATTGTTCCTTGCGGAATGTTGGCCCACTTGTCCAAAACGGCCGTTTGTATTTTGTTGACGTTTCTCGGCTGATGTGGACGTTGACGTAATTTACGTTTGACGTTGTTCCCATAGATGCTCGATAGGATTTAGATCCGGACTTCTCGCTGGCCATTGAAGACATTCACGTTATGTCCCTCCAAGAACTGTGTAGTAGTGTTAGCAGTGTGGCTTGTGGCATTGTCTTGCTGAAACATCAGGTTACAGTTAACGTCAAACAACGGACAACAACCGGCGCCAGTACAACATCTCTGTATTTGGCTGCGTTCAAATTTCCTTCAATTGGCACCAAACGCATCTTGTAGTGAAAACTTATGCCGTCCCAAAACATCTTCGATCCACCGCCGTACCTGTCTTTCTCTAACACACAACAATCGGCGTAACGTTCGTTCTTGCGTCGATATACGTGCGTCCTACCGTCGTGTGTTGACAAGTTGAATCTGCATTCGTCGGAGAACACAACATTATTACAGTCTCTCCGAGTCCATCGCAGATGATTTCTGGCCCAAACAAGGCGATTGTTCCGATTCCGTCGTGATAGGATAGGCCCAACGTATGGTCTCCGCGCTCTGACGCCAATATCCCTCAGCCGGTTTTTGACGGTGGCTCTGCTAACGTGACGACCGACTCTCCCTAAAATCCTTCTCGACGTCGATGCAGCATTTTCCACCCTGTTACGCAAGTGTGAAGTTCGTATGTACTGATCTTGACGTCGCGACATCACATGCGGTCTCCCGCTGCGTGGCAAGTGTTTGACGGAGCCTGTTCGCCGGAATTTCGCCCTCAATCGTCGAATTGTCTTCGGATGGACTCCAAAATGACGTGCGACATCAATTTGTCGGGCCCCAGCATCCAACATGCCTATTGCGCGTTCTTTTAAATTTTCTCCTAACGTCGGCATGACGTTAATCAAGTTACGTCTGAAATGCTGCCTAATTTATAATTATATGCCATCAAATCATCTCAAAATATGAAATTATAAAAGGCGACAAGACTTGTTCACTTGAGTATATTACACACAAAGTGATAACCACCGTGACTCATCAAAACTGTGAACATATATCCTGTGAGAGAGGAAAGTTGCCCGCCCACCCAATCTCTAAAAATTTTGAGGAACCATTTTCTATTAGTGCAAACACGGCTTATACTAATTATGTTGAGTTCTCTATTGCTTCACATGTTCGCTTCTACGTGGTACATGTATGTTATAAGCTACATGTATCATACATGGCGTAAAACGAAATACGACTACTTTGATCTGAGGTAATTAATGTGACGTCAGAAAAAAGTGGAAACGTCGTCACAATAATGAGCGACATGACGTTCAAATCGCATTCAGTGTATGTGCTAAAAGTTGACTAAATCAGCCGATTTACATCGGAATTGCATAAAACAAATATCAGTATATTCAATGAGCTCTGCATCGGAAAACGTCAAAAAGTAAAAATGTCAAAATTTGACCATAAGGTACATTTTCCCACGAAGCGGCTCATATAATATATCCGGATGTATCTGTGTAGACCCTGATCCATGTCCCCTCCTGCTTTTTGTACATTATTGTTATATATAGTCAATCAGGAAATACAACGTTTGCTTAGGAAATACAACTTAGTCCAGAAATATATGCAGGAAAATGAGGGTATTAATAGGTCTGAATACAATAATGATTGTTCTCCATTTAGTCCACGAATTTAACTATGCATGTACATAATTATTTCAGTTTATCCGGATATATACTGTTCGCCATTTTGAACGTGGATCTTGATACATGTACATATTAGAATTCTATATGACCAGAATGTACACTTTCCAGTAGTCGGTCTGTAAATCTAAACAAGAGGGCCATGATGGCCCTAATTCGCTCACCTGACTCCATGAACACCAGAAGAGAATGTGACATTGAGTTCATATGTGTTTTAAAAAAATTGTGCTATTTTTAGATGGCGGTCATCTTGGATTAAGCGATGACTCATTTTACTAAATTTGAAAAGGCTTCACCCAAGGATCTTAACTTACTATGAAGTTTGGCCAGCATCGGCCATGTGGTTCCTGAGAAAAAGACATACAAAATCTCGAATAAATGGACCTTTTGGCGGCCATCATGGATGACATAATCACCCGATTCCGACAAGTATTGCACCAGAGCAATGGCCTCATCGATACCTTCAATTTGATATATAACATGAGCATATTCGGTCAAAAATAAAATTTGACCCCACGGGCCACGCCCATTTTTGACCCCAGGGTTACCATTTTGAAAGAGCATTCTACATCGATCATTCCTACCAAGTTTCGTTGAAATCCGGCTGGCAGTTCATGAGAAGAATATTTTTTAATAATTTGTGCTATTTTTAGAAGGCGGCCATCTTGGATTAGCGACGACCTCCGTTTTAACAAATCTGAAAAGGCTTCACCCATGGACCATAACTGTGAAGTTTGGCCACCATGTGCCAAGCGGTTCGTGTGAAGAAGAATTTTTAAATCTTTAATAAAAGAACCTTTTTAACTTTCGGCGGCCATCTTGGATGACATGGACATCCAATTTCGACAAAAAATGTACCGGAGCGATCACCTCATTGATACCTTCGATTTGATATAGACATGACCATATTCGGTCAAAAATAAAATATGACCCCACGGGCTAAGCCCATTTTTGACCCCGGCGTCACCATTTTAACAACTTTGATCGATTTTAACAACTTACATCGATCATTCCTACCAAGTTTCGTCGAAATCCGGCTAGCGGTTCATGAGAAGAAGATTTTTAAGAATTTGTGCTATTTTTACACGGCGACCATCTTCGATTAGCGATGACCTCCATTTTAACAAATCTGAAAATGCTTCACCCATGGACCATAACTTTTAAGTTTGGCTACCATGGGCCAAGCGGTTCATGTGAAGAAGAATTTTGAAATCTCTATAAAAGAACGACCTTTTGGCGGCCATCTTGGATGACATAATCATCCGATGTCGACAAAAAATGCACCAGAGTGATCGCCTCGTTGATACCTTCGATTTGATATATGACATGACCATATTCGGTAAAAAATAAAATTTGACCCCAATTTGACCCCACGGGCCACGCCCATTTTTGAACCCGGGGTGACCATTTTGACAACTTTGAAAGAGCCTTGTACATCGATCATTCCTACCAAGGTTTCGTCGAAATCCGGTTGGCGGTTCTTCAGAAGAAGATTTTTGAAGAATTTGTGCTATTTTTACCTTGAAGTTTGGTGACTAGGCCCAATGGTTACCGAGGAGAAGACGTTTGAAAATGTTCACGGACGGACACATTGCGGTAACAATAGCTCACATGAGATTTGCTCAGGTGGGGCCATCCATAATTATATCTCCGTTTCCTGTAATCCTGTAACCCGACCGACCCGCCAAAAACGGTGCTACAGTGGGTTAAAAGGGTTAATATAATCTCTGGCCCTAAATGGCATACATGTTCATACAACAACACATACAGCAATTGACATACTTTTATTGCAAGTGTTAAAATATTGTACTTTTAATATTAATAATTTTTAAATTCAATATGTCATGTGACAGAAAAAAAAAAGGAAATTGCCTACTGACCGACCGACCCACTTATAAAATTCTGGGTCAGGTTACAGGAAACAAACAATTTTTTAAGGACCGCCTGAGCTAAAAATAGACATGATTAGTGTAGCATCTGTACAAATAGCAAACTGACTGCTGTAGACTGATAACGATCTGTATGGCTTATTAGAGGCAAGACGAGTGTTTCATTGATGGAATGGCGAACAGTCCAGCACCTGGTCAGATTGCGGATACACAGGCTGATCTGGATCTCCACTGTTCGCAAAACCCATAAGCCCAATTTCTACAGTCACAGCCACATAATGCCATGCACAGCGTACATTAGTGTATACGGTTGTTTTTGTCATGTGCCGATCTTTCCTTTCGCTTATCACAACACAGAATTACTGTAACAAGAGCTGTAGGAGAACAGCATAGCTCGACTACTAGGGTTGTCGATGTACACATAGCTTGACAAACAAGGTGGCTGCGGCCTGCATAAAAACCTTAACCAAGGTTGACTAAAAAACTTAACCAAGGGAAATTAAGTAAGTAATTCAAGGTTAAATATAGGTCAATGACAGATATAGGTCAGGGGTTATTGATGTACATCACTAGGAGATGATTTTTTCCAAGTATGGTTGCTGTAGGCCCAGGAGTATTCCATATATAAGCTTGACTAAAAACCTTAACCAAGGGGAAATAACTAAGTAATCCAAGGATAAAAGTAGGTCAAGGTCAAATATAGGTCAGGGATTATTGATGTACATCACTAGGAGATGAAGTTGTCCAAGTATGGTTGATGTAGGCCCAGGAGTATTCCATATACAAGCTTGACTATAAACATTAACCAAGTAATTCAAGGTTAAATGTAGGTGAAGGTAAAATATAGGTCAGGGGTTATTGATGTACATCCCTATGAGAAAAAGTTATCCAAGTATGGTGTAAAACCCTTAACCAAGGGGGATTAACTAATTAATTCCAGGTTAAATGTAGGTCAAGGTGAAATATAGGTCAGGGGTTGTTGATGTACATCACTAGGAGATGAAGTTGTCCAAGTATGGTTGGTGTAGGGCCAGGAGTATTCCATCTACAAGCTTGACTAAAAACCTTACCAAAGAGAATTAACTAACTAAGTAATTGAAGAGGAAATGTAGGTGAAGGTCAAATATAGATCAGGGGTTATTGATGTACATCCCTATGAGAAAAGGTTGTCCAAGTATGGTGTCTGTATGCACAATAGTATTCCATGTACAAGCTTGAGTAAAAATCTTAACCAAGGTTGACTAAAAACCTTAACCAAGGGGAATTAACTAAGTAATTCAAGAGGAAATATAGGTCAAGGTGAAATATATATCAGGGGTTGTTGATCTACATCACTAGGAGATGAAGTTGTCCAAGTATGGTGGGTGTAGGGCCAGTAGTATTCCATATACAAGCTTGACTAAAAAGCTTAACCAAGGGGAATTAACTAAGTAATTGAAGAGGAAATGTAGGTCAAGGTCAACTATAGATCAGGGGTTATTGATGTACATCGCTAGGAGAAAAGGTTGTTCAAGTATGGTGTCTGTATGCACAATAGTATTCCATGTAGAAAGCTTGACTAAAAACCTTAACCAAGGTCGACTAAAAACCTTAACCAAGGGGTTAACTAAGTAATTCAAGGTTAAATGTAGGTCAAAGTCAAATATAGGTCAGGGGTTGTTGATGTACATCACAAGGAGGAATAAAGTTGTCCAAGTAATGGTTGGTGTAGGGCCAGGAGTATTCCATCTACAAGCTTGACTAAAAACCTTAACAAAAGAGAATTAACTAAGTAATTCAAGAGGACATGTAGGTCAAGGTCAAATGTAGGTCAAGGTCAAATATAGATCAAGGGGTTATTGATGTACATCCCTAGGAGATGAAGTTGTCCAAGTATGGTGGGTGTAGGGTCCAGGAGTATTCCATATACAAGCTTTGACTAAAAACCATAACAAAAGAGAATTAACTAAGTAATTCAAGAGACAATGTAGTCAAGGTTCAAATGTAGGTCAAGGTCAAATATAGATCAAGGGTTATTGATGTACATCCCTAGGAGATGAAGTTGTCCAAGTATGGTGGGTAAGGGTCAGGAGTATTCCATATCAAGCTTGACTAAAAACCTTAACCAAGGAGAATAACTAAGTAATTGAAGAGGAAATGTAGGTCAAGGTCAAATATAGATCAGGGTTATTGATGTACATCCCTATGAGAAAAGGTTGTCCAAGTATGGTGTCTGTATGCACAATAGTATTCCATGTACAAGCTTGACTAAAAACCTTAACCAAGGTTGACTAAAAACCTTAACCAAGGGGAATTAACTAGGTAATTCAAGGTTAAATGTAGGTCAAGGTCAAATATAGGTCAGGGGTTGTTGATGTACATCACTAGGAGATAAAGTTGTCCAAGTATGGTTGGTGTAGGGCCAGGAGTATTCCATCTACAAGGTTGACTAAAAACCTTAACCAAAGAGAATTAACTAAGTAATTCAAGAGGAAATGTAGGTCAAGGTCAAATATAGATCAGGGTTACTGATGTACATCCCTAGGAGATGAAGTTGTCCAAGTATGGTGGGTGTAGGGCCAGGAGTATTCCATATACAAGCTTGACTAAAAACCTTAACCAAGGGGAATTAACTAAGTAATAAGAAGAGGAAATTAGGTCAAGGTCAAATATAGACCAGGGGTTATTGATGTAACATCCCTATGATAAAAGGTTGTCCAAGTATGGTGTCTGTATGCACAATAGTATTCCATGTACAAGCTTGACTAAAAACCTTAACCAAGGTTGACTAAAAACCTTAACCAAGGGGAATTAACTAAGTAATTCAAGAGGAAATGTAGGTCAAGGTCAAATATAGATCAGGGGTTATTGATGTACATCACTAGGAGATGAAGTTGTCCAAGTATGGTGGGTGTAGGGCCAGTAGTATTCCATATACAAGGTTGACTAAAAACCTTAACCAAGGCGTGACGGTGACACCGACGCCGGGGTGACAACATAAGCTCTACTTATTCTTCGAATAGTCGAACTAAAAACAACAATTATAATTGAGATACCGGATTAGAGTGGCACGAGAAAATGTACATCTGCAACCACACTACGGGTTGGACAAAGCTCACACTGTTTGTGAGACATACATCATTAATGACACACGTCTGTATGTTTTTCGTTTCCAAATCCATGAAGCGTTAACGATCGTTAAAGATGGGTGCAACCGCAGACAAGATATACAGTGTGTGCAATTTGGTACATGAATACCCGTGCAATCTGGTCAGAGCCTACACGCCGGTCGTTATGGTTGCTTTGGCAGCAATAATCAATCCGAAATTAACTCAACTAAAATATTGTAGTCGTGTACTTAAATTATCGGTGATATGTAATGTCTGATGATGTAAGCCGATGCACGCACTGTTAGTCTACGTTTGAGGGTGTATTTGTGGCATATTTGTGGGGCATTTTAGTATAATATTAAATATATATTACAAGTATCCCAAAAAGGGCACAAAATAATATATATCAGGGTCTACACTGATACGTGAAATAGGTTATACAAAGTCTGATAACTTAATGAAATGCATACACGGAAATGTTTGATGGTGTATTTGTGTCATTTTTATATGCTCTACACTATAATTGTACTGTACAGTACATATTAACTCTTTGCATGCTGGGAAACTTGTGGGCTATTAAAGGTTCAAAACAAGCGGACAAAAATTCATCATATTTTCTTGTATTTCTCCCCGTAAATATCATGAATATGTCTTGGAATTTCATTAGAATTGAGTCCTGAGAACTCAATTCTAATGAAATTTCAAGACATATTTACAGAAAGAAATAAAAACATACTCCTAATTCGTTTGGCGGATATTTTCGCCGCTAGCATGCAAAGAGTTAATTCCCATATGTGTTGATGATTTTACAGTATCTGACTACGACACTATTTGCATTAATTGAAAATATGGCTAATTTAAAGGTACATGACCATGCAGCAGGTTACACTTTACTACAATTTTTCATTTTCTGTCATGCCTTATATGAGCCATATGTCTACCCACTAACGAGTTATTTTTAATTATGGCGCGTGTTAATTGGTGTTAAATCGCATTTTATATGCCGCGACCAGAAAGAGTATTTTCCGACCTCGTGCTATTTTTACCAATACGCATCACGTGACACGGTCAATCATATCACATCTTTGACATGCGCAGTGAAGTATCAGAAGTTGAGAAGAAAAATCTCTATTCGAGTCCAAATCTAAATCTCCACGTAACTCTTTCCATTTGGTGATCTGGTCGCCAATATTAACCACTCTCTCTCTCTGTACAGCCTGTCCCTCAGACATCATTAGAATTGAGTCCTGAGAACTCAATTCTAATGAAATTTCAAGACATATTTACAGAAAGAAATAAAAACATACTCCTAATTCGTTTGGCGGATATTTTCGCCGCTAGCATGCAAAGAGTTAATTCCCATATGTGTTGATGATTTTACAGTATCTGACTACGACACTATTTGCATTAATTGAAAATATGGCTAATTTAAAGGTACATGACCATGCAGCAGGTTACACTTTACTACAATTTTTCATTTTCTGTCATGCCTTATATGAGCCATATGTCTACCCACTAACGAGTTATTTTTAATTATGGCGCGTGTTAATTGGTGTTAAATCGCATTTTATATGCCGCGACCAGAAAGAGTATTTTCCGACCTCGTGCTATTTTTACCAATACGCGTCACGTGACACGGTCAATCATATCACATCTTTGACATGCGCAGTGAAGTATCAGAAGTTGAGAAGATAAATCTCTATTCGAGTCCAAATCTAAATCTCCACGTAACTCTTTCCATTTGATGATCTGGTCGCCAATATTAACCACTCTCTCTCTCTGTACTGCCTGTCCCTCAGACATTTCGCCTTTCTTTTGGCCGACGCTGTTTCATACAATTTCCGTCCTGGACGTTTCGACATGTTGATATTCTTGCTTACATATTGGGAAGCCTACTGGCGCGCGTAGTATACTGCGCATGCGCACCGCAAGCCGTGATGTGAAAGTCGTCGTCCCCGCACATTATCAAAATAGACTGTTACCGCCGCGCGTCGCTAACAGTAAATTGATAATTAATAAATGATTATATTTGTATAGCGGGCACTCGTAATTTTTAGAACTGGTGGAATAGTGACATAATTATACACTTATTTAATTCCTATAAAGAACATTTTGTGCCTACTGCGTGGGCATGTACCTTTAACTACTTTTTTTTCACTACATATGTTATGTTGTGTTTTGTGTCAATATATGATTTAACTACTATCTGACACTATGTAGGATATATTTAACTGTATTTAGGCATCACGGGATGGTTGAAAATAGCCAAAATTGACTGCTTTTCTGAGGGCGGCGGGTGACTTATAAAAATCAAAGCCTCTCACAATCAGTTAAGGAGGCTCTTGCGACAAATATTGAAAAATACTCGCAAATGAAGTACAAATCGCGCGCCACAATAAAAATGCAGTAATCGCATCAGATGTGTTCAATTAATTTTTTTACAAGTTACCCCACCCACCTATTTTTGGCCAGAAATTTCAACACGACTGAATTTGTCGGAATTGTTTTCATGAAAACATGAGGCACAGAGACTTTGTTATGTCTTATTCTATCACTTGTAACACCACACCATTTCCTGAAAATGATTCAAAAGCGGGGTCATAACCACCTCAAATTTTCGCTACAAATGCCCGAAAAATACCTTAAATTCTAACGCGAAACCGTACCAGCGAGACAGCATAGCATGCGCCATTTTACAAGATGTCAAAATCAACCGGAGCTAACATTCAGTTTCGTAGAATTATGAAATACTCCTAGTCAAGTCTCCCAAAGTCAAGAAATATTCATAAACCTATTTTTATAGACACATGCACTGGTGTAGCTTGCAGGGTCGGTAGTGAAGTATATAGAAAATCGTCCACCCCCTTTTTAAAGCTAGCCGCCCACTAACCTGTGAGACCTTAAGACTGTATTTGGGTGTTTGTTTGTTTGTTTATTAGTGTTTAACGGCCTATCAACAGCTAAGGTCATGTAAGGCCGGGCAAACGGGTTCAATCCCATTTTAACCTGCTGCATTGTGGGGAAAATCCCAAAATCAGAACGGAATATTTACATCGAGAACAAATATATTCAGCCCTGAAATTAGAATAACCTGACCTGGTGCCAGGTCCATACCACACCAAAGTCACTTGGGCCCCTTCCCCTAAAATAGGATTACGAATATCGTAATACTCACATAAAGGGTATAATCCGATTCAACTGTCACATACAAAATGCCAGACGTATGTGAGGGCCAAACCAGGTCTCCAGTCGGGATTCCGATAAGGATGAACCCCGATCGTTAAATTACCCATCGTGTGCTCCCACCTGCCACCCACTGTATTTGGGTGTATTTGGGTGTTTCGTGTGACCCCCTCTGCAGAATAGTGAATCAGATCTGATTCGCACTTAAATAGCAGTTAATTGTGACATATTTGAGATATTTTCCATCTGAAAAACATATTAGTAATAACTATTAAACTATTATAAAAGTAACAAAAACCAATTATTCGGAAACAATTTTTAACATACAGTAGTAGAAGGTTCAGACAATTATTTTTTTGCATTTACAGAAAATGGACCCCCATCTTAACTTTTACATGTTGAATATGGCCGGTCACCCTAAACACACCAAAGGCTGGAAAAGGCTACAAAGGCTACAGCCTTTGTGGTGCCATCTGTAAGCCTTTGTCAACTATTTTCTATGTGTGTGTAGCCTTTGGGTACCATCTGTCAGCCTTTGTTGACTATTTAAAATATTTTCTATGTGAGTGTAGCCTTTGTGGTACCATCTATTACCCTTTGTTGACTATTTTCTATGTCGATACAGCTTTTGTGGTACCATCTATTAGCCTTTGTCGACTATTTTCTATGTCGATGCAGCCTTTGTGGTACCATCTATTAGCCTTTGTCGACTATTTTCTATGTCGATGCAGCCTTTGTGGTGCCATCTGTAAGCCTGTGTCGACTATTTTCAGTGTGTGTGTAGCCTTTGTGGTGCCATCTGTCGGCCTTTGTTGACTCTTTTCTATGTATGTGAATGCAGCCTTTGTGGTATCATCTTTTAGTCTTTGTCGACTATTTTCTATGTCGATGGAGCCTTTGTGGTGCCATCTGTCAGCCTTTGTCGACCATTTACTATGTGTGTGTAGCCTTTGTGGTACCATTTGTCAGCCTTTGTTGACTATTTTCTATGTGAATGTAGCCTTTGTGGTACCATCTATTACCCTTTGTCGACTATTTTCTATGTCGATGCAGCCTTTGTGGTGCCATCTGTAAGCCTGTGTCGACTATTTTCAGTGTGTGTGTAGCCTTTGTGGTGCCATCTGTCGGCCTTTGTCGACTCTTTTCTTTGTATGTGAATGCAGCCTTTGTGGTATCATCTTTTAGTCTTTGTCCACTATTTTCTATGTCGATAGAGCCTTTGTGGTGCCATCTGTCAGCCTTTGTTGACTATTTACTATGTGTGTGTAGCCTTTGTGGTGCCTTTGTCGCTGGCCGGGACTCTGTATATGCAGCCTTTGTGTATCTATCTAGTCCTGTCTATTTTCTATGATAGACCCTTTGTGGTGCATCTCAGCCTGGTGACCTTTTATCTATTGGTTTGTTACCTTTGTGGTAACCTTTGTCAACTTTTTTGACTATTTTCTATGTCTTTAATGATCAGCCTTTGTGGTGACCATCTGTAAGCCATTTGTCGGTTTTGCACTACTTTTTCCGACTATCTAAATGTAGTAGCCTTTGTGGTACCATCTATCAGTCTTTGTCGACTATTTTCTATGTCGATGCAGCCTTTGTGGTGCCACCTGTCAGCCTTTGTACTATTTTCTATGTGAATGTAGCCTTTGTGTTACCATCTGTCAGCCTTTGTCGACCATTTTCTATTTGAGTAACCTTTGTGGTACCATCTGTCAGCCTTTGTGGACTATTTTCTATGAATATAGCCTTGGTACTGCCGTCGGCCACCTGGCTTACTCTGTGAACAGTTTTTACGTTGATTTCAGAAAGTGTAGTAACAAACAGTTTGCCGTGTTATACGTCCCGTTCATCTCCTAGCCCTGATTATAGCCGATAGTTTAATTTTAAATTTCAAAAGGAACAGTTTACTGCCAATAATTGACGTAATTACGTTAATTACAAATACAGGACACGGGAAGGAAAATGTTTGTGGAATAAACGGTGCTAAATACTATGGGTTATTTGACGGGAACATATGTCAGCTAGCGTAAGTGTCATTTACAACTAAGTTACACGTTTATTCGCCAGTGTAAATAAAAGATTTTGCTTCCGCAATCTGAGGAAATATTTGTTGCAGAGCCGTACATAGCGCTCATGAACATATGTTTATCACCGTGTGGATACACATTTTCAAGGTAGATAACTAGCTGATGTGTCAAAATTCGGCATTCGTCTTATGTTCACGTAATGTGTTGATACATAAAGCATGTTTAAATGAATGTCGTTGATTGATCATTGACTTATATTAATAATAATGCAATAATGCAATAAGTATAATCGGTGTTTAGTTGCACCTGTTAAACAATATGTTAATATGTGTTAATCACTCCAATTCCGCGCGGCCCGATCGGCGCAGGTTCACGTTTAGACAATTTACCAAAATATATTTGTGGTGGATTATTGTATTAAAATGATTAAAATTCATAAAATGATCCGAACACATAATCATTCAGTCAATTCAATGAAAATGCACGTCATAAATATCGGCTAACGTACGTACAAGCAACATGGAACAGCCTTTGTAGCCTTTTCCAGCCTTTGGGGTGTTTAGTGTGACCCGAATTTGGCTGCAACTGACTGGGTCACTTGTTGATTCTAGCTTAAATTTACTTTATCAGGTCATCTACAAATTTATTTCATAATTACTTGTAATATGTTATTTTCATAATATATCAACTCATTTCAGTTAAAAAAAAATAGAAAATCTTTCACAATTAACTGCTAAAGTGCGAATCAGATCTGATTCGCTATTCTGCAGAGGAATCCTATGAGTGGAATCGTAACTAGCATCAATGGACGCTATGCATCAAAAGACGGTAAACGGGAGTAATAATTGCAAGAGTTACCGTTCGCAACCACGTTTTGACCCGCCTCCCTGGATAAAGTATTTTGTATCTTATCATTAGGACATACATACTGTCATACCTTTTCAGATTCTGCATCAGAGTCAATGAGTATTGGGTCGTCAATCATATTTAAATGAATTGCATGCGAATATTCGAAATTTGTAATCACTGTTTCAACTTTTGTTTACATTAGCACACGCACTGGTTGACGCCATTATCTCAAGCGACTTCACATGGAAACTCCGGAAGCAAGTCAAAACGATCACAAGTCTAAACGGCTACCTACCTACATAACTTACCCTCCATAACATACATACATATCTACCTACCCACCTACCTACATACATACATATACTACACAGCCATTACTGGATAACAACGGGTCAACAAACTCTTCAAAAATCATGCTGTGTATATAAGTGTGACGAAAACAACCTAGCTATAGCATAGGATTTTGTTGCTTAAGGTCTTTCAAAGATATTGCACCAAAGTGTATTCATGTATATGTCATATATTATTATTTGTGATAAGTGTCAAACGCCACAAGAGGTAAAACTGACTGATGGATTGTACTCACTATGTTAAGGTGGCAACTTCATGCGCCGTATAGAATACACTAGTTATAACAAGCTAATGGTCACATAGAGGATATTCCATCGTACATTTTGAATAGCGGGACATAGTACACGAGTGTGCGTCGGCTTCCGCGTAAGCAACGAGTGAGCGTAGCGAACGAGTTGTTTGCACGGACGCCGACGGACACGAGTGTATTATTTCCACTATTCAAACATGTACGATGGAATATCCTATTCATTACACTTCCACGGCGGATATATATGCACATTTAGTCTATTTTTTGAGATTATAATCAATGAATTGTGATGTGCGCATGAATAGTTATACAATGATGTGTTTTCCCTCGTTTTGACGTTACGTTGTGTGACGTCAAATGTGACGTCATGTTAACTTTTTGAAATCAAAATTATGCAGCTGTTTCTATGAACCAGATATAGTTGACTGCATGTTTGGAATGTGTTCAATCACATTAACATTCTAGATTAGTCGAAACCCTTTCCAAGTTTTCAAATAACTTTATTTTGACTGAAATAAAAAGTAAACATTTTGCATGGTAGCTCGTGGTTTCCAAGAAAACAGACGCGCAATTACGGGTGTCATACGCGGAAAACTATCGCCCAATCTCCCTTACATATGCAGGTCATAGAGCACATTCAATTGTCATATCAAACATATGCATATAAACTCAAAAAACATACTGTACGAAATACAACATGGATTCCGCGAATGACGATCCTGTGAAACCCAATTATAAATGCTAGGTGAAGACCTAATGTTTACACTTTCGAGGCTGTTGTGGGGATATGTGCGACACTGATGTGAATTGCCCAGCACATGTCCAGATGTTACGAATTCTGATTATCCTGAAGTAACTGCAGGGTGTATTTATAAATAAGTCCTGTTTTTAACTTCGGTAATGTTCTGATATTAATTATTATGCTTAAATTCCACCACTCGTGTGTCCAAGTTAAAGCCACCCGTTACTTATTACACTACATTTCACAGCTGTTTCTTGTCATCGTTCAAATCCAAAGCTGATCTCATATTTTAGAGGCGTTTGTCAATAACTCCGCCTCTATACTTCTGACGTAGACATGGTTGACAGCAGGCCCGTAGCCCGTGGGGGGGGGGGGGGGGGGGTCGGAGCGGTCGGACGACCCCACCCAGCCCCCCGCCCAGCCTCGAGGTCCACTTTTTTAGCCTCGAGGTCACTTTTTTAGACCCCCTAGATACCTCAGGCCCATTTGGCCTTCGAAACGACCCCCCCCCCCCCCCCCTCTTGAAACAGGTCTGGCCACTGGCCTGGTGTCACAGTGTTAATAGAGCCATTGCGAATTTATTTACCAACTTGAATTGATGGTTAATTTTTGTCTAGGAAAGATTGGTTTTACTCTGAAGCTAATTTTCGTTCTTCAAAATTGTCATCTCAATTGTAAATTGATAATTCCCTATACATCCTTTCAAAGTCTGCCTTTTTATAGTTTTATACAAACTTTATTATCAACACCTGTGACAAAGATGTATGCATGATCCCTGTCAACACATACACATAAGTTAACACGTACGTATACCACATATATCTCCAGTGTGTTAATTTATTTCGGTTTACCCAAATCCCCCCCCCCCCCCCCCCCCCGCCCAATCCATACCCGCCCATAGCTATAAATAACGGTCAGCCCATACGGATGTTTCAATGCCAGTCAAACAAACGCTCTCAAGTAAGGACTGCAGACACACTATTGTTAGCGGGTGAACTCCATTTCGACACAGCTGACTTTTGACTTTTAGCGGGAAAAGGTTTGCGGACAAAATCTTTGAAATATTACTTGCTAGCGTGCCGCGGCCTGACCACAGGCTGAAGTAACGGATCAATGTCTATAAATGTGTTTCTTTTTAGCTCACCTGAGCGAAGCTCATGTGAGCTATTGTTACCGCAATGTGTCCGTCGTCCGTTCCAACGAATTGGGTTTATGTGTCTATTAGCCACATAAGACCCGTCCGTACACACGGAATAAGCCACATAAACCGACAAAAAAGCCACATAAACCGAAAACAGCGTTCTCACGAATTGGGTTTATGTAACTAACCCCACCCTTATACAAGTCCATAGCCCTGTGGTGCTAGCCACTTATGCCCAATATGTCTGCCCGTCGTGTCGTCCGTCGTCGTCCGTCGTCCGTGAACATTTTCAAAAGTCTTCTGTAGGGGATTGAAAAATTGTTAAAATGACGTCAATTACGTAATACAAGAGGGCCGCCGTCTAAAAATAGCACACATTCTTCAAAAATCTTCTTCTCAAGAACCGCCAACTGGATTTCGACAAAACTTGGTAGGAATGATCGATGTCCAATGCTCTTTCAAAGTTGTTAAAATGCTGACCCCGGGGTCAAAAATAGGCGTGGCACGTGGGGTCAAATTGGGGTCAAATTTTATTTTTGACCGAATATGGTCATGTTATATATCAAATTGAAGGTATCAATGAGGTGATCACTCTGGTTCATTTTTTGTCGAAATCGGATGGTTATGTCATCCAAGATGACCGCCGAATGGTCAAAAGGTTGTTCTTTTATTAGAGATTTCAAAATTCTTCTTCACATGAACCGCTTGGCCCATGGTAGCCAAACTTAAAAGTTATGGTCCATGGGTGAAGCCTTTTCAGATTTGTTAAAATGGAGGTCATCGCTAATCCAAGATGGCCACCGTCTAAAAATAGCATAAATTCTTAAAAAATCTTCTTCTCATAATCCGCTTTCCGGATTTCGACGAAACTTGGTAGGAATGATCGATGTACAATGCTCTTTCAAAGTTGTTAAAATGGTGACCCCGGGGTCAAAAATGGGCGTGGCCCGAGGGGTCAAATTTTATTTTTGACCGAATATGGTAATGTCTATATCAAATCGAAGGTATCAATGAGGCGATCACTCTGGTACATTTTTTGTCGAAATCGGATTGTTATGTCATCTTGGCCGCCGAAATGTCAAAAGGTCGTTCTTTTATTAGATATTTCAAAATTCTTCTTCACATGAACCGCTTGGCCCATGGTAGCCAAACTTAAAAGTTATGGTTCGTTGGTGAAGCCTTTTCAGATTTGTTAAAATGGAGGTCATCGCTAATCCAAGATGGCCGCCGTCTAAAAATAGCATAAATTCTTAAAAAATCTTCTTCTCATGAACCGCTGGCTGGATTTTGACTAAACTTGGTAGGAATGATCGATTTACAATGCTCTTTCAAAGTTGTTAAAATGGTGACCCTGGGGGCGTGGCCCATGGGGTCAAATTGGGGTCAAATTTTATTTTTGACGAATATGCTCATGTCATATATCAAATTAAAGTTATCGATGAGGCGATTGCTCTGGTGCAATATTTGTCGGAATCGGATGATTATGTCATCCATGATGGCCACCAAAAGGTCCATTTATTCGAGATTGTGAACGTCTTTTCTCAGGGACCACATGGCTGGCCAAACTTCATAGTAAGTTAAGATCCTTGGGTGAAGCATTTTCAGATTTGGTAAAATGAGAGTCATCCCTTAATCCAAGATGACCGCCATCTAAAAATATCACAATTTGTTTAAAACACATGAACTCAATGTCACATTCTCCTCTGGTGTTCATGGAGTCAGGTGAGCGAATTAGGGCCATCATGGCCCTCTTGTTTTAATTCATGGTTGATATCTTGAGATATATTAATGCATGTATAGACCTTGGTCAGTCACTTCAACCTGTGGGTTTGACACCATGCATTTCATTACTTTCAAAGGCGCAGCAAGGTTCTGAAAAAAAGTTACGTTTGATTAACAAAATATCAACATATGCCTTCATGATTTGAATTTTCAGCTGAATTTTACAAGTTGGTACACCATTGCAGACCGTGACGATCGTTGCGGATGATACAATGGTTATTGGTGTGTAACGGGTATATGTAATATGTAATGCATTTGCCATGTGACCCCATGTACACCCTCAGCTGCGTCGATATGATATTCCATTGCGACCCTCATATAATATGTCCATGTAGCCTCGAATAATGCTGCATGTACATGTGTGTGGATTTCCGAGCAGTTGTCGGTGGGCATGGGTTATAGTGTCAATGTATTACTATTTAATTAGCACGTCTCGTATACATTTCATGATAGACTATTTCTTGCAATGTGTAACCCAGATCAGTATATCCATTTTCGGTTCGAGATTATGCCATTGTACCTTGCACGTGCACTGACCTAGCTCGTTACTGCTACGGGGCCAGGTGGCCGGATTAGCTCAGTAGGTGGAGCGTCGGATTGCGGATCGGGAAACCCCGGGTGCGATTCCCACCTCGACCACTGCGAATGGTCGATATGGCGCGTCCTTGGGCAAGACAACTTCGTGTTAGCCTGGTCCTATCGGATGGGGACTTAAATAGTCGGTCCCGACATGCAAGGTCATCGAGCCAGTGGCGTCGTTAAATCAAAGCATTTACATTTACATTTTTTCTACGGGGCCACTTACGTTCACTCTTACTGACCGGTTTGCTTTCTTACATAAAGGTGAGTTATCGAGGAGCTCGATAATGTCCAGCTATTGCCAGTATTGGCTTAGAAAGTAGGGTGAACCATAACTTACAGGTACATGCCCACTCAGTAGGTTATAATATATGGAGACAGATAGTTTAGTATATTCTGTAGATATGACCTTTTCTGGCAAACTAAACATTCACTCACCATTAACCCACGTATTGATTGGCATTATTATACATTTTGTATAATTTTCCACATTGATATCAGGGGTGATAACCGTGTTTCCTTAAATTGTTAACGGACGGATATTTATTATCTGTATTTATTTTTAGTGTGCAATGATCATACTTTATAATTGAATGATTAAACGAAGCTTACCTTAGGGAAAGTGAAGTTTGATCCAGATTGTATCAACTGCAAACCACTTTGGCTCACGGCTTTATGTGGCATTTACGTGCTCAACAAAAGCTTGTTTTCTCCATTCCGAAAAGGCCGAGTACGCGCTAAATATTCCTGTATAGTATTTACAATGCATAGAGATTTGGTTCTGGTCATAATTTTGCATCCGGATATCTTCTAAATGGTGACCCGGTTTTGTTTGTTTCAGCCCTGAAAATTGAAAAAAAAAACAATATCTGACAGCTCGATTAAATGCAATGTTTGACAACGCTGAGCTGTCACTAACAGAAACAAAGTACACAATTTACACGACAACTGCAATAAAGTCAACTCAGTTTGACAAGCTAAACATTGTAACACCACGTCTACGTCCCATGTGGAATTGTATCTTGGCAGACTGGGATGTCGTAGATGTATACCTTTCATGAATCGGTTCATCACAAAATTACTGCTGTAATCAATATTATCGCAAATCAGCACAAAATTAGATCTGGCTGTCTGATATGCGCGGTATTTCAGTCCTTTGCTCAATAGGACAGTAAACAACGTCAGTATCATATTTACAGTGGGATGCATGGGATTATATAATAGGGTTCCACACATAATGCAATCCTTCACCGGATATAACTGTCATATTGTCGTTTGGTGGACTTGCGACATGATTGCACGATGATTGCCTGAGCGTCCGCCGGTATTCCTCTGGTGCTGAGTGCATCCCGGATATACGAAAAACCGCGAATCGCATTTTCGTGAGTGAGTGCTGGCTTGTGTGGCAGTGTTAGTATGTCACGTGTTCGCGGGAGAGTGTATGGTGGGCTGCAAATGACGTGAAGCAGAGTCGCCCACCACGCCTGCGTGGGCCATATTGGGGCCAAAGTGACTGCCTCGGTTTTGTCATGTATCACTATTTTTGAAAGGTGCAAATATGTAATATAATTCCCGTGTCCAAGCCATCGAAAATGCATCCATAGCAATGTCATCTGGGTCAGGCAACCGTGTCGGTAATTTGTGATCGAGTCGTGACGCAAATAAATCAATACGCATTCCTGGGAAACGTTCTGATATTCTATTGAAAATTATATAGGACATAAGACCCATTCCAGGTAATCATTGAATTTCCATGACATTTCGTCCGCCTCACAATTGAGATTTCCAGGCAAGTGGCATGTACTGAAATGAATGTTTTGCATATGCACAAGAACCAAATTACCCTTGCTAACGTGTCGCGAGTTTGAGATTTGCCATATTATCCATACACATACGAACATGAGTATTTGAAACGTCTTTGTAAATATTCAGTGGGATGTTGTTAATCCTATAACGAGTTACGTAAACTGATACTTCTGACCATTCTTCCAGAATCTGAAAAAAATGGTCCGTCTTGTTTCCTTATTATAACACTATATAGAATGCATATACATGTACTATACATAGGCGTAGGAGCAGGGGGTGGGGGTGGGGGCAGAGTATGTTTTGGCCCCTCCAATAATTGCACGAAAACGACTTCGGAAAAACGACGATTCAAATTGTCTAACGTCGCCGTAAAAGTTCACATTTTGCCCTCCCATTTACGTTTACTGGTGTCAGTTAACATTAAGTGTGAACAGAAAAGGAAAATGATAACTTACTGAAACTTTCACTAATATGAGACGCGATGCCTTGTATCTCAGTACACATATTATGAGGTCATGACTTGACGTCACGTACTTGTGACGTCACTGAACGTGAATACATGTTTGACGTTATGGCCATGGCGTCGTGACAAAATATTATAGCAAGGATACTTGCACGAGTTCCTCGCAGCATCAATGACTTCGAAATGCTTCAGGCGCTGTCCATTGTGGCCTAACTGTCGTTCTTTGACAACGTCACTCTTTTTCGTCGTTTTTCCTTATGAATTCAAAATGGTGAACGCATAATTTAACTGGTTACATATCAGCGAAGTTTTCGCTTACACTGCACTTTGATGCATAAATAATCTTACATATGAACGACCTAGTGTATGCAAACGATATTAGTAAATTGAGACTTTTGAACAATTCTATCCAGTACTTAGCGAACGATATGCCATTTAATGCCACTCATTTGATCATAAACAGAGGTAGACACGCAGCTATGTAATTACATATATATATCCGGTGTTTGTATTGAATTTGGCAAAATATTTCTTTAATATTTCCTTATTTCTTTTTATTTCTCGTCCGGAGCATAAGTTGAATATCGTTCAAGGTCAAGTTATATAATATTCATGTTTTTTATACAACTGTGCCAAGTTTGAGTGAAGGTTGCCAACAGGCGAGCTTCGTTGTCTACTGACAACTCTTGTTAAATTTCACATTGACACTCAAAATGTGAAGTAGAACATATGGCATAATGTAGCTAATCACATGCATCAACATCTCTTGTTTGTTGATTGTTTGTGTATAAGCAATACATAATGCACAAAACACACAGTGATGTCGGTGGAGTTTTCGAAAAGTCTTGAAATTAATTTTAAATTTTTGGTCATAAACTTGTTTTTCGTACGATTTGTAGTATCAAATCATCAGCTTATCACTTGACTGCATAATAATGGATATCAGGTGATGGTAATGCTATCCTCAAGAAAGACACACGGCGACAGTTATAAGGTAGCACGCTACCACATCTGCCCGGCCGACGTGGTCAAGCAGTCACGTCTGGAGACATTTTCTTGTCTGGACCATCTTAATCCTTAGAGCGCTACGCACAACAATTGTCATCTGCTGTTACTTTTATATCTTGCCTTATTTCTCAGTAAAAACAAACATGTTTTGACAGCACTTTGCATGTTGTAAATTATTCTAAAGTGCTGTTAAAGCATGGCGATAAAACTGGAAAATAAACAAAAGACGACAAAAAATTAAGATAGCGGTTAAGGGTTAAGTTGAATAGCGTGTGCAATATTTTAACAAAACTTCACACACGCATACAATATATTGAGTCAAAGGTCTAGCATTAGCATCGCTAATTTGGATAATTTCATCGCTATTTATTAGCCGATCTATTATAGATCGGCTGATATATTGGTAATCCATCGAATTCTGAAAAAGTTTGTAGCAACCCTTTTCTCCGCTTTTCGGTAATCTACGAACGCGAATTTTGCTGTATCACTTCCAAATTGCATCAACCGATAAAGTTTGCATTTTTGGCAATTATATATCTCCGTTTAAAACTTTAAATATAGCCAAATAACACAATTTTGAATACGTAATGAGCTGAACGCCGGAAGAGATTGAACCCGGAAGTTGTTGTTGTTGAAGTCCATAGTTGGCTCTAATTTAAAGCTTTTATTTATTAAACAGAACAAGTTTCAGCCACGTATAATCGCGTAAAGTGTGTTTATTCGGCTAATTTATAATCGACCTCTGCTCAAAATCTCCTCCGACTAGCAACCCTAGTATCTCGGGTTTATCCCATTGGATCGCGTATGCGCGTCATTTGACGCTAGTTAATATTCACAAAATTTTCCACCAATCAAAACGAAGAATTTCCCTTCATAGCGAACTTTGATTTGTTTACGTATCATGCAGGGATGGCAGGGATGCATCCAGCACGCAAGATTGCGGCAATCCCCCTTAATTATTGGCAATGCCGCAAATTATTGATTGTCTTGCGCCCGACATCGCGCAAAAAATCACGGATGGGCCCTTTTTTAAATGACCAGTGCGCACATTAAAAAAACGTAATTGACTATTTAAACGCGCTGCATATTTAAATCATTGGAAGGCGTGCAGTTCAATCGAGTTTGTGCGGCCGTTGAACGTAAGTTTCGAGTCGATTTAAACCATTTAAATCGATAAACAAGGGATAAACAAGTGACAACGTTAACCTGTTATGCTCCATTAAGAAGTAATAAGCTTATGGCAAATCATATTACTTTGGGGCCGAGCTACTAAAGTGACTGGTGTGGCATGGAAATATTGAGTTCTGATTTTGGGAATTTTCCTCATCGTGGACCCGTTTAATGCGGGATAGTACAACCCGTTGGCCCGGCCTTAAATGACCTTAGCTGTTGATAGGCCGTTAAACACCAATACTCACTCGCTCATTCATCCCCCCCCCCCACCCCCCGAGACTCAGTAACTACTAAAATGCGGACATATATTGAACCCTGATTTGATCGGCTAATAACATCATGCTCTGCATGACTTTTCATTTTTTTAGTTATCGCTTTTTTTTTCTTTTTTTATTTCTTGTCCGGAGCATAAGTTGAATATCGTTCAAGGTCAAGTTATATACTATTCATGTTGTTTATACAACTGTGCCAAGTTTGAGTGAAGGCTGCCAACATGCGAGCTTCGTTGTCTTCTGACAACTCTTGTTAAATTTCACATTGACACCAATGTGCTGAAAGTAACCTGTGCAATATACTTATTTGAAGAATTAAACAACCGAGAATCTCATTGCGTATATTACGTTCTATTTTATAACAATATGTGGAATTATTTTGTTGCCCATTAAGGACCCGTTCTATACATGATCATCGTTTAATTCAAAGATAATTGCTTTGGAAATATGATAGAATATGTGTATAATATATACATGTATGTGAAAACTGCCTTGTTTCTGTATCCTATACGGCATATGGAATGACCCAATCAGCCGGCCACCTTTGTGTGTTCCAGCCATTAGCCAGTTTCACCTGTTCTGCCGTTTGACAAAGAACTCAAAATGTGAAGTAGAACATATGGTATAATGTAGCTAATCACATGTAGACAAGTCAGGAGAACAGGGGCCCGTTTCACTAAACTTCGTACATTTTACCGTTTCACTAACGTCAACTTCGTGCGAACTTTCTTGCAAAGTTCGTAACTTTCCTCGTAAGTCTACAATAGTTATTGGGCTGTCGCACAAATTTTTTTTATAGCAAGTCGCCATTTATATATTCCATGAATAACATTGCCGTCAAATCGGCGGTGCATATTTCGCCCTATCCTTCCGTCTGTCTGTCTGCCCGTTTATTGTTGGTATTACTTAGTAACGATACATCCTTCCGCATTAATACAATTACCCTCACTACTGATGATGATCGTACGTCCGTTCGTCTGTTTATTTTTATTTGTTTATGTTTTGTATATCCGTCTGTCTGTTCGTGTGTTTATTTTTTGGAAGTTTTTGTAAGTTTCTCAAATCACATATAGGAGCCCTAAGTGCGTAGACAGACCGGATTTTCTAGCTTTAGCTGCTTATCAGTTAGCCAGCAAATGCAACCCAGATATAACGTGGCTTATATAGTAGCGACTCACTATACTTGTAGCTTTTGATCAGTTAGTCCAGCAAATGCAGCCTGATATAACGTGGCTTATAGAATAGTGACTCACTATACTTGTACCTGCTGATCAGTTAGCCAGCAAATGCAGCCCGATACAACGTGGCGTATAGCTGTTGATCAGTTAGCCCAACAAATGCAGCCTGCTATATAACGTGGCTTATGGAGTAGTTACTCACTATACTTGTAGCTGTTGATCAGTTAGCCCAACAAATGCAGCCTGATATATAACGTGGCCCGGCTTATGGAGTAGTTACTCACTATAATTGTAGCTGTTGATCAGTTAGCCCAACAAATGCAGCCTGCTATATAACGTGGCTTATGGAGTAGTTACTCACTATAATTGTAGCTGTTGATCAGTTAGCCCAACAAATGCAGCCTACTATCAGTTAGCCCAACAAATGCAGCCTGCTATATAACGTGGCTTATGGAGTAGTTACTCACTATAATTGTAGCTGTTGATCAGTTAACCCAACAAATGCAGCCTGATATAACGTGGCTTATAATTGTAGATGCTTATCATGAAGTTATCCCAACAAATGCAGCCTGATATAACGTAGCTTATAGAGTAGTGACTCACTATAATTGTACCTTCTGATCAGTTAGCCAGCAAATGCAGCCTGATATAATGTGGTTTAAGGATGAGTGATTCATTATAATTGTAGTGTGGTGTAGGGGTGAAATGGACGAAAACACAAATCAAATAACTTTCAAAAGTAATATATGTAATCTGTTGTCATATTAGGAATATTACCCATGTCCGTCTAATGTTCGCAGCCATTTCCAAAATATTTTCAGGAAGCAACATGTTTTGTTACTGTATACTATATGGTACATCGAGTTGCCATCTCCGCCATCTTTGTATGTACAGCCATCTTACAGTTTCATCACTTCGACCGTTTAACACATACATAAAATAATATGACAGAAAAAGTGGTGCAATACATTATGGACAGATATGACAACAGCGTGCTATAAATATTATGCCAGAAAGCTATACAACAGGTATATGCCCACTCAGTAGACACAAAATGTTCTTTATATCAGATACATCATCAGAGACATTTTCTGGCAAAATAAACATTCATTCAACATCACCCCACGTATTGATTGGCATTATTATACATTTCATATCAGACAACATTTCCACACTAATATCAGGGGCGATAAACCGTGTTTCCTTAAAATGTTAACGGACATTACTATTAATTCTCTGTATTTAATTTTTGATGTGCAATGATCATACTTTATAACCTGTCTGTATAATATTATTTTGTCAGGTGACGCATTTAATTAGCATAAATAAATAAAAAATATCATGCCTCATTTGCATATGAAATTAGCGCGATACCACCGCGAGGGGGGGATCCCAACATCAGAACGGAATATTTACATCGAAATATTCAGCCCTGAAATTAGAATAACCCGACCTGGTTCCAGGTCCATACCGCACCGAAGCCACTTGGCCAGACTTTGTAAATAAGTGCGATGAAAACAACCAATAGGACGTTGCACAAACCTGTATTTATGGGTATGTCAAATTATTTGTGGTATATGCGTCAAATGACACAAGAGGTAAAAGTTACTGATGGATTGTATACACTAAGATGGCCAATATAGCAACTCCATGCCTCGTATAACATACAGTAACAAGCTAAAGCAAATACAAATCACATTTGAGATCATCAAAGACTCAAGCATTTGAAACTTTGCAGACATTGGTTACCCTGCGCTACCTGGCGAAGGGCGAGTTCTACTCCAAGGCTGGCGACATCCACGGTACCTCTAGGAGTTCAGTTTCTCGGTGTATTAATGATGTTGTCTCAGCCATCAATAATCGACTGGACAACATCAGTTTTTCCACCGAGGAACAAGACATGACCAACTGTAAAACAAAACACCTTTTACAGTGTGGCCAGGATTCCGAACACCCTGGGCCGTGGATGGGACACTCAGTGTCGGTCCAATTCACTGTCCTGGTTTTCAGCATGCTGGACTAAGGAAGTTTATTTGACAGCTGTCGTCTTGTTGTCAAAGTCGGACCGGAAGTTTACAGTCACAGGGCTTGATTGATTTCCAATACTGAAGAGTTCTTAAGAAGTTCGTAACTTAAGAACATGGTAGTGAAACGCACGTAAGAAGTTAGCAGGAAGTTTAGTGAAACGGGCACCAAACTCCTATCAATTATATTACACCAGACTCTAACAGATGTCAGTTTTCTGGACAGGCTTGTGCCTGTGTTTTTAAAAACATGAACCACCATTGTAAATACGCTCATACACAGAAAATCGTAGTGTATCACTTTTACCTGGCTGGCCAACCACACAACACATACCATATATACCCACAAAACACACACCATATATACATGTACCCACTACTGTTCTCTGTTATAATATTAGCTATCAAATCCAGTGATATGCAAGCAGTTACCCGAGTGTTTTGTCCCTGGTGTCTACTCACCTACTATGCGAGTAGATATGGCTTTACATATGTATAATGTGTACACTAACAATAGGCTGTGCGTCAGATTGAAAGGTTTACGCATCAAAATTTATTTTGAGGTTGATGGGAGAAATGCTCAGATATCTCGTCTTTTGTAAAGTTTGCTGGCATTATATTTATAGCTTGGCGTTGTCACATCTGTCTATTATGTATTCCACCAGATTTTATTCGGTTTACTGTCATATTATTTGCTATATGTGTCAAACGCACAAAGTGGTGGAGCAGTACGATGGCTTGTACATACAAAGATGGCGGAGATGGCAACTCAATGCTCCATATAGTATACAGTAACACGACACTATTCACATATGCTATATTCATATTGGTGCAATAAATAATAGACACATATGACAACGGCAAGCTATGAATATTATACCAGCAAATTATACAAAAGACGATATATCTGAGCATTTCTCCCATCAATATCAAAATAAATGTTGATGTGTAAACTTCTCAATCTGATGCGCAGTCTATGTTATTGTACATGCTACCATAGGTAAAGCCACATTTACTTGCATAGTAGGCGAGTAGACACCAGTAACAATATACTCAGGTAACTGCCTACATGTCACTGGATTTGATAGCTAATAACAGAGTAGAGTAGTGGGTATATATGGTATGTGTTGTGTGGTTTGCCAGGTAAAAGTGATACACTGTGCGATTTTCTGTGTAGGAGTTATTTATAATGGTGGTTCATGTTGTAAAAAAACACAGGCACAAACCTGTCCAGAAAACTGACATATTTTACAGTTTGGTATAATATAATTGATAGCAGTCCGTTCTCCTGGCTTTTCTACATGTGATTAGCTACTTTATATCATATGTTCTACTTCACATTTTTAGTTCTTTGTCAAACGGCAGAACAGGTGAAACTGGCTGATGGCTGGAACACACAAAGATGGCCGGCCGACTTGGCCATTCAATGTGCCGTATAGGATACAGTAACAAGGCAGTATTCACATATATGTTATACATATATTCTATCATATTTGCGAAGCAATTATCTTTGAATCAAACGATGATCAGGTATAGATCGGGTCCTTAAGGTTTTGTACCTATCCATTTGGCAGGTTTTTCTAGCAGGAGTACTGCTAAAACGCTAATCAAAATAAAATAATGTATCGTTGTCACAAAACATCTTACTCGGGCATCAATTCATTACAACGTACCCTCTCGGTATGTCATACATTGACCAATGTCACAGCCTGCAAACGTTTATTCATCCAATAATGTATCGTTAGAGGGAATTACAAACAGTTTATGTATGTAACTGATAATACATGTATTTATAACATCATCGGTATTTTACAAAATAAAAAAGCTTACATTCTATGTATTTGTTGTAGTGTAAGTGTAAGCTGACCATTTTTACGCCTTATCTTAGTACGTGTAATGGGTTATGTAAAATTGTACTCTGTATTTCTGGTTATATGTTACGCTATTATTAGGGCATAACATAAAACTAACACAATCATGCGGTATATTTAATTGCATCACTACATCATGTTACATGTATATCTTTGCTATATATACAAAATGTCATGTTGTACAGGACAGTGTACTGTAGCATATTATACCGAACATAATTATATGATTTTACATGTGACAAAATAGTTTGGCCCCCCCCCACCCCCCCCCCCCCCAATAATCGAAACGCTCCTACGCCTATGCTATATATACTGAACCAAAATACGTGTTTTTCCTCGTCGCCTGTACAGACGTCAATGTTTCCATTTTGAAATGAATATTGCTCATAAACTGTTCATTGAAATGTTTCAAATTTAAAATAACATCTGTTTCTTGGACCGTGTAAATATGTTTCTGTCTGGTTCCTTGGGCCGTGTAAATATGTTTCTGTCTGGTTCTATAATACCGCATGCCATAAATCTTTGTAATTCGACGTTAATTTGTTTATATTGTTGAGAGTTCATATGAAAATAGCATGATACTACCGCGAGTCACTATCAGTAAAATATATTACTAAATGAGTATATCTGTATAGCGGGCATTTGTAATGTTTAAAGTTCATAGGAATTGAATAAGTGTATACTTGTGTATTTGTTTGTTTGTTTGTTGGAGTTTAACGGCATATCAACAGCTAAGGTCATTTAAGGCCGGGTCAATGGGTTTAGTACTAAATCCCATATATTACCTGTACAAGTACATGTACATGTTCAAGTACAAATGGGCGGGGGGGTGGGGGGGGATCTCAAAATCAGAACTGAATATTTACAATAACAAAACTATATATTCAGCACTGAAATCAGAACAAACCTGATCTGATGCCAGGTCCTCGCCACATCAGAATCACTTGGCCCCAAAAGTAGTAGGAATAGTAATAATCTTACTACTTTTATAATGGGCAATAACCCAATTTAACTCCCAAATAACAAAAGAGCCAAAGATAAAAACGTAACTGAGGGCCAAACCAGGCAAATCGTGATTCCTATAAGGAGGAACGTAATGCAATAACCCAATTCAACTCCCAAGTAACAAAAGAGCCAAAGATAAAAACGTAACCGAGGGCCAAAGCAGGCAAATCGTGATTCCTACAAGGAGGAACGTAACAATTCCACCAGTTATAAAGATCACAAGTGCCCGCTATACAGATAAAATCATTTAGTAATGTTTATTTTACTGATAGTGCCGCGCGGTGGTATCAAGGCTATTTTCATATGCAAATGAGGCATGCTATTTTTTTTTAATTATTTATACTAATTAAATGCGTCACCTGAACTATTGTCGACAGATTATAAAGTATGATCATTGTACATCAAAAAATAAATACAGAGAATAAATAGCAATGTCCGTTAACATTTTAAGGAAACACGGTTATCGCCCCTGATATCATTTATGTCTGATATAAAATGTATAATAATGCCAATCAATACGTGAGGTGATGGTGAATGAATGTTTATTTTGCCAGAACATGTCTCAGATGCTGTTTCTGATATAAAGAACGTTTTGTGTCTACTGGGTGGGCATGTACCTTTAATGGTATTATGATTTAATACATATTATATGTGTACTAAATTACTTGACAAAAACAAAAAAATGTTGCGTTTTCAATGCTGGCTTTTAGTCCGGGGGCAGATGTACCTATACGAACACGAATCAAGCAGCACATGCTAATTTTTGTCACCCGACGATTTAATAAACTTGAATGTATAAGATAAGGTTTCCAAAAAATCCGGGTGCCATTTTTTCAAACCATGGTGAAGGTCATTTCAAGGTCATTGAACTTCATGCACGCTTGGTGTCCGAATAATGATATGGATAGGATAATTTGCAGTTCTCAGTGAACTGATAACTGTATAAATTGCTCAGAAGATCCGAATAATAGATATTCTGCATCCTACTAGCAGAGAAACACACAAGTCTTTTCAATGCATGGCTGTTATATTTTCAAAATGGCCGCCAAAAAGCGAGGCTCTGCCGAGCACATCCCGTTTCCGTGCCACGCCAGATATTTTTCCCATTCACGGCACTAACCTACTATTCTATTTATCCCGTCAACATTACAAAAAGCTTTACAATGCAAAGAATAACCCCAGCCGCATCTCCAAATCGTATTGACAGGATATCAAAAATGTTTCATGGCACCGTGTTTCACGGCACATACGCACTGTGTTGACGGGATAAATACCTATATGTGTAGTTCCACGTATCGTATAAGAACTACAGTGATACCGTTTCTTATTCTTTACCATATTTACATTTCAAGATGGCCGTCAAACTGCATGTTCTTATAAGTATATGTATGCTAAAAGTACGTAGTAGTGATGCTGGTGCACACATCCATTACTTTGCTTAAGAAAGTGAAATAAGCCAACATGATCTGCTATTAATAATAAGGTATTTGCTAGTAACGGCATAATAATCATGTTTACTTTCAAAATGGCCAACAAAATAAAGCGAGCCAAGTATAGACCAGTGTTAAAAGTCAAATAGTGAACTTCATGTGGATGCTTTAATCCATGCATTCAATATCAAAGATTCTAACAATACATCAGAAATATATGTGCCAAAAATTAGTCTTGTCATGGTTTTTATATCACATTTGCTAGTCGATTATATACATACTTCACACATATATTACTTACTTTTAAGTTTATACACATTTGTTCGAACATACTGTGTCCATACCCACATATTCGGTATCAAAGAATCCAGCACTGTGCGAAATAACATATCGATGGTCTAGTAACATAAGGTCGTAACTGCTATGCTAAAGCATAGCACTTACGACCTTATGTTACTAGACCATCGATATGCAAATTATGTCACATACTCAATAAGGTTTTACAATATTTATACATGCATTATCCTTAATTTGTACAAGCATATGACATTTGGAATATTTACAAAGATTTTCGAACATACTTAACTAATTGAAATTGTGCTTATAAGGAGGAGTTGCTCACTTGACTAGGTAAGTGAACATTGATTAGTCTGTAAACAGAACGCTGTCCCAGTCAGCCCGCCTCCAATTAAGATGGCGTCAACACCACAACAGCCTGGGGGCACGGTGACGCCTGGTCATCACCTGACCAGTGTACGGGCGTCGAGCAATGATAGCTTCATGACACAAGTACACATTAACTATCGCCTATAGCCCTGCATGAGTCCAGATGAATTGTGTTCGAATATGCATTTATTAGAAATTAATAGGTAGCAATAAGTAAATATAAACGTTATGAGCATTATTCATAATTGTCCATGACCTTGAACTGGCATTCAACTTAACAAAGGTAAATAAAAATACATTCATAAGTAGATATTATGTTTGTAAAACATGGATATGTCCCCGTGGCACACTGTACTATAACTGGAGAAATTCTTACACTTTTTTCGACGTAAATGTACACGGACGGACGGATGGACGGAACCTCAAGAGCAATGCAATATGCACCCACCCCCTTGCTATCGCATACGAGGCATAAATACATTTATGAAGATAGTTTGCTTTAGAAATACATGTCATTAAATTGATAAATGCGGACTTATGACAAAAAATACGAAACATATGCAGTGTTATTGTTGACTTTAAAAGTATCAACATCCGCGACCTACTATGATATTGACATTTGATGACTGCTTTTAAATTCCACAAATAAATTTATTATCAATATCAATGAAGCTATTGACCGTTTTTGCATGCCAAATGTATTAATGAAACAGTTTTAAAAGTATATATAGCATCAAATGTGTCTTGATGTTCAATGACCTTGAAATGACATTGAACTTAATTGGAAAGAAATGTCACCGTACTTTTCTGTAAGCTGAACCCGATAAGGTCACGAGAAGATAAAAATCAAAGGACTGGAAGTCCTGAAATCCTTCGCAGTACGTGCTTGTGGAGGACACATATACTAAGAATTCATTTGTTGGAAAGTACATTGTAGTCTTAAGAATTGGCACCAGGAGGGATGCGGAACTTTACGGAATAGATGTATTGCGGCTTGTCAGTAGTTGAGACAGCAACTATTCAAATGGTCAGCTACATACAAGTTTCACTTGCTCAATAATGTCCCGACTATATATACTCACAGGATATATTGCTTTGTCATATGTTATTATACACTAGTTCTGACATAGATATGCATTGCCATAGTAACCATGGTAACCAATATTGGAAAACACAAAAATAGTATTTGTTGAAAAGGTGTTTACTTTTTGAAAATCAATGCAATACACCCGAGTACTGTTACCATCTTGCAATACACTTAACATGTGAAAGTTTAATAATATTGGTTGTCATGGCAACCATTTTAATATTTCACACAAAAAATCATATATACTCCATTTAAAATCAATATATTCGTCGAATCAGTATACATTATCAATGCTGGAAAACAATATTTATCTTGACAAACATGATTGTTGAAATTAATTTCACCTTGACCTTGGACATGAAGGCCACATGGGTGTGGTACAGGTATGGAATGAAAATATGGATGATGATAAGGAAGTATATGAAGTTTGAAGTCAATCTGACTTACGGTTGCAGAAAACTTTAATTAAGTAATTTGACCTTCACCTTGGAAATGAAGGCCGCATGAGTGTGGTATGGAATGAAAATATGGTTGATGATAAGGAAGTATATGACGTTTGAGGTCCATCCGACTTTCCGTCACAGAGATAATGGGTACCCAAACTCTTTAACGTGGACGGACGGAATTACGAAAACTATATACCCCTCGACATACTTTGTATGCCGGGAGGGGGGGGGGGGGGGGGGGGGGGGGGGGGTATATCTATAGTTTTGTATACACAGTTCAAACTTTCTATATTTTACAACAATTACAAACAAGAGCGAGCAGTCATAGCTCCATTTTCTCCCGACAGTCTCCTAAATTTAAAATTCATATCATTTTCCAATTCAAATAGGAATCCTCAGCGATTTGTAACCCGGAGGATATAACAAAAACGTTCTACTTTCACTTTAATTTCAGCTACACATTCAATTTTAGTAAATGATGCCGAAATATGTATTTAGATTAATATCTAATTATTTAAATATACTTTTTTTAATTCATAATACAAATAATCTAGAGATAATTATTATCCTTATTCAAACTCAAGACAACGTTTCCTTTGTGAAGTGTATCGTACTGTATATGCTATGTAACGTCAAGTCGCAAGACTGTCGGCATCGTATGCGCTAACACACACGACGTGTAATTATCAAAAAATTGCTAGCACCCTTTGGAAAGTTTGGATTTCTGTGCGAACTGTTTTACTATAAAATTCATTATAGATTAGTTGATTTTTAAGTAAAATGGACACTGATTAATACTATCGATGGCTCAAGATGATTAAAACAGTATGTAACTGTCAAAAAACAATGTTTCTGCTTTAAATCATCATCGGATTTTATCAAGCCATTGACCTATGTAAAGTTCAGAATGTAAGCTTTAATCTGATTGGTCATTCAAGAAAAACGTCACAGGGAAATCCCGCCCCCTACTATATCATTGCGTAAAATATCAACATACATAACAAAGAACTCATATTAATACACAACAGTTAATAGTTTATAAAGTATATACAAACTTTTGCAATAAAACACACATATAGCACAAAAAAAGCAAACAACACATGTATTACGCTGAAACGGTAAGATAGCTCGCTGTTTTACTGTTGTTGAACTACTTTTTTATGGCGTAGTACCGCGTGTTTTTCTAAAGTTAAACCCGCAAACAGTGACACTGCGACCGCCACTTAACTCATTAGCATATCTGCAATGACTGACAATTTTCATATAGTTACTAAATCCGAGGTAATAGCTCGGATAATAGCACGATGTGCCGCATTCATGGCGATTACACTGAACTATAGCAACGTTATGTTCATACCAGGGTGCATTAATGCACTAGCCCATTGGGTGTCTCACTAGTAAACATGAGTGCCATAAGTCACAAAATACGCGCGTCGAAGATGGGCCCAACAGCGAAGATGCAGAAATGTGAAGCTGTCACCAAGGCAAGAAACATTAATGAGAATTTGAAACTCTATACACTGTAGAATTATGTCTTCCTCTCATTGTGCTAAACAGATATACTAATTTAGGTAGAAATTATATAGAATTGGATACAAACATGTAGAAAAAATGGCTACGTTAAAAAGGTGATATTTTATGTTAAAAATATATTTTTTTCGGCATAAAAACACCAATGCGCACATCTTCCATATGTGTAAAAGACGTGTGTATAGTTTCAGATCGATTGCTGAACGGTTTCAGAGGAGTTAGTTGTGTACGCAAACTATGTACCCTATATAAAATTCTATACAAAAATATAGGAACAATGGCTATAAAGTTAAAAAGGTGATATTTTTGTTAAAAAATAGTTTTTCGGCATAATAACACCAAGGTGCACATCTTCAATATGTGTAGAAGACGTGTGTATAGTTTCAGATCGATTAACTGAACAGTTTCAGAGTAGTTGTGTACACAAACTCTGTACCCTATATAGAATTGTATACAACAAGAAACGAGGCACAGCCACGAAGGCCAGGTTTTTTCCAAGCATAGACACTTGGATAACATAATTATACCCACTTTTTGTAGACTAGATGGCCGTGGCCTGCATGTCGCGCCTTGGGGCGAGGCATGGACACTAAAAAAATAGATATAGTAGATGGAAAAACTTTAACCAAAAAACTTTAACCAGACACACGGACGTACGGACGGACGTATGCCAAAATGCCGACGATATCGCGCTGACAATGATGATAAACACCCATGTGAAGTATCAAGGTAATGGGTGAAGCAGTTGCAGAGATATAGTACACAAAAAAACCTTTAAAAAAAATTCAAAGTAATTTGACCTTGACATTGGGCATAGGGGCCGCACGGTTGGGGGGTAGAAAATGAAAATATGGATGATGATAAACACCCATGTGAAGTTTCAAGGTAATGGGCGAAGCAGTTGCAGAGATATAGTTTGAGCCTCCTCATGGATTGATATGGTGAGCCGCCACCTAGGTAAACAAGAATACTGCATAGGTGTTGGGCTAGCTACAATAATTTGTCTCCGATAAGTTGATCTGCGGCTACAATTTGACCCATTCAAAAAATGTGAGCAACCGATGTGCATACCCAAACCTGTTGCATGTAGGTAAAAATTTAGTAAACTGTATATGTTATACCTTTAAACAAATAATATTTTATGTAGAACTAGTAAATTGTCAAAAATAATAGAACAGGGAAATTTTCCCATGGAAGGCATCTTTTCATCTAGTTGTTGTTCAACAGTCGACATAACAAAATGAAGCTTTCAATTACAAGATATACATGTAAATGTCAGATAAACACTGTGACAACGTAAAATAACCAACTGCTGCATGTGTATGTTCTATATTAATAATTTATTGATACAGCTTGGACAGTTTTATATCACTAACACGCTGGATAAGCGAATATGTGTTACATTAAAGAGATGGGGTTAAATTGCTGCCCTCGCGAGAGGTATGGAGTGGGGTAGCAATTTTGTTTCTAGTGATGGGCATGTGCTAAAGTAAGCATCACAAAAACCATCAGAGAAGTCAGCTTGACCTTGTTTATGTTTAGTGCATGCTTTAAACATAAACAAGGTCAAGCTTATGTTAACAAGGGCATCATCATCACTACTGTCTGTTCCACGTTTTCGTGCCGACAAACTTTTGGCTATTAAACACATTAAATCTAAAAAATATTTAAAAGCAAGTACTTTTTTATCAATAACAAAAAAGCCACCCTCCCCCAAAAAATAAATTTGATGAAATTCCATAAAATATTGATTTTATTGCGAAAAAACGATTTTCCTATGAGAATTTAACATGGGGAGTCAATTTACAAAGCTTTTCGTTTTTTGAAAATGAAGTTTAAGGCTGGGTAAACGGGTTCGATCCCACATTTAACCTGCTGCATTGGGGGGAAAATCCCAAAATCAAAACGGGATATTTATATAGAAATAAATATATATTCAGCCCTGAAATTAAAATAACCCGACCTGGTGTCGGGTCCATACCACACCAAAGTAACTTGACCCCTTCCCCTAAAAGGAACAGGATTAGGAATAATTGTATTACTAATACAAGGGGTAACGTAAGTGTTCAGTGACCTTGACCTTTTGGCCAAATATTATCAAAATCCGTGAAGCGTTTCATAAGATAATGAATAAGAGCTGTAGGAGAACAGCATAGCTCGACTACGAGGGTTGTCGATGTACACATAGCTTGACAAAGAAGGTGGCTGCGGCCTACATAAAAACCTTAACCAAGGTTGACTAAAAACATTAACCAAGGGAAACTAGAAATGTGGCCTGTCGGCACACGAATACCCCCACTGGCAGCCAAAGAAAACGAGGCATTTTTGATTATAAGCCATTTAGCCGAGCGTTTAGGTTTCAAACGCATCAAGTCTGTGACCTTGACCCTGGGCATAGTGTGATAATCCATGCATCGGTGTAAAAGATATAGAGCGGAAAGGAATTTCAATAGGTTTGACCTTTGACCTTCAACTATGACCTTGACCTTGGACGTAGGTGCGTGGTTATTGATCGAGACACACCTTCTCATCCTGAGAAACATTTGTGTCAAGGCATTTGATAATCCATGCATCGGTGTAGAAGATATAGAGCGGAAGGGAATTTCAATAGGTTTGACCTTTGACCTTCAACTGTGACCTTGACCTTGGACGTAGGTGCGTGGTTATTGATTGCGACACACCTTCTCATCATGAGAAACATTTGTGCCAAGCCATTTGATAATCCATGCATCGGTGTAGAAGATATAGAGCGGAAGGGAATTTCAATAGGTTTGACCTTTGACCTTCAACTGTGACCTTGGACGTAGGTGCGTGGTTAGCAATTTGATAATCCATGCATCAGTGTAGAAGATATAGAGCGGAAGGGAATTTCAATAGGTTTGACCTTTGACCTTCAACTGTGACCTTGACCTTGGACATAGGTGCGTGGTTATTGATCGCGACACACCTTCTCATCGTGAGAAACATTTGTGCCAAGCCATTTGGGAATTTCAATATTTTTGACCTTCGACCTTCAACTGTGACCTTGACCTTGGATGTAGGTGCGTGGTTATTGATCGCGATACACCTTCACATCCTGAGAAACATTTGTGCCAAGGCATTTGATAATCCATGCATCGGTGTAGAAGATATAGAGCGGAAGGGAATTTCAATAGGTTTGACCTTTAACTGTGACCTTGACCTTGGACATAGGTGCGTGGTTATTGATTGCGACACACCTTCTCATCATGAGAAACATCTGTGCCAAGCCATTTGATAATCCATGCATCGGTGTAGAAGATATAGAGTGGAAGGGAATTTCAATAGGTTTGACCTTTGACCTTCAACTGTGACCTTGGACGTAGGTGCGTGGTTAGCAATTTGATAATCCATGCATCGGTGTAGAAGATATAGAGCGGAAGGGAATTTCAATAGGTTTGACCTTTGACCTTCAACAGTGACCTTGACCTTGGACGTAGGTGCGTGGTTTTCCAAGTATGGTTGCTGTAGGCCCAGGAGTATTCCATATACAAGCTTGAGTAAAAAACGTAACCAAGGGGAGATAACTAAGTAATCCAAGGATAAAAGTAGGTCAAGGTCAAATATAGGTCAGGGATTATTGATGTACATCACTAGGAGATAAAGTTGTCCAAGTATGGTTGATGTAGGCCCAGAAGTATTCCTATACAAGCTTGACTATAAACATTAACCAAGTAATTGAAGGTTAAATGTAGGTGAAGGTAAAATAAAGGTCAGGGGTTATTGATGTACATCCCTATGAGAAAAAGTTATCCAAGTATGGTGTCTGTATGCACAATAGTATTCCATCTACAAGCTTGACTAAAAACCGTAACCAAGGTTGAGTAAAAACCTTAACCAAGGGGAATTAAGTAAGTAATTTAAGGTTAAATGTAGGTCAAGGTCAAATATAGGTCAGGGGTTGTTGATGTACATCACTAGGAGATGAAGTTGTCCAAGTATGGTTGGTGTAGGGCCATGAGTATTCCATCTACAAGCTTGACTAAAAACCTTAACCAAAGAGAATTAAGTAAGTAATTCAAGAGGAAATGTAGGTCAAGGTCAAATATAGATCAGGGGTTATTGATGTACATCACTATGAGAAAAGGTTGTCCAATTATGGTGTCTGTATGCACAATAGTATTCCATGTACAAGCTTGACTAAAAAGCTTAACCAAGGTCGAGTAAAAACCTTAACCAAGGGGAATTAAGTAAGGAATTCAAAGTTAAATGTAGGTCAAGGTCAAATATAGGTCAGGGGTTGTTGATGTACATCACAGGAGATGAAGTTGTCCAAGTATGGTTGGTGTAGGGCCAGGAGTATTCCATGTACAAGCTTGACTAAAAACGTTAACCAAGGGGAATTAAGTAATTCAAGAGGAAATGTAGGTCAAGGTCAAATAGATCAGGGGTTGTTGATGTACATCACTAGGAGATGAAGTTGTGCAAGTATGGTGGGTGTAGGGCCAGTAGTATTCCATATACAAGCTTGACTAAAAACCTTAACCAAGGCGTGACGGTGACGCCGACGCCGACGCCGGGGTGACAACATAAGCTCTACTTATTCTTCGAATAGTCGAGCTAAAAATGAAAGGTGCTACTAAGGGCACGCATGTACATGGACCAACAATAATTCATATCCCAGTAAACTCCCACGCCGAACTACTTTCCATAACCGTGAGGCGCAGTTAACATAATTCTTAAAAAAAACGGAAAATAAACACATTTTCTTGATGAATTTATTTCAAATGCTGGAATTATAAGGAATGAATGGCCTTTTTGTGGAATTTATCGGGGGATATAAACTTGGAAAAGTCGCGGGAATACTGGACGAGGCCTTCCGGCCTTCGTCCAGTATTCCCGCGACTTTTCCAAGTTTATACCCCGATAAATTCCACAAAAAGGCCATTCATTCCTATAATAGCCAATAGGATAAAAATAAACAATTGGCGATAAAATATATATATTTTTATTTTTTTCGAAAATTGTAATTTTTTATCGCCAATTGTTTATTTTTATCGCCAATTGCAAAAGTGACTTTTCCAAGTTTATACCCCGATAAATTCTACAAAAAGGCCATTTATTCCTATAATATATATATCCCTTCTTGCATATCGGCGAGGGGATAATAAACAAACATTTTCCTGAGTCTGGGATTCTTGAAGGCAAACAGACAGTAGCTATTCTTAATTTTATTACATAACCAATGCACAAATGTCCTCAAAATTGACAAATAAAATAAAATTCCAGCACAAACATATTTACACAATTCCCTAACATTTGATTGGCCCGTAGCAAGTCTCTGTCCAAAATTTATATCCCAGTAAACTCCCACGCCGAACTACTTTCTACAGGTGAGCTGTCAGTGCTGTCAATGTAAACAAATGGCTGCCGTCTGTCAAAATAAACACATTTTATTGATGAATTTATTTCAAATGCTGGAATTATAAGGAATGAATGGCCTTTTTGTGGAATTTATCGGGGATATAAACTTGGAAAAGTCGCGGGAATACTGGACGAATGCCGGAATATAATACAAAATACATGAACATACATAGCACATTAAACTTTGAAGTTTAACTACACATTTTATTATTTTCTAATTTCTTTGCTAAAGTATACATGCATCTCATTTGATTGATTGATGTATTGCTGTGTAATGACATATCAACAGCGGAGGTCATTTAAGGCCGGACCAACGGGTTCGATCCAGGATTTAACCCGCTGCATTGGAGGAAAATACCAAAATCAGAACAGAATATTTACATGGAAAAAAAATATATTCAGCCCTGAAATTAGAATAACCTGATCTGTAGCCTATTTCACCAACATGGCAAAGTATACTTTTGAAGGAGTAATAATTTATTTTTCCTGAAATGCATTATTTCATATAGAACTAACGACTGCATATATTTGATGATTAAAGTATGCAGAATTATTATACTGAATTGGCTGTGATAATGTAATAAATTCACTATAATAAAAATTAATAAATTTATCCTAAAATTGAAGATCTCTCCCTCAAAGTATACTTTGCTAACAAACCAATAATAGGATTAAAATAACTGTATTACTCTTATAACCAGATTCTACTCTCACATATAAGAATGCCGAAGACGTATCTGAGGGCCAAACCAGGTCTCCGGTCGGGATTCCGGTAGGGATAAATCCCGATCGTTAAATTATCCATCGCATGCTCCCAACCAACCACCACAGCCTGTCAGAGGATAGGAATTGGGTAGTACAGCTGTTCAAAGATTATAGTATTTCAAAACTGGCTGGACCTTTCAAATGGGATGACATTTTACATTTTGCTGAGATTCTAGAAAGCAAACAGACAGTAGCAATTATTAATTTTATTACATAAATGTCCTCAATTGTGACAAAAGTGAAAGTGAATGGGTTTAACGTCCCACCAACAGCTAGGGTTATATAGAGAGGGACCACAGTTTAAAGTCTCATCCGACAGACCAGTGGGATGGAAATACTATGAAAGTATTTTTGATGACACTCTGAAAGTGTCTCCCACTATTTAGGGTTAGTATGGCTGTACTGGTCTATCACAATAACAGTGTGTTCGAATGCCGAGGATCATTACACAGTGAAACCTCACTAAACCGGACACCCTGGGAGGTCCCCAGGGTGTCCGGCTTAGAGAGGTTTCACTGTAAATCAGGCATTTAATTCTGAGCCATAGTTGTGTGCTATGCGAGCACGAACAGACATTATCACCGGAGATAAATGATCAAGAAACTCATAAAAAAAAAGATCACAGGCGTTTTCCTGGTGTTCGATTTAGGGAGGTTCCACTGCACTATCAATTTTCTTCATCCATGGCACATTTGCCAACTGTTCCTTCCCAAATGTCCTCCCTGTTCTTCTTGTCTTGCCGACGTTTCTCTGCAACATTATATGGGGGATATTTGCTTGTTTCAGTGTGTTACATAAAAAAACAAGCAAATATTAAATATAGAAAATATTATCCGCTGACAAACGCGAAATCAATCTATTAAAGCATGCCTGATTTATGGAACAATGCTGTTAGCTACATACAGTAGGTGGACAGTAGTAATTTCCCACCCATTGAAATCCCATAGACTTTAATTAACGATGTTAATGAAATAACATGTATTGAGTAGCCAATAGATTCATATGTGTATTCAATATTCAATGTAGTTTACACGATGCATGCAGTTAAACATATGGAATTGCTGTTCCCATTGACGGCAATGTTTGATAGATACATGTTTTTAGATATGGCGTAAAATTAGTTGACGTCGCTTTTTGAGCGACGTCAACTAATTTTACGCCATATCTAAAAACATGATTAGATCTATCAAACTGCTTGTGATAATAGTAACCAAAACATTCATCTAATCTATTTTCTTTCAAGCACTGTATATTTCATTCAAATTGGTAAAGTATGTACTGCTACATATTTGAGAGTAAAGATGGAAATACATGCAAGTCTATGGGATTTAAACTCTCAGGAAATTACTTCTTTCCACCTACTGTATGCCACTCATACAAGGTTAGAACAATTACTAAAACCTTAGATTATTTGAAAATCAGCTGTAGAATAGTTGCCACATTCTGTATTGTACTTAAATGTAGTTATTCGAGAATCAATCAAATGGTTTTGTATATGTGACCCTAACACACATTTTTGTTCCCATGTTTTATCTTTGACCCCAAGTATGACCTTCACCTTGGACCTAGGGACCAGTTTCTTGCATGTGTCACGTTGTCTCATGATGGCAAACTTGTTTGTCTGTTTATTTGAGAATCCTTGTAATGTTTTGATACATGGCCTCAGATAGACATTTCGTTCCAATGTTTTTGTCAAGTGTGACATTGGACACAGGCAACTGGGTCATATGTGTGGTACGTCCACTGATGATAACAAACATTTGTTATTCGAAAATCCACCCGAAATGATTTGAAAATTATTCTAAAGCTCTGTCAAACCATGTTTTTGATGAGAAAAACAGCAGATAATTTTTTTGAATTCAGCATTGAAAGGGTTAATACAACATATTTTTGTTGAAAAGAAAGGAAAATAAAACATAAACAGACGACAAAATTTCATTCCACCTTTGGCGAGTTTCAGCTGCTGCCTCTCCAGGTCCCGCTTCTCGCGGGAGACGTTGGAGGTGAGACCGAGGGCCCCCGCCACTAGCCGCCTCGCCGCAGCTGCAGACGTCTCCGGGCGCGGCTTGTACGGCTGCAGAAACTCTGTAATGTACAGTCACTATACAGGAATGGAATCATGCTTAACCCAGGCCTGTAGAGTGGTATTGGCAAAATGTGTAGATCCTGATAAAAAGTGCAGATCCTGATGACGGCTCGTCACGAGCCGTCTCATCAGGATCTGCACTTTTTGCAAGTAATATTCATAATTTGAGAACAAAACACCCCATTTTCATAAATGGACGAGTCATTTTGTGACAATTGGATTGGTCATTATGTGTACAGTCCCACAGAAAACGAACAGCCAAATGCCAAGCTGATTCTGACAGGTTAATGTTCCTGTTAATGATTTTGTATTGCACTATGGGGTCAGCTAATGAGATAACAAAGCATGCAGAACTACTTTCACTGCCCAGCTGGAGTCTCCAGTAACCGCCAGACTCGACCATCATGCATGAGAATATGTACAGGTGAGTTTTATTACCACCAGCGACTATTATGGCCGTAATCTTTGCAGCTTAGGTCCAGATCAGAATGAGCAGTCACATCAGGATCTAGACTGTTACCGACTGGATTCATCATTGTCTAAATGGATTAGCAACCCTGGTATTGTTCCATGCTCTCTTGGTAGCCTACAACATGTGTGTGCTGATTTCCACAATAATGCTGGGAGAATTGCTTGTTCTAACAGCTATAAGCTGATGATACAAGAACACACTAGTCTTCTAACCAGTGTAGATATATCTGCGGGTTCAAACTGACCAGCACACTAGCAAGTTACAAATTAAAATGTGCTGTTGATACATAATTACATGTAGCATATGTTATGTTACATACACCTTGCAGAAATAAATATCTTCATTGCAAAACCTTACTTCAATCTCAAAGTCCCAATCATTCTCAGTGTCAATTAGTGCAAATATTCTAATCAATAACACACAATTGCAAATTATACATATTTGGCCTTATAGTTGTATATGCGTATACTATGTACACAGTGATCCGTTATGAGACCAACCATGTAAGTAATTTGATACATTTCCACAGTTGTCATAGTTCATGAAAAATATTTACATAATTTATGATTTTCTTCCGTACATGACAACGAATATTTATGACACTTTCAAAGCATATTGCAAGATGTCATCATTTACTAAAAAACACAAGGCTGTTATAAATATTATTCTTTGAATATCGCTGATGCTATTATGTATGAAATCAATTGAGATAGACGGAATGGCGAAACCGTGCAGACCCTGATCAGACTGCGCGGATATGCAGGCTGATTTGGGTGTAGCGGAGTTGGCAGCATAGATCATAAGCCCCATTTCTCCGTCATGACAACATATGCCATATGTATGCATGTATGTACATAGATTAATTGACAGGTTTTGCAATCGTGGTGCCATAATTATGTGCTCTTCATATTTACTGCTACATTTTGAATAAAATATAAAAATACAGCAAATATCTAGTACATATCTCTGCTATCGAATAATAACAAAAAAAGATTAGTATTTATTATATCTTCCCATTTTAGTTCAGAAACCAGACATATTTATTCTGTCCTATGCAGTGGTCAAGCCGCCTGACCATTATCCATGCGCGGACACAAAATAGTTCTCACACGTCCAGTTTCATTTTCGCACATAAAGATTATGTTTGGCGATTTGGCTTCTTGTTAGTTTTCGTTTGTTTAGTGGAATGCATACATATATCGATTCACCTCGGTGTATATAAATATTGAAAACGATTTTATATTATAATGGTATCTTAGATAGTATTTTGGCCCGCATATTCCTACGCCGTATTGGAACCATTTTGGCGGGATTTGGAGAGGTCTTCGGAACACATATTTTGGTAAAATCTTAATTTTTTTTCACAATATATTTGTCGTTGGTCAACCGATTTTGACGGGAGAAAAGGCATTTTTGCATCTCTGATAATGATAAAATTGATTATAGCATTATTTATAGATTTTATTTCCGTTATAACATATTTAGAATTTAACTGGGAATTTCAGAATCTTATCATATCGCCTAATCGGCCATTTGACCCGGTGTTAGGAACATTAAATCTGGCCGTAGGAACATTAAATCTGGTTGGTATCTGGGATGCACAGGTTTATTCCAGTATCCAGCTGTGCAACTCGGGTTTCCCTACCCCACGTTTTCTTTGAAGTAGTGGGGTTTACAAGTACCCGACTTTCTATGGGAGCGTACACCTAATGTGGATTGGTGCAGAAATTAACATATGAAAATAGATTCCAGTTACTTTAATAGGGGTGAAAGGGTTAATGGGCCACCAACACAAAGAGTATCATTTAGGGCCAAGCAATTGAGATGAAGAAGAAAATAATAGTAAAACAGAATGTTAGATTGTATTGCATAAAATGGCAGTGTAATAACCAGGGAATCCGCTGGCGATCGCCACTTTCGCAATTGTCGATAAAAAATTACAAAATAAAGTTGAAGTGGCGATTTTTTTTTCCCCAGCGGAATCCCTGAATAACATGGCGTAATAACAAGAATTCCGCCACGGAAGCGCCTGTGGAGGCATTTGACCGTAACATGATCATGGGCATCAGAGAAGTGCAACTTTTAAACACAAAAAAACATAAAGGTTATGTTTATGGCAGCACGAGTGTGTTCCAAATGCTCATGTGTATCGAGTGTCCAAATATCGAAGCAATCCATCAAGTAATATTAAAGTTATATCGTGATGAAGGAATTTGTACGTAAAAAAAATGGCTAAGTGTTTCCACAGCAATGTGAAAGTAAAAAAATGTCAAGGTCATGTTAATGGCGGTAAGAATGTGTTCCAAATGATCACGTGCATCAACTGCCCAAATATTGAAGCAATTAGTTATATCATGATGAAGAAACTTGTCAAAACTTTTTTACATTTGTGGACGCCGACGACGGAAAAAGCGGCGACTATAGTTGTGCCTTCTGCAAAAGCAGGTGCGACAAAATCATATTGCATTCATGTATTATTTATTTATTTAATGGAGTTTAACGGCCTGTCAACATCTATGGTCATTTTAGGCTGGGATATACTCCTGTAATAAATACAATGAAATTTACATTAGAGATTTTATTGCTAAAACGTGTTTTGGCAGTGTAATAACGCGGTGTGTTAAAATCATAATGCTTTCATGTAATAAAGATATGTGAATGATGACAAGATGGAATTTACATTTGTTTATACATTGAAGTTTGTATAGCATAAAATCGGCTTTGGCAGTGAAATGATGTGACGTGAGAAAAATAATAATAAATTGTGTTATGTATGACATCACATTTGTTTCTGCTAATGTTACGCATTTGGTAGTGTCAACAAAATGGCGAACAGCATTCTGGATCAGCATAGCAAAATTGGCATTAAACTTGAAACAGAACTATCCAGTGGCATCATGACAGGTTTCTTAGTTGAACAGTTAATTTAGTAAATAATATGGCTATTCCATCAGCAGGGTCTGAGGATTTTACACATTTTTACTATATTCGGAATAATTTTTCTTAACTATCAGAATGTGATAACATTGTGCCACAGTGTAGCAATTAATCCGCTTCTTTATTCCGAAATCCACATATTTTATTATGACATACGCAGGGATAAATTTGATGTGAATTGCCCAATAGACGATGCGCAGAATTAGCTGAAATGAAAGTACAAGTACTACGTACAATTTTTTCACGCCCAAGGGGAGGTGAGTGTGAGTGAGTGAGTGAATAGGGTTTAACGTCCGCTTTTCTGACATAGAGGTACAAGCCTCAGGGAGTCTACACGCAGACGGGTCAACGGGGTCGAGTCCCGTATCCACCTGTCCAAGGGGGGTAAATCCCAACTTCAGAACTCAATATTTACAATCAAAATATATATTCAGTCCTGAAATTAGAACAACCTGATCTGGTGCCAGGCCCTCGCCACACCAGCATCATTTATCCCATCCCCTAAAAGTAATAGGATTAGCGCTAATCTTACTTTTATATATGGGGCATAGCCCGACTCAACTCTCACATACAAGAAAGCCAAAAATGCAGATGAGGGCCAAATCCGGTATAGTGGGTTCCGGAAAGTATGAACCCAATCGTTAAGCCAGTTTAGTCGCCTTTTACGACAAGCAATGGCTACTGCAGCACTATTCTCAGGATCAGTTGATCCCGCCCCGGTGCCTGCACGGGGCTCCCAAGGGGAGGATTGAACTGACAACCTCCAGTATTGAAGTCCAATGCCATATCCCCTAGCATCGGCCCATCCCTTGTTGAAATTGAAACTTTTGTCCGCCAACGGCCAAGATGAACAATGAATATCTCACCTACGGAGTGGCGTGCCTTCACCTTGGACTGCCTGCTGGCCTCGGACAACGGACACACCTTCAGTAGCGGGTGGACCAAGTCCAGGGCATCTCGTGCTATTCAAACAACGTGTACAACAGTCATAGGTAGTCCCGAGTCTGTTTGTTTCACTAAACGTTGTACAAGTTCATAAGTGCAAAACTAACATGGAGAGCCGACAGATTAAACTTGGCTAGATAGCTTGGAAATAATTTAACTAAGAAAACAAAAGTTAAATTTTAAAAATCTGTCCAAATCTATTTTACACCACAAAAATAACATTGAGAGCAATGTTGGCATTATCAACTGTCGAGTTTGAGAAACCATTGGTAGATTTTGTTTAGATTTAAATATCTCTGCATGTACATGTAGGTGGAAAATTGTAGCATCAGCATACTTTAATGTATAAAGTAAAATTATAGATTTTTTCGTAAGAACATTTATGTTGCACATGTACAATGTTTAGTTAAACGGGCCCCAGGTAGTCGAGTCTTATGCACAACATCAAGTAGTTTGTATTTGTATAGAAGTGCTGATTTAATATAGGAATGAATGGCCTTTTTGTGGAGTGTGAGTGAGTGAGTGAATAGGGTTTAACGTCCGCTTTTCTGACATAGAGGTACAAGCCTCAGGGAGTCTACACGCAGACGGGTCAACGGGGTCATGTCCCGTATCCACCTGTCCGAGGGGGGTAAATCCCAACTTCAGAACTCAATATTTACAATCAAAATATATATTCAGTCCTGAAATTAGAACAACCTGATCTGGTGCCAGGCCCTCGCCACACCAGCATCATTTATCCCATCCCCTAAAAGTAATAGGATTAGCGCTAATCTTACTTTTATATATGGGGCATAGCCTGACTCAACTCTCACATACAAGAAAGCCAAAAATGTACATGAGGGCCAAATCCGGTATAGTGGGTTCCGGAAAGTATGAACCCAATCGTTAAGCCAGTTTAGTCGCCTTTTACGACAAGCAATGACTACTGCAGAACTATTCTCAGGATCAGTTGATCCCGCCTGCACGGGGCGCCTTTTTGTGGAATTTATCGGGGTATAAACTTGGAAAAGCCACTTTCGCAATTGGCGATAAAAAATTACAATTTTCGAAACTTAAAATATTTTGTTTTTCTTCGAAATTTGTAATTTTTTATCGCCATTTGTTTATTTTTATCCTATTGGCTATTATAGGAATGAATGGCCTTTTTGTGGAATGTATCGGGGTATAAACTTGGAAAAGTCGCGGGAATACTGGACGAAGGCCGGTAAATTCCACAAAAAGGCCATTCATTCCTTATAATTCCAGCATTTGAAATAAATTCATCAAGAAAATGTGTTTATTTTCCGTTTTCTTAAGAATTATTTTAACTGCGCCTGACGGTTATTGAAAGTAGTTCGGCTTGGGAGTTTACTGTGATATAAATTTTGGACAGAGACTTGCTACGGACCAATCAAATGTTAGGGAATTGTGTAAATATTTTTGTGCTGGAATTATTACGATATATGTTGAGCTCGAGTACTGATTGCATGGGAACGAGGCCATGCCGAGAGTCCAATGAAATCGGTGAATGAATTTAGCAGATGTGATATTAAATCAACTATGAACTAAATATTAAATGTTTCTTATTGCACAAGCACATTATCATACATTGATTCTGTTCCGATCACACAGCGTACTATCTGCAATAGTTTAGTTGACATATTTATTACATTGGATTATTATGATTGTGAAACACAGTCTGTTGTTGCACAACGAAACCCCATTTATGCAATGAAATGGCTTTCCCCATACAGTTGTAAAACTCATGTAATCAAAACTTATATTTCATGTTGTTGCATTAGATTCCGCCATTCAACGATATTTATGTGTATTTCCCCATGTTGCATGTGATATACAGTCGAACCTGTGAACAATGACCGGCAAAGGGAAGTGACCAAAGTGGTCGTTGTTGACAGGTGGTCGTTGTTCCAAGGGTCGACACTTTTCCCGGTTTCACAATGAAGTCGGCCATGTATTTAGCATTCTATTGTAATCTATATGCCTGCATAGAAAACGTCTTGGCTGTATACACTTCCACCTGACGATTCGCTAAATTGCACGATCGTGGAGTGTATCTGCTTTCCATCAATTAAAAATTGCATGAAAATGGCAAAAATAGTCAATTTATTTTGTTTTGTCATCTTGTTGTTAGTGTTCTGAACCCAGATTCACTTTGGAAATTATATACAAAGGGGAGTAATTATCTTCACGATAAGTATATCCCGCGGCTTGCTTTGGTGCACCATTTAATAGCTTGTCGTAATTACATGTAAGTGGTTTAATTAGGATGACCATTAGTATTTTATTTTCTTATTCTCAATTTCACACCATCAGTTGAAATTAATAACGGTCATATAGTCTTTATTAAAACGATAGCCTATGTGGTGCGGCCTGTGAAAACCGCGATTTTCTTTTGTAACAAAAATATTTCATTGAATGTGTCAAGTCGAGTAACCCACACAAGATAGGTGTCCAAATCAGGAGAGAACACCAGACTTATTTGCTTTCTGTCCAATGTAAACTATCCTGGTCAAGCCCGAATATTTAAGCAGCCTATGACGAATTGGCAATGTCCGCTGACGTAATTACTGATGTTTTTAATTAGAGATTGGCGAGCATTGTAAACTATGGGCAGACTACGCGAATCCACTGCCTGGTCTGGCCGCTAATGCAATAAGCCGGGATTTGTCGGAGATTGAGACCCAATTCATATAAACACGTTTGTCGTGTCACTTTAGACTGGTTCCCGGTAGTATTGTTTCGCTAGGCAAGGGTACCAGTCCGACAGGGTACCAGTCTAGTGTGGACTACGTGACTGACGTCAGCAACCGCGTGTATTGATCTTTGATATGGCCTTGTGCCCCGCGGTGTGAAACTTACACTTGACAAGCGCGGTGTGTTTGAAGTTTTGTCACTGTAGACGAATCAGCATCGTGTAAACACAGTTTGCCAGCTAATGATGGAGTTTTATGACTTGCGCGGAATTGCATTATGCCTATTGGAATACGCGACATGGAATACATATCGGGAATTACCGTTAATGGAGTTATGCAATATTGTTCATGAAAAATGTTTAATGTCGCCAAAATGACACAGACCATATAGGGCAAGGTAAATGTTTTCAAAAGAATGCAAATATAATTGATGACTAATTGGTTATGACCAGTGGCAATTCAGATGATAGCGACCAGATTGTGATGAAAGGAAAATAGCGATTGTGGTGCTATTTTTTTTTGCTGACAAAAACAGGACATGATCGCTGTTCACATACAAAAATGCTGTGTGGGAATGAAAATAGCTGGTCGCTGGTCGCAGTTCGGGGGTGGTCATTATTCCAAGGTCTTATAAAGAACAAAATTGGACGGGGGGGTTTTAACTGGCTGTTGTGGACAGGTGGTCGCTATTCGCAAGTGGTCGTTAACACAGGTTTGACTGTACATGTACTGTAATGGGATGTAATAAAGAGTACTTGATTGATTTGAGTTTGATTGCGAGTACATTTCAATTTATTTAATGATGTCTAATGGCCTGTCAACATCTAAGGCCAATTTAGGCCGGGTTGACGAGGTCAAATCCCATATGTCACCTGTTGTGATAAGAGTGAAAATCCCAAAATCAGAACTGAATATTTACAGAAAACTTATAATTCTGGATTTGGAGTACAAGTACTATACATGCGTGTTTTGTAACTATAACCCAAGACTGATTGGCTAAGGCTCAGCTTGGCTCCGAAAAGGCATTCATTTTTATTGATAACACAAAAGACCGGTACACAATTAATAAACGTGAAACATACGTCAAGTATTAAGTGACGCTGGACATGACATAGGCCTCAACAAATCGACTCGTCCGCTCGTATTGGCGAGCGAATTATCGATCAGAACGAGTGGGCATTTGAAGAGAAAGTGTGACATAAACATTAAAACATATGATAAAGGAATGCATGAGTCGAAATCCAATTTGGACGAGTGGAAAATTAAGAATTTGACACACCCAGGGTAGTGCCCCATCAATGCCAGCAAGCTTTGTAACCGTGTCCATTGTGTTCAATGTGTAGTGCAGCCATAGTCTAGTTTATTACTATACAGTCGAGCCTCCAGTTCAGAGAGCTTCCACTGTAGTTCAGGTGTATGCGTACTCCAATCACGAATAGATGTAATAATAAGTTATCTTTCAAGTGATATTGAAGTTATGACATAATGGCAAATCTCTTACAAACATTTCGGCGTAAATGACCATGGACGTAATACAAATGTATGTACACTTGCTGTTGCATAGGGGGGCATAAAAATAAACAGCAGATAAACAAAATTCATTCAGCATTAATTTTGCCTAATTTTGCCTAATTTTGCCCTAGTTTCTCGAGCAACGAAAGCATGGCATTTCGTCTCAGTTAATCATATTTCACCAATATCTATTAAATTTATTAATTAAATGTTCCTATACCAGGGATTCCGCTGGGGAAAATAAAAAAATCGCCACTTCAAAAAAATTAAAACAATTGGCGATTACAAGGAAAAAATGGGAAATTCTGAGTCCGAAAGGGGGAGATAATCGATGATGGAGGGTTGGATGAAAAATCCGAATTCACTTTGCGCATCTGCACATGATAACGAAGGTACATACCAAATATCAGGCGCGTAGGCATGAAGGTGAAAAAGTTTTTCGAGTTACAAGGAAAAAATGGGAAATTCTGAGTCCGAAAGGGGGAGATAATCGATGATGGAGGGTTGGATGAAAAATTCGAATTCACTTTGCGCATGTGCACATGATAACGAAGCTACATACCAAATATCAGGTGCATAGGTATGAAGGTGAAAAAGTTTTTCGTGTTACAAGAAACGTGACGGACGTACTGACATACGGACGGACGGACACTCGTGACGAAAACAATATACCCATTTTCCCCCAAAAAAGTGAGTATAATAATTAAATATCGGAACTATAACTATTACTTGTAAGGCTTAGCGGTTTTAGTGTCGCGGTACATACCAGCGACAGCACTGGTGAAGATACCCAGGGCATGTGTGTCGTCCACCCACTTCAGGTCAAAGCCCCTCGACCTGTAATACATTTGAAACACGCCATGTGATTTTGTACCTACTGTCTGTTGCATGAAATATGCTCAAATTTTATGGCTATATAAACAAACCAAAAACAATTTTCTTTTTCGATAATAATTCATAGCAAAATTTAAGAATGAGACTTCTTTTCATTTTTGCATTGTTTATATGGCCGTAAAATTTGAGATTTTTTCAAAAAGTATTCAAAAAGCGTGCCAGCCTTTACATTATAATAGATAGTATGGGGGTAAGAGGGTGGGTGGATGTGGATGTAGAGACAGCGGAGTTCAATATAGGAATGATTTTTTTTTTTGTGGAATTTATCGGGGTATAAACTTGGAAAAGTCGCGCGAATACTGGACGAAGCGATAAAAAATTACAATCTTCCAAAAAAAAAAAAAAAAAAAAAATTATTTTGATTTTTTTTCGAAAATTGTAATTTTTTAAGGCCTCGTCCAGTATTCCCGCGATTTTTCCAAGTTTACATCCCCGATAAATTCCACAAAAAGGCCATTCATTCCTTATAATTCCAGCATTTTAAATAAATTCATTAAGAAAATGTGTTTATTTTCCATTTTCTTAAGAATTATTTTAACTGCGCCTGACAGTTACGGAAAGTAGTTCGGCATGGAGTTTACTGGGATATAAATTTTGGACAGAGACTTGCAACGGACCAATCAAATGTTAGGGAATTGTGTAAATATTTTTGTGCTGGAATTATTCGCCTGTGCTGTACATGTACGTAAGGGGCAAGCACTGAACATTTGCCACTATAATTACAAAATATTCCCATGACTGCTTACCCGTATCAAATATAAAACCTACAGTTACATATCATTTACATTGGTAGTCATTTACTAAAACATTTCAAAAAATATGTGGTGAACATTTTATTTTCTCCTGAGGAAACCATGACAGTATTTATTTATTTATTAATTGTTGTTTAATGGCTAATGTCATTTTAGACCACAATAATGAGGTCGAATATATATATTCAGCCCTAAAATTAAAATAACCTGACCAGATGCCAGAGTTACAGAGCCCCAAACCCTAAATGTAATATGATTAGTACTAATCTTACAACTTTTATAATGGGTATAACCGGATTAAACTCTCAAGTAACAAGGAAGGAAAAAATGTACCTGAGGGCCAAACCAGGATTATCGGACTTCCATTGAGGACGAAATCCATCGTTAAATGTACCCTTTGCATTCTCCCAACAACCGCCCACAACCATGACCATGACAGGAAACACCAACACGGCACTATTTTTGCTCTAGAATGCAGGAAACACCATTTTGAGTGTCTAAGTTGAATTTTTTTTCTGGGGGAGGGCCCCCAGATCCACCACTAAATAGTCCGTTGTGGCATTATTATATTCACCACTAAGGGCCTGACAACAGTAATACAATGGTGGAGATTACTCACATGAACGACTGGAAGGCTGTGATGAGGTCACGCGTCACAAACTCCTTCGAGAAATCGTAGATCTCTATGATGTGGCCATATTCTACACACAAAACAATAAAATGTGGCTGTGCAGTGTTTTATATACCTCCGCATCATGAGTCAAATACCCACCAGTCAGATTTGACTTACTAAAATATTATCCATGGTTTTTATCAAAATAGTGTGAAAATGTATTGGCAGTCCTATGTGACGTCATAGTCTTCTCAGGTGCAGAATTGCCAATTCACCTTCCATATTCCTCACAAAGGAGTGATATTTATAGTAATTTCCAATAACCTCGGAAGGGATTCAAGGGAAGCACATTAAATGGAAGCACATTAAATGTGCTTCCCTTCGGAGGTTATTGGAAATTACTAAATTGTTATCATTTTTCCATAGAATAGCTCACTGATTTGGTAATTTTGACTCGCTTAATTTTAAAACACTGCTGTGACTGAAGAAATGGGGCTTATGGATTTTGCGACTAGTGCAGATCATGATCAAACCGTGCGGATGACGACGGAAGTGTGATTGCCGTCTCACCCACGATAGTGACAAAAACACAAATGGCTGTGTGACTGGAGATATGGGTTTTACGATCAGTGTAAATCCAGACCAGCCTGTGCATCCGCACAGTCTGATCAAGATCTGCACTGTTGGCCATACTATCAACGACATACAACCGTCGTGTTTCTAACAAGCAATATAGATTGTTATCAGACTACATGAGTGTGTGTGTGTGCTATTTGATCAGGAGCTACACTGGTCACTGTGTGTGTGCTATTTGATCAGGAGCTACACTGGTCACTGTGTGTGTGCTATTTGATCAGGAGCTACACTGGTCACTGTGTGTGTGCTATTTGATCAGGAGCTACACTGGTCACTGTGTGTGTGCTATTTGATCAGGAGCTACACTGGTCACTGTGTGTGTGCTATTTGATCAGGAGCTACACTGGTCACAAATCCCATAAGCCTCAGTGCTCTCTTCACAGTTACAAGTACAGTGCAACCTTTCTACAACAGCCACCCATGGGAAGATGTAAAACTGGCTGTTGTAGAGAGGTGGCTGTTGTAGGGAGGTTAATGCTGACTTAAATTTTGTCGTCCGCTGTTTATTTATTTTCTTCGATAATTCTCATCAAAAACATGCTTTTGCAACATTTTAGAATCATTTCCAAAATGCTGTCAAAACATGTTTTTATTGAGAAAGAAGGCAAAGCAACAGTAGACGACAATTTTCGTGCTCAGCAGTCTAAGGGTTAGATACAGAGGAAATCATCCATTTGGGATATATAATAGCGGCTGTTGTAGAGAGGTGGCCGTTTGGGGAGGTTCGACTGTAACAATCTTGACATTGTGTTTGCAAAAGATGGATATGCCCCCGTTGCATACTGCAGTCTATATATATACACCGTCATGTGATTTTTTTCCCCGTCACCTGTGGATTTGATACACCAAAAATAATCTGAAAATTTATTATTTTTCTCGATGTAAATAGGATGACTCGCCAACTCAAAATGGTAGATAAAACAGTGAGTAAGGTATAATATGTCTTTTGGTAAAATTAGTATGGTATATGTAGCTGAAGTGAAGTGAACTCTGACCCCTAAATATGTATTAATGGAATAGTCCAGAATTAAAATGGGACAAACCGTCCCATTTTAATTCTGGACTATTCCATTAATAAACAAGAAAATTTGACCTGGCATCACACAAATGCCATTGGATACACAACAATTCTGGTTAGATGTAGGGTTCTGGGGCCCGTTTCACTAAACTTCATACGACTAAAATGTTTGCAAGTGCAAATTTAGAATCGTCTGTAAATTTCAATTGATGGATTTACATGTATTGAGCACAGGCTGCACATGCAGCCTGTGCTCAATAAATGTAAATCCAATAATTCTTTAATGTAAAATTTACATTATTTTGCACTTACAAAACATTTTATTTGTATGAAGTTTAGTGAAATGGGCCCCAGGTTTATTGCAGACAATCTTATTGAAATCTTTACAGTAAACCGTCGGTCAAATGAGAGACGCCATGTGATTTTGTACCTAAGAACATGTGCGATATCTTGTGAAATGTATTCACCAAATTTACGATATTTTTCCGTAATGATGTCGTAAGTTGACAAAATCTTCATAGCAAATGCGGAATTCTCTTCTCATTTGATACGACATTTAAGGAAAGTATCACAGTTTCTGTAAATATATATTTTTTAAAAACTGCACAATCATGTTCTTAGGTACAAAATCACATGGCCTGTCTCAATTTTTACCATATATGGAGAAATTACGTTAGTAACGTTGCAATGTCTTGTTTCATTCAACCTATCACATCATGTTCTCGGACATGCCCTCTGAATCACAAGACAGTCGCGTTCACTGCGGCCCGCCAGAAATTAATTTGTACAACTATTGGCCATATTTGCCTAATACTCTGTGTGTTTTTACAAAGTATCATGTGTGAAATGTAAGAAAATGTTTATTTAACCAGGTGAGCTGATTATTGTTAAATAATGCACTCATGATTGGGTTCCACCACTAAAAAAACTTGGTTCTCTACGCTCACTCATTTGCTTAGCGGAAGGACACAATCACTTTAATTAGCTCACCTGGTCAAATAAATGGTATTTATTTGTTCCACAATTGAATTTCAGTATGTACCTGTATAGTCCAGTTCGGCTTTATCTTTGGGTTGGTATTCGAGGTAATTGATCTTCTTGGACTTCTGAATCTTTACCTTGCCCACCGTCTTTGTCAACTACAAATCACAGGAATTACATGCGAATAATTGGAGAAACGAGGCTTATGGCATTTGTGACCAGGGGCCTATTTCATCAACATTGCAAAGTATACTTTACTAGCAAAGTATACTTTGAGTTTGAGGGAGTAATCATTTATTTTTCCTGAAATGCATTATTTCATATAGAACTAACAAATGCATATATTTGATGATTAAAAGTATGCAGAATTATTATACTGAATTTATTACATTATCACAGCCAAATTGGCTGTGATAATGTAATAAATTCAGTATAATAAAAATTAATAAATTTATCATAAAATTGAAAATTTCTCCCTCAAAGTATACTTTGCTACTAAAGTATACTTTGCAATGTTGATGAAATGGGCTACAGGTGTAGATACTGATCAAATAGCACATGCCTGTATCCTGATAACAATTTATTTTGCTTGTTCGAAGAATGACATAAGTTTCATTGATGGAATGGCGAACAGTGCAGATCCTAATCAGACTGTGTGGATGCACAGGCTGATCAGGTTCAACACTGGTCGCAAAACCCATAAGCCCCATTTATCCAGTCACACCCACATATGTGACTAACTAGAGAAACAGGGCTGATGGTATGGTATGACCAGTATGGGCCCAGATTGGCTTGCACCTGCCTGTGTCACATTCATGTACATGTAATAGTTATACATGTAGTTCACATGTTGAATTTTTAATAAATTAGTTTATTAAAAATTCAATATGGGAATTAAATTTGTCTTATTGTTTGGTCCACCCGGTCATGTGCACATGTTCGTTTGAATGTAGCGTCGCCCATAAACGCTCTTTCAAATTACAATACTATTACATGATTGGTTTGTTTGTTTGTTTATTGGTGTTTAACAGCCTATCAACAGCTATGGTCATGTAAGGCCGGGCAAACAGGTTCGATCCCATTTTAACCTGCTGCATTGGGGGGAAAATCGGAATATTTACATCAAGAACAAATATATTCAGCGCTGAAATTAGAATAACCTGACCTGGTGCCAGGTCCATACCACACCAAAGTCACTTGGCCCCTTTCCCTAAAATAGGATTACAAATAATCGTACTACTCACATAAGGGGTATAACCAGATTCAACTGTGGCATACAAAATGCCAAAGACATATATGTGAGGGCCAAACCAGGTCTCCAGTCGGAATTACGGTAAGGATGAATCCCGATCATTAAATTACCCATCACATACTCCCACCTGCCACCCACATTACGTGATTGGTGGTTTTACAACGAATCGATCATGCACTCGTAGTATTATGGTACGCGTCATAGGAAATTACGTGAACAAGGCGTGACATTTGGTTATAAATATAACTTTATACTTAATGCAATATTTGAAAATAAATTTTAATAGATACATGTATTGGCGAAAGTGTCGCAATAAGTGATTAATTGGGATGAAATGCTGTGCTTTCATTGGTCGAGGAACTGGGGCAAACAATAAATGGATATTTTGTAAGACAAGATTTTTACATACATGTAGATTACACCCATTTCTAGTAGACAGTGAACAAACAGATCAGAATTTGCAGGGCGTAAATATTCCTTTATGAAATTTTTGGCACAGAAACTGACAATTTTTAAAAAAATAAAATCCACTGGCAGGTTTTTGTACGACATAAATAAGTGATCTTGTGAGTTGGAGAGTGATATATTTAAAATCTGTGAGAAGTGAAGTAAATCGGGGCCATTATAATATATATAATTGGACCGATGGATGACACAAGGGACCTTGCAATGTTCGCAACCAGCGTAGCTGCAGATCAGCCTGCACATCTGTGCAGTCTGATCAGAGATCTGTTCGCCATTAAATCACTCTCGTCTGTAACACAATTGTAATCCAACAATGTGACTGTACAATAGGATCAGCATATGCTTTTACTCAGTACCCCAGAAAATGGACTTATAGGCACAGGTGGAAGACTTGTACCTGTGACACCCAAAAAATGCCCATTAAAAATAATCCCATTACCCACCCACTTGGTCTCGTACAGTACTATGTTCTATATATATATAGAACATAGCACTGTACGAGACCAAGTGGGTGAGGTATGGGATTTTTTAACGGGCATTTGTTTTGTGTGTCACAGGTCCGAGTCTTCCACCTGTGCTTATAGTTCTGTCAGCTGCTCACTGAGAAAAGGGACTTGTAGCAATTGCAAATTTGCAATTGCAATTGCTACAAGTCCCTTTTCTCAGTGAGCGGCTGTCAGAACTTACCTCCTCCATAGCACTGGGGTCCAAACAATCTCCATTTTCATCAAACTTCGCATCCCAGGATTCATCATCCTCAACCTGGCCTTCTGATTGACTGATAATATCAAACGTATCTCCAGACCGGTTACCAATTGTTGCCGCAGTGTCACCTTCAGCTTGGCCTTCTGATTGGCTGGTAACATCGGACACATTTCCAGACTGGTTACCAATTTCTGCCTTCGCCTCATTTTCAGTTTGGCCTTCTGATTGGCTGACAACATCAACTATGTCTCCAGACTGGTTACCAATTGTTGCCTCAGTGTCACCTTCAGTTTGATAATCTGATTGGCTGGTAATATTGGGCATATCTCCTGACTGGATACCAATTGCTGCTTCAGCCTCACATTCTGTTTGGCCTTCCGATTGGCTGATAACATCTGACATATCTCCAGACTGATTACCTATTGCTGCATCAGTCTCACCTTCAGTTTGGTCATCTGACTGATGGACATGTTTGGACACATTTCCAGATTGGTTATCTACTTCTGCTTCACTCATAACCTCCTCATCTGGCTTGTTATCTCTTTGCCTGTCAACTTGAACCCGATTCTCAAGTTGGTCGTCGCACTGGTTGGTGATTTCAGACACACCATCATTCTCAGAATCTGACATGTTAATTACAGATACACCAGTCGTCTGATCTTGTGATTGGGTGGAAATTGCCTGGTGATCTACAGACTCATCCTGTGGTGCAATCATTGTTGGGGTTGTATTCTTAGATATGCTTTTTGACAGAGATGAATTTGGAAAAATATCTGTAGACTGAACATCATTATCTTTAATATTAGTATCAATTAAATCAACATCTGCTTGTCCGATAGTGTTAAACATTTCGGATTTATCCTCGACAACTGTCACCATAGAATCTTTAGACACTCGAGTTGTTTCAATTATTGCAGTGCTAGTACTGCCAGCTTCAAGTTTTGTTGGAGTCTCATTGTTTGATATGGATATTTCACTTTCGCTGACATTCACAAGTGCTACACTATCACTTTCTTCAATTACTGCCGCATGCACATCCTCTACACATTGATCATTAATAGATTCACAAGTCACAAACATATTCACATCACAGTCATTAAGGTCACTCATTTGTTTAAGGGGTGCATCCCGTCCATCATGTTTGGTAATTGATTCTGTTCTTGATTTGACATCAAACGATAAATCTTCTTCTGCGGTGAATGCCGACTTGTGTATTGTTTCAGTTTTGCCATTGAATGCGGTTTCATATTGTATCATTTCAGTACTGTCACTACAGATACTTGTGCATGTGGTTTGGTCTTCACTCATTTTTGAAGGCACTGACTTATCATCTAATGTATCTTTTAAAAGTGAAACACATTTAGTTGTACATTCATTATCGAGCATACTAGTAAATTCACCAGGAGCAATAATGTTATCCAATTCAGTTGCACTATGAGCAGGAGAAACAGTTGATACAACACTAGAAATACCAGTAGCACCAGTCTCACTAGAAACACATGCGCATTGATCAGAAGCAATATTATTAGTTGTATTAAGAATCTCCTTGGAAGTTTCACAGTGTTCATCAACTGTACCTTTATCACAAACATTAAGAATTGTATTCTCAACAAGCACAACTGTCTGAACACCATTGGTCTCATAAATTGCTGTAGAATCTGCCATCTCAACATCAGAACTAGTCTCATGTATGACATTATTTTCTGTTGAAGATACTTGTTCATTAGTTTGCAACATTGTTTCATGAACGCCCATATCATCAGTTGTGTCACATACGATGTCCACATTTAAATTATACTTTTCAGTTAACATATCACAGCTTTTGTCATGTTTATCCAGTCCAACATGCGACGATGGTCCTATTGCACATTCCATATCTTCTGAACTGCAAGGATTAAAGGAGACACCAGATGTAGAAGTTACACTTGTACAAACAACAGAATCTGATTGACTTCCCTGATCAAGTGATCTGCAATCAGGTTCAGGCAAATCTACGTCGATAGTAGTCAAATCCTCTTGACTAGCAAAGACAGCACTTTTCTCAGGGGGCTTTACAATAAGGTTTTCTTCACTAGTCAACATTGTTTTATCCTGAATGGTTGCATCCTGAATTGTTTTTTCATTTCGGACAGACAAATCTTCTTGACTTGTATACACAATGTTATTATGTGAATATTTTAATTTCCCCGAACTTTTGAATTTCTTATTACTACCGTTACTGTAATCCTCCTTTGAAGAACCATCATCTGAATTCCAGTCATCTGAATGGTCGTCTGTGTAGTCTATTTCATACCTATCTGTTTCAACAGTTTTCTTGGGTTTTTCTGTTTTCAGGTTAACATCCCATGATTTCTCAAGCTCGTCACAAAAATGTACTTGACCTTCAGCCAAAAGTATAGGTGGGATATAAGCTTTTATTTGAGGTTCCGGTCCATAAACATCAACTCGAGATCTGGACATTTGCTGGCTGTCAGACACAGATCTTTCCTGAGAATGTAACCTTCCATGGGCGACTTGGTGGTCTGATTTTGAGACATTTATTTCAGATTGTTTAACATCAGTACGACATTGACCAGATTCTGAGCTCATTCTATTAGGCAATGACCTTCTACCACGGAAACGGCCTTCATATTTTTTAGGTTTTATATCAGGTGAAGGCTTCCTATCGTCCACAAGTGGAGAGATTGGTTTGCCATGCATGTCTGGTGAGTATCTATCATCAGAGGAATACGGCCTATCGTGCATGTTTGGTGACACAGTTCTGTGATCATGTGTGTTTGGTGACCGTCCCGTATCGAGACCACCAGGAGAACCTGCCTGGTTCTGGGAGCGTCTACCCCTCGGTATATACACCTGCTTGTCTGGTCGCTTCGTCCGCGCCCTGCAAAGACATTACTGACTAGAGAAATATGACCAGTCCAGCTCCTGACCTGCTATTACACTCATGCAGCCTGAAAACGTTTACTGTTGATAAATGAGAAATGCCATGTGATTTAGTACCTTCGGACATCAGCGTAATTTCATTAAATACATTTTGAAAATTTACAATATTTTCTGCGTCAAAAGTTGGCAAAAAAATTCAGAGTACGTGCAGAATTATATTCCATGCTGATCTGGGTCTTCTTCACAAGTTGAAATGCAGTAAGTCGAATTTCTCCTGTCACATTTATATAATGGATTGACCCTTTCACCCCTAAGTAGCTGGTATGATTTCTTCCATGTAGACTTTTCAACTATTTCATTAATCAGAAAAGGGGTGTTTTGTAAAAAATCAGAAAATATCCACAAACAGTGCACATCCTGATGAGATGGCTAGTAACAAGCCGGATAATCTGGGTCTACACTGTTGGCAAACAAACATTGGAAAAGCGATCTGTAGTGAATGGGCCAATGGATTTGGAAAAAACAATCTCCATGACAACTAATAATCCAAATGCTACAGAAGGGATGAACAAACAAAATGTGTATACACCTCACCATACTTATGGCATGGGGATAGCTAATAATAAGCAATTAATCTTTGTTCAAGGATTAATCTACAGGGGCTAAATTCCAGCCGCTTCCCCAATGCTAGGGGCCATTTTTTCTTCCCAAACACCGAAAGAAATCTCAATTGAAAAGTAAAAATCACAAGGTAATATCATAATGTGATTTTTCCCAAAATGGTTGAAAAGGCCCCTTTCCCTGAATGGTCGGTTTAACTCTTTCAACAACACAGACCTCTATAGCGGTGTTTTGACAGGTCGGAAAATTACCATACCACAATCCATTGCAGTTATTGAGGGTTGAAAATGTTAATCCCTGAGGTTTACCAAGCTAAACTTTTACCGTTGCGATCGAGAGCTCCTGTCATCTCTGACTGGTTTCCTATCATCAGCAGCTTTATCTCTGTGCCTAACACTAGCATCTGGAGCCGATTCTCCTGTGGATCCTTGTGATTGTGCGACTGCGTCCTGACCCTGACTGTATCCACTTGAATGTCTCGAATCACCGGCGTCGCTGCTCCATCGATCATGTTTCCAATCATCATCCATGCCCGATCGGTCAGTCTTCGAAGCACCATCCCTATCCCATCGGTCAGTTGTCGAATCATTGTCCCTACCTCTTCGGTCAGTCCTTGAATCGCCATCCCTGCCCCATCGGTCAGTCCTTGAATCACTGTCGCTGGTCCATCGGTCAGTCCTTGAATCACCATACCTGCCCATTCGGTCAGGCCTTGAATCATCGTCGCTGGTCCGTCGGTCAGTTCTACAATCATCATCCCTGCCTACTCGGTCAGCTCTCGAATCACCGTCCCTGTCCCATCGATGAGCACTACTGTTGGTCGTGTCAGCTGACTGTGACCCACCTGGAGTGAGTCTGTGTGTTGGTGTAACCCCCGTGGTAGGACTAGGGCTGTTCCGGTCTCTCAGCCTACTCCGGCCCCTCCCCCGGGGTGGAGGGGGCTGGTACCCCGACATCAAGCCACCGCACTCTCCTGGATCACTGCAATTTGATTGACTGTGTGTTTAACCGATTCACCCCTAAATATCTTGCATTGATAGTTCCAATGGCAATTTAATTGACTGTTCGAAGAATGACAGGAGTTTCATTGATGGAATCAGGGCCCCCAGTAGCAAGTTAATGCCAGGGGTAATTTGACACCTCTATCTGCATTGTGGAGTCATTTGGTCCAATTTAGGAATCAGAAGTAATTTGCTGTCTAATTTCATCAACAAATTTTCCACAGTTTCAAATGATTAGCTTACAAATAATCTATTTCAACTTATTATCAAATAAAATTGTCAAACCGAGGAGCAAATGCAATTTTTAAAGTGAATGACGAGTCAGACATGAATCCTTACCAATTGTGTTTAGAAGTCAATTTTTAAAAATCAGAGTAAGTGACTCCTTTTTGGGAGTCATTGGGGACCTCTGGGAATGGCGAACAGCACAGATCCTGATTAGACAACTGTGCGGATGCAAAGGCTGATCTGGATCAACACTGGTCGCAAAACCCATAAGTTCACCCCTAAATACCTAGCATTGATAGTTGATTGTATGCAATAAATACCATTGAAAAGGCCAATGTATATCAAATAGAGGACATGACACATACGCTATTAGAGAGTCCTTCCAACAGACAACCGTTTGACGTCCGTCCCCCTCTCCAACAGAGAAACTGTGAAGTTGTGAATTATGCTGCACGGTTGTATGGATCAGAAGTCGCTGATAGCTGTTCACTGGTGGAAACAGTAGAACTCTGCAACACACAAAACATGGATTATCCCCTAAGTAGGTAGACGAAATGAACAATAAACTAGAGCAAGTGAGCAGAGGCTCACGGTTACCCACCGGCCGCAACCTGGACCGATAAACATTTAAAATATTTAAACAAAATTACGCAAATTTTAAGTAATTTGATCTTGAACATGAATCCTGCATGGGTGCAAGGGCTGATTCACGTAGGGGAAAACCCGGCGCGCGCCCCCCCCCCCCTAAAATTTGGCGAGTAAAGATAATTTTGCTCTAAAATTCCCCTGGTGGCAGATTGGAGAAACTGTGGAGAAAAATGATAATTATTGTTAAGCACAGTTGTGAAGGTCAAATGGTGAAGGTCGTATTAAGGGCAGCATGATTGTGTGACATTTATGCACTTGTATGATGTATTGAAATATTAAAGTAACCCTTCAAGGGATATAGAAGATATGACAGAATTGAGAAACTCTGGCAAACTTCTTAATATGTGTAAATGTTCTGAAGGTCAGGGTCATATTACAGGCAGCAATAATTAATAATCTTACTACATTTATAATGGGCAATAACCCAATTCAACTCCCAGGTAACAAAAGAGCCAAAGATAAAAACGTACCTGAGGGCCAAACAAGGTAAATCGTGATTCCTATAAGGAGGAACCCATACCGTTAATTTACGCAGTCGCGTTCATCCGACTAACCACCTACATGTACCACGGACGCACTCATGGACACACAGTTCAAACTATATAGGTCCATTGGGAATGAATTACTATGAAAGTTATTTAATGCCAAGAGTGGGAAGTGAACCATGACCTCCAGTATTGATGTCCAGTGCTTCGCCATTCAACTGGTCAACCCATCACTACCCTGAACACAAAGGCCAGTCATAATTTGTTGTCCAAAAACCGTGCAAACTCTCACTGGGGACAGATAATTTAACCCCAACCTCTTAAACACTGAGTATATACAGGGTTTCCAAAATAAATGGGGACCGTAAATTCAAATAGCTATAACATTTTTATTTCGAAACATTGAACCATTCCTTTTCAGAGAATATCAAGCCAGTTTTATATACCGTGTACATGTACGAGGGTGGGTCAATAAGTAGTGTCACATGGTGCATAACTTGCAAAACCTACACTTATCACTCTGTATTCTGTCAGGGTAGTCTCTTGTGGGGTCTATGATCAACTATGTCCGTTGTGGCAGTGTCACAATATCCGTTGTGAAGCAACCGTCGTTGATACATTTGACACCTGCGTCACTTGTAACTGAACGTTATCTAAGTTATTGTAGCGGATACCTTGTACATGTAGTTTATTTTTTAAATAATGGAATATAATTATGTTTGTGTGGTTTATGTCTGACAAACAGGCGGGATACGGTAGAACTTCACAATCCCACACATGCAGGAATGACGTCAAGAGTCGCGCGTGGTGGCACGACACGTCATTTTATAAAATTCTGTGTCCCATGTTAGTTTTTAGGCCCTTTTTGGAGAACTTACATTTTACAGCTTATAATAAACATGTTTTATATTCTTTGTTGATTGCTTTACCACTTTCACACATATGTATTATAATCCATCGGTCAGAATCATACGCAAATTGGGTCAGAAGTTTAAATTTTCCTTGTTTTTCCAGAATTGTGCTGGTCAATGACGATTCTAATTGTTGCATTCTTTCCACAGTCTGGTTAATTTTGTTTTACAACTACATATTTATGCTTATTCATTGACCTCTTTGACGGACATGAAGGTATCCGGTTCATTACGATGTTGTTTGGGGCGAATTTTTTATGATTTAAACATATCACTCTTTTTGCTCTGAACGAAGATTGTTCTCATTTTCAAACACACTTTCAGAATTGTATAAACATATCACTGAGCTATGTTGTGTGCTTGACTAATCTATTCCAGTTTCATTCACCCAGCAGCGTGATTTATTTCTCTCATATTTTCAACATTATCTGCAGCTGTAATTGAAATTGACGTTCCCATATTTTGTAGCCTGCCATCCGACTTGTAAGATAGCGCAGACTTTGTATAAGCGTGCTGCAGCATATGGGGTATTTCTGTAGTTGTTTTCTTTCTGATTTCTTAAATTTAAATATACCCCTTTGATTTTTTGTTAGCGATTCTGATGGCTGTGTCAGACTCAGACATGATATCATAAATGATGACGTTATTATGACGCCATAAAATGCATTGACGTCATGAACCTTACGTTGATGTGAATGACATTAATGAATTCATGTGACACATTCTATTCAATTTGGTTGTATTGTTAGAAAGATAACTTATTCACCCACCCTCATACATGGTAATGCTTATTCAGCAATATCAGACTTAATGTGATCATTGAATATTTTGACCATTGGAAACTGGTATACATGTAATTATATAACTCATTAATTTATAGACACAATTGTTATGGTATACATATTGAAAGTACATTGTATATGATAAGACTGCGTTAATGCGCTCCTGATCCGGACCGTGATTTCCAACTTTTCAACATTAGCAAGTTTGACCGGCCAAAACCGAGCTATGCTCAGCTTCGTGCACTCGAAATTGCCAACCCGGAGAATTCACCCGGCGCATGCACTCAGAAGGTTTTAAGAAGTTTATCAAGCTGTGCACTGTCTTTCCCATTCTACGATTGGTGATATATTTATAATATTCATGATATTCTTTGAATATTTGAAACTTTGTTCAAGGGTACAATGGTGTCTGCTAATTCTGCGCACCTAAGGCTTTCCAAACAAATTTATATGGCATTACCATCTCTTTTAAGTTAAACTTTCCTGAATATTCAACGCAGTTCAAAGCCGTTTGTGCAGGTAAAATGTCATAACGTTCTGACGTCAGTAAGTGACGTAAATTGTGTGATGTATGACATCACATGCGTGTTTGCAACGTCACATTTGTTTCGGCTAATACTGCGCATCTGGTAGTGTAAACAAAATGGCGAGCAGCATACTGGATCAGCATTATGAGTATAGCAAAATTGGTATTAAACTTGAAGCAGAACTATCCAGTAACATCAAGGCAGGTTATTTTCTTCTTTTAACTTTTAACAGAGTGATTCAGTAATACGACGACAGTTTTTATTTATTTCTAAGTGAATACAGAGTGATTCAGTAATACGACGACAGTTTTTATTGGAAAAGTGTATATCACGTGCACGTTGATTTAATGTCCAAATATCTGAATCAGATATTTGGACATTAAATCAACGTGCACAGTGAAGAAAGAGTTAGAATTATGTCAACTTTGTAATCCTTTGAAATATAAGTTTAAATCAAATAGTGGTGACGGAGGCACGCTGGATGAAAATCATGAAATATCCTTTGCGCTAATAAGGCACACCACCCATGTCAAAATCTATTTTTCGTGAAACGAAGCCCACAAGGTCTTTGTAAACATATTAGTTCGTTTTTTAATTTTATGTTTTTATTTTGAATGTGGGTACGTTTTGACTTCTCACAGGGTACGTTTTGACTTTTTTTAGTGGGTACGTTTTGACTTCTCAGAGGGTACGTTTTGACTTTTTTTAGTGGGTACGTGTTTTGACTTGGGTACGTTTTGACCAGCACCCTTGCATTTTTCTCTGTCTATTCTTATGTTCATAACTTCTGAAGTTCAGTAACTTACTAATTAATGCCAGCAAACTTCATCAGCACCTTATCACGTCCAAGTTTTATTGTCTCGCCTGTGAAATATTTTTTTATGCTCACCTAAATCAAGAATTACATAGGGTAGGCCGGAGGTTCTGGCCAAATTTTCAATTTTGCCCAGAATACTTTGAAAATGTAGGTTATATGACATTTTCCGCCGTCTCTCATTATGCTCATAACTTCAATACCGTACTACCTACTGTCACCAAACTCCATCAGTACCTTATCACGTCCACATTTTATTATCTCACCTGTGAATTTTTTTTATGCTCACCTAAAACAAGAATTACATAGGGTAGGCCGGAGGCCCTGGCCAAATTTTCAATTTTGTTCAAAATACATGGAAAATATGGGTCTCGTGCAAGTTGTAGGACAACATTTTTGATGAAGATATAATTATCTCTGTGTCTGCTGGTCCCACTTCCACCAAACCTTCAACTGTACCTTACTGCCATTGAGTACTTACCGTCCCACGTGTTTCGGGTGGCCTTGACCTACCGTGTCCGAACTATAATAAAATATGCTGAGAATTCAGGAAATTACGTTTCATACCAGAATCATACCCTTCTTATCCCACCATGCCAATGGTTATGTTCTACGAAAAAAACATCAACTTTCTGCTCTGCTCAACACCTTCTCATATATTTCACAGGTGTGCATCACAGACTAGCATCACATTTCCCAACTCGTATAACTGAATATGCTTTTGTTCCCTTGCAGAGAATCTGAAGCGTCAACTTCTGACCTTAATACCGCTGATGCATCTTCAAGTGTTGACATTCAGACAAGTTCTGTTGAAGCTAATATTCCAAGTAGCACGGAAACGGCATCGCTGCCTGAAATTGGATATAAACCGCACCAACCGCAAATAGCATTTCCCAAAAGAACATTTGGACTAAAAAATCCAGTGACAAGATCATTTCAGTCTGAGTGGTTTAGAAAGTGGGGTTGGATTCACTATGACGAAGAAAATGATTCCGCATTTTGTTACATTTGTTCCACGGCATATAAAGATAAAAAACTATCTTCTCAGGCAATCGACCAGTCTTTTATTTCTCGTGGATATACAAATTGGAAAGACGGGTGTCGCAAGAGAGGGGGGTTTCATGCACATGAACTAAGTGACAGTCATAAAGAAGCACTAGAGCGGTCTATCAAACCATCCCTTGACGTGGGTGAAGAATTATCTTCCATCCACAAACAGGAAAAAATCACAAATCGAAAAAACTTTTTGAAAATAGTATCGTGTCTTCGGTTCTTATGCAGACAAGGACTTGCTCTTCGCGGCCATGATGAAGGTGAATCAAATGTTGTTCAATTGTGCCAGCTGTTAGCAGATGATGATCCCCAGTTTGCCTCTTGGCTTCAGAAAAAGCGAAACAATTATGCCAGTCCTATAATTCAGAATGAGATTTTGCGAATCTTCGGAAATGATCTGTTGCGAGAGATTGCGAGTAACATCAGATCCAGTGAATTCTTCGGTATTCTTGCGGATGAGTGTACAGACTTATCAAACCTTGAACAATTGGTTACGTGTATTCGGTGGGTTGACGATGATCTGGAAGCTCACGAAGACTACATTGGATTGGTTGATATTCCATGTGCAAACGCTGAGACCATAACTCACACACTCAAAGATATCCTTATGAGACTTGGTTTGCCAATTGTTGAAAAAGCGCGGAGTCAATGTTATGACGGATGCAGTACCATGAGTGGTGAGAAGAGCGGTGTTGCGAAGCGGATCAAAGACGACGAACCACGTTGCTTATACAGTCACTGCTACGGCCACGCATTAAGTCTAGCGTGTGCAGACTCAATTAAGAACAATAAACTCATGAAAGATGCACTGGAAATCACACACGAGATAACTAAGTTGATTAAAAAATCACCCAAACGCGATGCCCATCTGACAAAAATCAAATCAGGAATGACAGAAGACGACCGTACTGCAAACATACGCATTCTTTGTCCGACTAGATGGACCGTCAGGGCCAATGCCCTTAAAAGCATTATTGATAATTACCCACAATTGCGAGAACTATGGGAATGGTCACTTGACAATACTTCCGACACAGAAATGAAAGCGCGAATCCGTGGTGTTGATACTTACATGTCGAGGTTCGACTTTTATTTTGGTCTGCATCTGGGACACTTTCTCCTCCGTCATGCGGATAATTTGAGTGCTACACTGCAAACGAGAAAACTGTCTGCTGCCGAGGGACAATCTGTAGCTGCAATGACCGTCAACACCTTGAAAGGACTAAGAACAGAGCGCGAGTTCGCGTTGTTTTGGTCCCTTGTAACCAAACGTGCTGCTGACAACGACGTTGATGAACCACGGTTACCTCGACGACGGAAAGCACCCCGTCGGTTTGAGGAGGGTAGCGCAGATCCAACATACCCAGAAACTTCCGAAGCATACTATCGGCCTATATACTTTGAAGCGTTGGATTTCATTGTGTCTGCCATAACTGATCGATTCGATCAACGACGTATTAAATCGGATATACGCCAAAAGCGAACAGCTGCTCTTGAAAGCTTCAAATGGTGATGACTTTACTGACGAGTTGGAGGTTGTTTCACAGTTCTATGGGGCTGACTTTGAACCAGACACGCTGAGGATGCAACTGACAACCCTTCAGTTCAATGTTCCGAAGGACTCTAGCTCCTCACTCTCGGACATCGTATCCTATCTGCGATCATTGTCACATGTCCAAAAAGATCTGATTGGCCAGGTTATGAAGCTCGCGAAGTTAATCCTAGTTATGCCGGCAACTAATGCGACGAGTGAACGTTCATTCAGTGCTCTGAGGCGGGTCAAAACGTACCTGCGTACTACCATGTCACAGAACAGGTTAAATCATCTGATGATGGTGTACACCCACAAATATCAGGCAGGTGAGCTGGACATGTTAGACATCGCGAACGAGTTCGTATCCGGCAACGAACAGCACCGTTTGGAAGTATTTGGCCGATTTGTACCGTCAGATCTTTCACGGACACTGGTCTCCATGAAAGACGTAAAAACACAAACTAATCCATAAATTGACATTCCGTGGATTAACTTCGCGAGTTGTCTAATATCGCAATAAAGTCTAAATACTGATTTATAATAGCGCATTTCACACGCTACATGTACAATGTATATTGAAAGTGTCGTAATCTACATGTAACACCAACCGACCTCCAATAAATTGTAGCGGGCATTCAAATGCCGCTACTAACTACTACCACTACACCGTTAATGACTTAAATGAGCATCGGTCCCTACAGATAATGAATATATCTTGTAATATAGACCAAAATACATGAACACCAATATTATAGCATAACTTTCTGTTTCGCTGAATTTGTCAGTGTGTGTTTTGGGGTCTGGTTGTATATTAAAGCTATTTGAATCAGAAACGGGCATCACTTTTTATTCGGACTCAAATTTTAGGTTCCCTTTTCCGATGATGCCACACAATACTGACAAAAAAAAACTTCCAAAAATACTCACCAGAATACAGGAGAACGCGTTTCAGAGCACCTAAGTATCAAAAATTTTCCGGGGGGGGTGCATACCCCCGGACCCCCCTTGCGACTCGGGCCCTTCTGGCCCTTGAGCCCTGTGGGCCCTGGCGAAGATAGTAATTTGGCCGGACCACTTTCCAGAACCATCATACGCCTCTGACATATAGCATGCAACCGATGTAACCAAAGCCATATAGTGGTTACAAATGGACACTGGTGTGCAAAGGTGCGGATTTTGGGCCATATATGATAGTCTATGCACAGTGTGTGAGGGATTTTGGGTAAATTCACTGCCCAATGCAAATACTTTACCTGTCGTTCTGAGCAGCAGTTAGAAAATTGCTAACATCTTCCTCGACCAATTCCACAAAGCTGGCGTCTTGTATCGACAGGGACCGATCTTCAAGGTAGTACGCCAGTATGATGGCAGTTTCTTCACGTGATCTACAGAACATAATTTGGCCATGATTGGGAGCACTCAATATGGGGAATCACATCAAAACACTTTAAATATTTACAAAGGTAAATGGTTTTATACTATATGTTGCATTTTATCTGATGTAGCTTCTGTGATTTATTGCTGAATATGCCGTTATATCTGGCTCAAATAGCTATCTAAAACAAAATAAATAAACACGAAAACCAATGACATTTGTGTATCTACATGAAATATAGCCACTAAATACAAACTTGAATATATTTGGCGCACATAATAAATTATAAAATAATGTATACACTGTGTAACATATGTTTCAATACATAAATAAGAATATATTTGACATTATTCATTACCAAAAATGTCTTCGCTGTTAGAAACCGGAAGTGTCTACTAGTACGACAACCGGTGTGCCTAATTGGCGCAATGACGGGAAATGGCGCAATGACGGAGAATGACGCGCAATGACGGAGAATGACGGAGATAGGGGCGCAATGACCGAGAAAGTTGGCTAATGAACTCATTTATCGACGCAATTGCGGAAAATTAAGGGAGAATGGTGGATAATAGTTATATTGTTTTGTGTTAATTTTATAAAATCGCAGGTATACGGTTGTCATTGATGGAAAATGACAGGTGCAAAGATTTGGTGGCTGTTTTTTAAGGGATACTTGGGCGCAATGACGGAGAAGCATGAATAATGACCACATTTATCGACGCAATTGTGGAAAATGTGGGGAGAGTCGTGCACAATAGTTATATTTGTTGTGATGATGATGGAAAATGACGGGTATACGTAGTTGCCAGAATGGCAGCCCAATCAGTATTGTATTGGGTTGCAAAAGCTCATTGCATTTTTCAGTAATTATTTTTATTAGAAGTTATTTTTTCAAAAGCCTACTATTTACATGGATATACATATCAAAGCATGTAATGTTGATGAAAATGTATTTAATATATGTTAATGCCATATTTTTTACTTTTTTATGACAATGACACGATATGTTCGTAGATGATTTTCTCATGAATTAGGTCAAGGATAATTACATGAATTTGGTATATAGCGACAACATTTGTCAAAAAATTATTATGATATTGTTAATCTCATACATACATATTACTGTGTTATTTGGATTTATGATTACAACATATGCCGCAATTCTCTGACATTTAAAGCGGGAATGTGAAACGAACTTTGTTGTGTAAAGTTGGTATTATCCAAGTTAAAAAAACTGTTTCTTTACAATTATTTCACCAATTGATTGGTTGATTGTGAATGGCTAGAGGTCGTTAACGAAAGGCGCGGTTTCCATGTGGAGGCTGTCGAAAAGACTGCGAAACGGATTGCCTTCTTTGCGAGGTATGTAGTAGTTCGTGTTTTCTATAAATTGGAGATAATGACATGTGAACCTTGACCGTGTCACAATGTCGTACAGTGTATACTCATTAAACAAGTTCATGTATGTTATATCGTCAGCTTCCGCCTTTGTTAATGATTTATAATATTCTTGACTGATATAAGAATTTCATTTGTAATAAAAATATATGTGTTTTTTTTTCTCTCAAAAAGGTCAAGTATCAAAGGTCATTGATTAATTATATCGAACATATGTTAGTCCATATTTTAAGTCACAGCATACCAGTATGAAATAAAGAAGTATCAACATTAATTAGTAAATGTGTCTTCCGACCCCCCCCCCCCATGTGGATGTAATTGGAATAGCAGTAGTAATGGGTGCCACTATGGCATGGTTTTTTAACATGCGTTTTTTTACATAGACAACCGGTGCAAGGGTAAAATTGTCTATGTAAAAAACGCATGTTAAAAAACCATGCCATAGGTGGCACCCCTTATTACTCCCATTATCAGGTGTGGTAACTTCTTGTATTACTCTATAGTGGTATAAAACCATGCCATAGTGGCACCCCTGAACCATTTTGATGGAGATTCGTGAATTTTATCCGGGGTGCAAACTTCTTGTATTACTCTATAGTGGTATAAAACCATGCCATAGTGGCACCCCTAAAGCATTTTGATGGAGATTCGTGAATTTTATCCGGGGGTGGTAACTTCTTGTATTACTCTATAGTGGTATAAAACCATGCCATAGTGTCACCCTGAACCAATAAGAGCAGTACGTAAGGTATTCATTTCTTGAGAAAGTGTATAGCCCTGAAAAGGGCTGTTGTCTTTTAGTAAACTATGTAGTGTTCAGTTTACTCCACATACAATCGACGACTATTTGACAGGCCTCACAAATTTCGAGGTCTTTAAGGTCCTCTTCTTCAAAAAAGCCTTCGTCGAGCTCTGGACAATTGTGTTCTCCCCCGTGAGTGTCCAACACTGCATAACATTTTCTACACTCTATGTAACAGTGTTCCCCGCACATAGAGCATTCCCCGTTCTTCTGCATTCTTATGTAGTTGGTTGAACAGTTTGATGACTAATGAAATATAGCTGTATGTTTTTACTTTTATACACATCAGAAGGATTGACCTACTTTTGATAGTTTAGTAAATTTTCAGATTTTCGACCAATCAGAAAGCGCGTTGTATACGCGTTTTTGTGATATCCTAATGGATTGTACTGTTCCTGTATATAATTTTCAAATATTTTTGATAACTCCAATATTATCAAATACATATGAAAATTTCCTAAAATAATTTTCATCCACTTCTGACAACTCTAATATTGACATAAGTTGATGAAAATAAATATTGATTGTGAATCAATATTTATTTTTCAATATAATGGTAAAATTGAATACAAGATATGTAAAGTTTTTATAATATTTTATTGAACAATAACATATTTACAACATGTATGTTTAACATTCAAGAGGTATGATCTATTTCTATTGGTTCAAAAATTGCCTCTGTCCCTGTAGCGTGATCACTGTCCCTGAAGCGTGAGCAATGGGAACATACACACATTGATTCAGTCTCACTAATCTGTACTATATCCATTGGTTCAAAACTGTCTCTATGTCCAGGAAGTATGAGCAATGGGAGCGTTAGTCCAGACAATGTTTCAATCTTTACACTATTCCATAAGTACGGTTTACATCGGTTAAATAAGAAATTCACAATATTGTCATTTTCAACAACTTCGTTTCTCCATTGTTCAAATGTTATTTGTTCTACTTTATTCCTTGAATCGTTGGAGAACCCCGTTGTTGCTAATAAGGCTTCCTTGAACTCTTCAGACATCTCTATTTTCTCTAATTCATCCTTGATGATCTTGGGTGTAAGATATTGTTCAATTGATACTTTTAGTTTGAAAGCAAGTATCAATGCTTTCCTGTATGGTATGTGATTTAATAGATCTGTCAGAGGATTCATCGTTACTGGTTTCCTGATTGCTATGTGATTTAATAGATCTGTCAGAGGATTCATTGTTTCTTCAACTGTGTCTATTCATAGAATGATTCAGTTATAATCCGTTCCTACTTTTATAGTCTTCAGTAACAATCTACTTCCAGGATTGTTTGACTTGTTTCTTCAACTGTTCCAACCACGATTCATCGGGTCTAAAACGGATTTTGTTTTTAATTTGTACCCACAGTCTGTATGCTTCCAATTTCTCTTGATCGTCCAATGTCATATCTTTGAGAATTGGATACCATTCTTCCATAATTTTATAGGGGTCTAATTTCTGTAGAGCGGTCAATATGAATAAATCTGTTTGTTCATCTTGATCTGTGAATAAGCACAGTTGATGTCGTAATTGACTTGGATGTTCAACCTGACATCCATAACAATTATCATTTACTTATTTTTTAATTAATGATTGAAGTTGTTCAACCATACATCTATTGAATGTGTCATGTATTGTCTTTCTTTGCCGGAGTATTTCTCGGGATTTCTTTATCAGACAAACATCGTTTTGTAACCACAACTCATAATTATGCCCCATCATTTTTATTGTTTATTATCTAAAAGTACTGTATAATATTTGTTGTTTCTAGAGCGAATACCTTGAAGATAATGGCTTATGACAAAATGTAAAACGTTTATATAGGTACAACTGATTATAAGTTTTTTCTATTCTAAATATTTGTATTGGCCCTGAAAAGGGCCTTTTGTCTTGATCGTCTAATTCAAGTTTGCTGTTTATCATACTTGTTCACTCTTTCAATGTATTTTTTATGGCCACCACAGTCCCTGGATCCACAGCTTCTACATGTTAAGAGAAATCTGTGTGTAGACCTTTTGCTGGGTTTTCCAGGAATCGCAAATGATGGTGTCAGAGCTCGTCGGATGTCCTCATCCCAGTCTTCTTGCTGTGGTTGTACACTCGCTCTCTCATCATTATCCCAGTTTTCTGTAGGCTTCGACATCGTATTCGATGAAACATGTGTCATGATGATATGGTTCATCAAATCATCGAACTTGTTCCAGTTATATACGAAGCTATTCGAGGCTTCTCTTGCTTCAAATTTCAAATTATAGTAGGGAATTAAATTCCTAACCACGTACTCATGAAATAAATATATTAAAGTTATCATCCTAGATGTGTAGAGTCAGGGTTGTACTTTGAACAATGTAATGCTTCTTATCGAATGTAAATTAATGATTTTATGATCGTCTTTTATACCCATCAAACGGATTGACCTACTTTTGATAGTTTAGTCATTTTTCAGATTTTCGTCCAATCAGAAAGTGTGTTGTAAACACGCTTTTTACAGTTAAACTTGTTTATTTAACAATATTTTATTGAACAACAATATATTTACAACATGTAATACACAGTGTATATTCAATCAAAGTCTCAATGTTTTATAGCCGTATGGTACAGTATTGAAATTGTCAACAATGACACGTTTTGTGTACACAGACCTAAATGTGTTGCTTTGACATTCACTCGTTACTGTTCTGTTTGCATGTCTCCGGATTTTACATGCATATACAACTTTCACTTCGGTACTTCGGTCCTCTGCACATTGAACATACGTATCAAAGTTCACTACTTGACTTGTGTTGTAATCGAGTGTCAGTCCTTTAACTTTGCATTTGGATTTCATTTCCCCAGCTTTTGTTATCAACTTATATGCATAACTCTTTGGTCCTATCCCCCTAAAACTTATTATTTTATTTCCTGGTTCTTCATCAGTCCATTTACCAAGCCTACTATTGATTATAGAGGGGTTCCACGAATTCTGTTTGTGTATGTACATACAACTGTCTGTATCGAAATACAAGACACGCTCATTTAACTTTTCCAAAACACTGTATAGTTCAAGTCTTGCATATGCTGTTACATATGATCCCACTATAACGTTTGATGTTGCATGGGATTCAGTTTGTTCAAGTCTAGTTTCATAGTTAACCAATATGAATGGACATTCATTATCAAATATTTCTACGTGTTTTACCATTATACATGGATTTGAAATCAAATCAAAATATTTTGAAGGATTATTGATGTATTCCGTTTGTGTCATGATTTCACGTTGTGCCAATTTACCCCATAAACAATTTAACATAATCTTGGCAAATGCTCTACGGCCAGTATTTGTTTGTATGTTTGATGGATCAAGACAAATATCTTCAGCTTCTTTATAGTCCTTAACAAATTTTTCTTTGTCTTTTTCTGTTACACACCATCCTGGATAAAACCACTTGCTTCTTGTTTGATTTTAAGAAAATTGTCCACATACCCCGAGAAAAAATCATTAGATTTTTCCGAAAAATGCCATACTTCATACACGTCTAACAACGTATAACCACAGTCCAATGCTTTAAACAATTCTATTGACACCCATGTACCAACCAAAGCTCGTTCTTCAATTGTATGTGTACACTTTGTAGAACTTTCTTCTGCACATGTTCTACATAATGGAAACATGAGTTTGTTATTACAATGTGTTGGTAACACTGGATGAAATAAATTGTCCGGAGGGAGAACTTTACATTTTATCAAGCCCTCATACTGTCGGATGTTTTCTATATCAATATTTTCTTTTGTCAAAATAGCGGGGTGTCCTATCGGATATTCTTTACAAATGGATACAATGAACAAATATCAATATATTTGATTTCATCATCTGAATTTTCTTCAATATCATATTTAATTGTTATAGCATTACAACGTCCACCAAACAATCCTTCCCTAGGTTCAATCGGATCACAATTTGAAAAGAATTGTTCGATCAACTTTTTGTATTCTTTATCAGTTTTCATTTTTAAATCAAACTCATGTTCCCATATAGTGTAAATTTTGTAACCACTTACACTGAAATATTCCAATCTTTCAAATGTTTGAGAATATAAAGTTTGCATTGATTCTCCATTTACCGGGTTTTTTAGATTACGATTTGGGTAACATTTAGGACAACCATGCCACAGATCACCGAGAAACTCATAGATAGTATTTGCTTCTTTGTGAAACCCATCTACAGTATAAGGACCAATTTGGTATTCACCACCATTTTTGGCATGTTGGATAACAATATCGTTTTCGTGTGCAATACTTTGCATCCATCGAATACCTTTCATTGAAAATTTGCGTTTAATCGGATCTCTGCTTGAAATAATTCCGATCTGATTACTTGGCATATATTTGTTACGCCAAACTTTGTTACATGCGTCAGCGATTGTACTGGCTTCTAGAAACGGATCTATACCCCCATATTCCATGAATACCTTCCTGAATTCTCCACAACCACGTCTCAAAATATCTACATCCGATCGACAATATTTTTCCATTTCTTGTTTGAAATTGAAACAATCGTTGTTTTTCACACGTTCGTTATACCATGATAAAAACTTTTCCCTAGCAGTTATCCCCATTGAATCTGGTTTATAATAAGAGACATCAACGTATGGACCAACATAAGCGGCAAATTTATCAGTATTTGCCCAATGTGGAAAATATCCCTTAGCCATTTCTTTCAATTCAAAGGTTTCTGGAAATTTTGCCAATCCTGAATTTATGAAATTATATGAATCAATCAATCGTATACCTCCAGCTTCCATAACCATGATGTTATTACGTTCATTATTACCTTCGGTTGTAACATCCCCTTTTCAATGAGATGATGAAGTATGAACTTACCATCATACGCTTTGAAATTATGGGCAATAGCTGTAGCACCTTTATGTTGTTTTGAAAACAACCAATTACAAAATTCTGTCAAAGTATTTTTTCCTTCAAATACTACTTCTCGTCCTTCAGGAAAGCGACTACAACATTCGCAATTAAATTCTAATGGTTCATTGATACATTCATCACAAGCTCTGTGTGCAATACAATAGTTAGGAATGTGTACACCAGTGTCTTGTTGACATTCGAAATCATAAAATCTGAAAAACGGTTCATGATCATCTTCTTCAGTTTTGCTTTTATACTGCTGAATATGACATTTGTGGTCAAAATTAACAATCTCTTTACAAAATTTACATTTCTTCTTTCCTTTACATGTATGATTCTTCTTGGAATCGGCAAACTGTCCTCCACATTTGCCGCAACATTTTATGAGTTGACAAATTGATTTCTTTTGTCGTCCTTCAATTTGTTTGTGATTTGCAAAACACGTTCCACTATAAAATGTCCTAAGGCAATCTTTACACTTGATACAATCTACCACATGACATTTTGTTTTGGAACGACATGCCTTACAAGAAGTAGGGCATATATATATATGTGTTTCACGATTTTGGTAACCAACATTACACATCTCACAATAGTAATGACAGCCAAGAAATCCAACAATATTTGTAATACAGTCATAATGATCTTGATTATAGAATACATGTATCACTTTGCTGTATGACTGAATTTCTGGATATTCAAACAACAATCCTGTTTTCACATGTTGTTGATGAATCTTGATCACATATTCTGGATACATATATTGTTGTATTTTCTTATATTCTTCAATTCCACAAGCTTTTTGTGGTGAAATTCCAACTTCATTCAATAATTTCTCTGCTTCATTACGTTGTAAAGGACGTGATGTCTGTCGAATTACATGCCATCGCATATTCCATGTTGAAGAAACTTCTCTATCAGCATGACATTTTCCAACAACAATAACCCTGGCTAAGCACATATTGTCTTTAGAATTTTCAATTTTCACAACAGTTTTATTTTTTTTCGTGAAAACTCGAGAATCAATTTCAGAGGTCATCTTCTTTCTTCCAGAACCTGTTGGCATTTTGGTAAACGTTGTTTCGATTGTCATCTCACCATCGTTCAAATTAAAATCCATATTCGATTGTATAACTTTTTCTATTTCTTGTAACAATATGTTCCCATTCAAATCTTCAACATTCAAGAATGGAATCGGTATCCCCATCTTTAATGCAGGATGATTTAATGTTACCCTGATTTTGTCGTGTGGATCACCATCAATTCGTTCGATGATTTGATGAACGATATCATCAAATAATACCCCAACGAAATTTTGAGGGTGTTCGTCTACATCAAATTTCTTTAATGTTGTTTTAAAAACAGATGATTCAGTTCTGAATTTTCTTGATCTTCGACTTTTTTCTTGTATAAGATCATAAAATCTTCTAACATCTGGTGACTCTTCGGTTTCACTCTCGGTGTCCGAGTATGGTACAAGTGGCATGTTGAATTTTATAATAAAGTATTAATCAATTTACAACAGCTTATATACTATCGTTAAACCGTGACGTCCATAAAAGAAGCCACAAATTCCACATGGTCATCATTAGTCTACTGAACTCTGAAGCGACATGGACTCTCAAGCGACAGATCGATCTTCCATTCAACTACAAAAACACGAGGAACATTTTGCTGACTATTTCGAAAGTATGAAATATTGGCACAAAGGATGCGAAATGAATTTATATGTAAATCCGTTTACTCATGAAGTTGAATTCAGCAACATACCGAAAACCTATCCTATAAAACATAATGGGAACTTTGTTGGATCGTTTACATCATTACAATTATTCGGGCGACTCTGAGTACCTGATTTCTACAGGCAAAGAGGTTTACAAAATTCAGCATCGATGAGAAATATGGAGGGGACGAAATATCACCTAACAGATGTTACATTTGTCAATCAACGGAGCATTGGGCTAATAAATGTAGCCAGAAGCTACAAGGAAAGTACATGGATGTGTTTGTGAATCCATATTCTCAAGAAGTTCAATTTTTGGATTCTCCTAGTATTACCCAAGACCTGTGTGTTGGAAAATTCATGTCTTATTACAACGAAGAGAGTCATATGAAGCTGCCAAGAAATGTTATGTATGATGGATGTCATCTGTAAATCGAAATCACATTGGCTTGTGATTGTGACCAGAAACCCACGCCTAACACAGTGGATGTTAAGCCCACAGAGAAACCAGTGAACAATCGTAAACGTAAACGCCAAGATGAACCGAGTGTTCAAATCAAGAAGAGGAAAATTGCGGTTCCAGTCAAGAAGATGAAAATTGACCTTTAGATTCGATTGATTTATTTGTCTTGTTAAATTAATACAATTTTGAATAGCCACTATGTATTACATGTTGTAAATATATTGTTGTTCAATAAAATATTATTAAATGGAATACAAGTTGAAATGTATTTTATTCTTTTGTTTTATTTTATTTTCATTTTTATAATTTATATGGTTAATTCATATGATTTATAAAATGCAAGTGTTTCTTTCTGGAAAATATTGTGGTCCTGAAAAGGACCGTTTGATCACTGTCTAATAGAATTCAGACAGATCAGGATATAAGTTATTCAATGTAACTTTCCAAACAATTTTTTGTTTGGAAGGCCAATGATAACCACGTCTTGCAAAGAATTGTTGGATTGTTGTAATAATTCTTTATTTCTCTCTTTTTCTTCATTAACATCATTTTTCCTGGAGTATACAATGTTTCTCAAACGGTGGAAGAATTTCTTGATCTGCATTCTGGTATGTAAGAATGAATAGAATGAATACTATACGCTTTAGATCCTGAAATGATTTCATCCATCATTTCATTGGGTAAACAATAGAGGATTTGATTGGTTAAGGATTCTGTCCCTCTCATTGGATGATTTTCAATCCGTCAATTAATAAAACATTGTGACCAGCATCCGGAAGTCGAAGAATGTAAATGTTTCGATTTTCTCAAAAATTGTACTATAGGCATAGTAAACGGAGAATACACTATTAATAATGTAAACATTTATAAATCACCCAATTATCAATATTATCCTTTCATAGGGTACATAACAAACAATTCTAGATTTATACCGTTTGGTATTTGTCCAAAGATAACTGTGATAGAAAAAAATAAAATTTATAGGTTAGTAAGTTCTAGAACATACGGGAAGGATAGTCAGATTTACTTTGACAAGGATCTTAAACCTTTGCTTCATCTATACAGCCATACAATTCCTTTTTCGGGGGCTGTCAACATAGAAACTAAAATTATTAAGAGTTATCCCAGTATCCCTTAATTAAATGTGAGAAAAGAGTACTGTAAATGAAATATTGATTAGCAGCTATCGTTTTGTAAGACACACTGTGATTGGTCACTTGATTTTTATCAATTTCTAAGTAGGTCAATCCTTCTGATGGGTATAAAAGACGATTATAAAATCATTAATTTACATTCGATACTATGGCTGACAACCGAAGTTACGATTTTGGCGCTCAAGATTTTGATATATTAGCAGAGACGATGAATGAAATATATCAACCAACCTTCCAGCCACCACAACAACAACAACTACAACAGCAGCCAACTGTTCCTGTATACATTCCATTAGAGAAGAAGAAAGAAGATTCTATGATATTGAAAGAACTACAGAAACTGAACAACAATACAGAAAGAATATTACAGAAACTGGAGAACATCGCATCACGACATAGTGTTCAACTGGATCGTATGACAGACACATTATCAAAGAAACTAGAGAAACAGTCTGAAAATCGGGACTTGACATTTAACACAAAGCCATTGAAAGTACCTATCAAGTTTGAATTGGACAAGAAAACAGTGGCACAGATAAGTCAACATGCAGAAAGGGCCCTGTGTGATACAGTTGACGAAAAAATACATTCACATAAAAGTGGGATTGGTGCACATCGTAAACACATTCGTCCAGAAAAAGAAAATCATTTGATTCCACGAAAATAAAATAGTACCAGTACTCGTGCAACAAAAAAAATAAAAAATTGTACCGGTACTCGTGTCTTTTTTATTTTTAAAATTGTACCAGTACTCGTGTCTTTTTAAAAAAAAAAAAATAACAGTACTCGCACCTTTACCCAAACGGCCCTTTTCAGGGCTATCCCAAACTATTCGAACAGAATTCCTTTTCAAATAAAACATTGCTATACACATGATAGTATATCATTATACATCTAGACCTTGTACTGTAAGCAATGGAGAACGAAGACCTGTTGTCTTTGTTATTTCAACATCCCTGTAACATTTATATAGCAGGTCCAAGTGGATGTGGAAAAACTGAAATTGTACAAAAGATTATTGATTATCGCAAAGATTTATTTAATATTGTACCCGAAAAAGTAATATGGTGTTACAAAGAATGGCAACACAGTTATACTATTATGCAAGAAAAGTTCAATTTCCTCAAATTTATTGAAGGTATCCCAGATGATGAAAATGAAATTGTATCCGATGTAACAATTCCACATCTTGTAGTATTTGATGATATGTTAGGAGAAAAAGATGAAGAAAACATAAAATTGTAGTTTACAAGAAAAGGTCATCATAGAAATTCAAGTGTAATATATATTACACAAAATATGTTTCAACAAAATAAATCGAGTAGAACTATAAGTCTTAATTCTCGTTACATGATTTTATTTAGAAATGAACGTGATGGGTTACAAATTAAAACATTATCACGTCAAATGCAAAGTCCTCACTTAATTTCAGCCTACAATGATGCTACTTCTCAGGAACATGGTTATTTGTTAATTGATTTTCAATCACGAATTAAAAACAATTTCGTTTAAGAAGTGACATTTTTCATCGCTGGATTACAGATAAGGATGTTAGAGGACCTACTATTTATTCTCCAATATAGTAATATAGATATCAGTATTGTACTTTCTATCAAGGTACCAACATGGCTTTCTCATACACATCAGGAAATATTATTCATGCTTTAAGAAATTTGAGTGATGAACAACATAAACTTACAAGAGAAATACTATTGAAATCTGGATTAAAAGAGATATTGAAATGGTTTTCAGTAGCTGCTCAAAATATAGTTGAAAATAAAATAAAATTACCAAAATTAACAGTGCGTTTTATAGAAAAAAATAAAAAAGATGTTAAACAATTAGCGGATCCTACAGTTGATGATGATACAAAGAAAACAATAATATTAAAACCCGGTGGTGGAGGATTTTTAGGTGGTGTAATTATTAGAAGTTTACTTCGCTGGACAGGTACAAAAAACGCGAAAAATAGAAAACTAACCAAAAACCAAACTAAAAAGAAAACAATTAAAAAACAAAAGAAAACACGAAATAAAAAATCTCAAAAGAAAACAACTAAAAAGAAAACAACTAAAAAGCAAAATGAATCTTCAAGATTTTCTTCAATGTCTAGTATGTCTACAAATCCTAGTCCTGTTAATTCGCGTAGATCTATATCACCGTTTCATACACCCTCATCGACTGGAAAACCTCAGTTCACATCGACACCAATTTCCTTTAGATCTCCACAATTACCATTTACATCAACTTCTAACAAATCTGGATCATCATACAATGCATCTTTTCCCAGTAATTCTGGTTCATTTGAGTGACAGCCTCCAAAAAAAAAGAAGTACAAGTATGGCCCTGAAATTGAAAATTGGATTAGACTTGTTAATAAAGCAACACAAGAACATGAAAAACTGTTACAGGAATATAATGCATTGGAGGAACATCCAATAGCTAGGTTTTCACCGTTAAGAACACCTTTGAGATCTCCTAAAACCAAAGAAGCTGTCAGAAACAAACTTATTCAAAAAGAAAAGGAAATAAAACATCTAAAAGATTTTGCGTTTAAAAATCCAGAATTAAGAGTAAAAATTAAAAGCTACTTACGTGTATAAAATACAGTTATTAATTAATTTTGTATCATTCAATATAAAGTATTGTTAGTATAAAGATGGGTAAGGTCAATAATAAAACCAGTAAAAAGAAACCATTAATTAAAAAACATGTTGCTATGCTTTTGGGTATAGCTAATGAACCTAAAAAATATCGTGAAAAATTAATAAAAAATGCACCAAATCATATAATTAAGTGTATTTGTGAACGTTGTCACAATCTCTTAAAAGGCAATGTCACACTTACATCTGATCAGAAACATAAATTGTATCCTAAGCGTAAACATCTCAGACAACTTGTATCAAAATCAATTTCAATTAAGAAAAAGAAAAATATTATAAATCAGACAGGAGGTATTTTACCATTTTTAGTTCCATTATTACCATTAATAGGTAAAGCTGTTCTAGGTGGTGCACTTGGTGTTGGTGTCAGAGCAGGTATTCGAGCTCTAGTTAAATAATGTCGGTCCGGAAAATGGCACTTGTTCCTTTTCATTTACTGGAAGAAATGAATAAATGGAAAATAGAACAAAGTAAAAAACCTCAGCTCCCGCCGGATCCACAAATTGCAAATACAGCTAAACTTCAAAAAAATTTATCTAACCTTTTAGAAAGAACAGATTTATCGGAAAGTGAAAAGGTAAAGCAACACGGAGAAACATTACATAAATTTCAGGAATCATTTAAAAAAGTTTTAGAACCTCAACATGTTACAGTAAATGAAAGTACAAAACGACCACTTAATGATAGGATTTTACAAAGCATACCAAAAACAATGCAAAGAAAGGCAGAACTTCTTTTAAGCATGCTGAAAGATAATCCAAAAATCAGTTGGGATGAAAATGGTTTAGTAACATATAAAGGAAAACTTATAAAGGGATCAAATATTATTGATTTAGTTAATGACACTTTACGTCAAAGAAAAGGATTTAACCCTAGAGGTTGGGAGACATTCAGTACAGCTTTACAGGAACTCAATATACTACAAGACGTAGTTGGCAATAGACAACGATGGAACTGGATGCATAAATATCAAACTGATACATCTGACATTGAGTCGGATTCAATATTTAGTACACCTAAAACAGTAATCAAACATCGTAAAACACCAAAATTAAAAATTTCAGTCACCCCAACTGGTATAAAAAGAAAGTCTGATTCAACATATCTTATAAAATGGGAGCCTTATTAAAGCATAAAGAGAAGAAACATAATTCATTACTAAAGAAAATATATTATGATCCAAAAAGTTCAATTGCCTACACAAGTGCAAAACACTTGTATGATTCAATTAAACGAATAAACACATTTTCAGATGTTAGATTAAAACATATACAAGAATGGTTGAGCAGACAGAAAACATATACACTTCATAAACAAATTCAAAGACGTTTTACACGTCGTAAGACAATAGTAGGTGGTATCGATCAACAATGGCAGGCTGATTTGGCAGATATGCAACAATTCTCAGGTGAAAATGAGAATCAAAGATATCTATTGTGTGTAATAGATGTATTTTCAAAATATGTATGGGTCATACCCCTTCCTAACAAAACGGGGAAAACATTGATTAACGCGTTTGATTTGATACTAAAAACATCAAAACGAAAGCCACGGTCTTTACAAAGTGATAAAGGAACGGAATTTAAAAATAAAGAATTTCAACATTTCTTGAAATCTAAGCACATTCATTTTTTCACAACCGAAAACCCTGAAACTAAAGCAAGTATAGTTGAACGATTTCAAAGAACTTTAAAAACACGTATGTGGAAATATTTCACATATCACCAAACTAGAAAATATATTGATATTTTACAAAATATTGTTGATGGATACAACCGAACATACCATCGTAGTATTAAGAGGACCCCAATTTCTGTCAATCAAATGAAATTGAGGTTACACATGCATTGTATGGAATGAAACAAGCTATTCCAGCCAAAAACAAATTACATGTCGGTGATTTAGTTCGTATTAATAAAACAAAACGCACATTTGAAAAGGGTTATCTACCAAACTGGACGAAAGAATTATTTAAAATATTTCATATTAATAAAAGTTTACCATCAACTTATAAAATTGAAGATCTTGATGGTGAAAAAATAATGGGTACATTTTACGGAAAGGAAATTCAAGGTATAAAAGATGATGAAATATATGAAATTGAATCAGTTCTTGCTCGACGTACAAGACGTGTAGGTAATAAAACGAGAAAAATATCTAACAGAAATTTAGATATTTTTGACTAAAATAAAAAATGATGCAAAACGGTTCTTGTGAATGTAGTAAGACTGAGTTGGATGTTCAATCAGTACCTCCAACCATGACTGCTATGCACGAAAGTCAGTGGATTGAACATTTTCCGATTTCCTCTCTCAACAATAATGCTCCAATAGAATTTGTAATTCCACCACAAACAGATAAATGGACAGATTTATCTCAATCTTACATGTATTTGAAATTGAAAATTTTAAAAATAGATAATACTGCATTAGACGCAGATGATAATATTACACCAGTTAACAATTTCTTTCATAGTATCTTCAGTAACATTGATTTATATCTAAACAATAAACTGATAACAAATAATTCTGATACATATCCTTTTCGGGCATATTTAGAAAATCTTTTGTCATATAACGCTGAATGTAAATCAACACAATTAGCTGCTAGTGAAATGTGGTTGAAAGATACCGCCGGTAAATATGAGATTGTTGACATTGGAGGTGAAAATTTAGGTCTTAGTAAGAGGAATTCATTTATTTCTGGGAGTAAAGTAATCGAACTTCAAGCACGATTGCATTTGGATTTATTTTTACAAGAAAAATATTTACCCAATGGAATTGAAATTAGATTAAGGCTCAATAGAGCATCGTCAAAGTTTTGTTTAATAGGAGGCACTGACGCACCAGATGTAAAAATAGATTTTGAAAATGTTAGTTTCAATGTAAGAACTGTTGAACTATCACCTGTTGTGTACAATGACATGAACAGACTCATAGCTCAAAAGAATATGAAAATTCCTATACGTAGAGTAGAAGTCAAAACATTCACAATTGCAACTGGAATGCGCTCAAAAATAGAAGATCATCTTTTTCAGGGACAATTACTAAACGGATATTCATTGATATGGTTGATAATGCTAGTTTCAATGGGGAATACGCAAAAAAATCCATTCAATTTTCATCATTTTAATCTATCAAAACTTGATGTAAATTGTAATGGTCATGGTATTTTCAACCGTCCATTTGAGCTGGATTTTGAACATAAATTATATCTTAAATCATACATGTCTTTGTATCAAGCTGTGTCATCACTAGGTCAAAACAAATCATTTGATATTACTAGAGATGAATATGTAAATGGATATTGTTTGTGGGGATATGACTTGACACCTGACCAGGGCAGTGAAGAGGGACACCTACACCCTATAAGAACTGGAAATCTACGACTTGAACTTCAGTTTGCCAGAGCACTTGAAAAAGTCATCAATGTCATAGTGTTCTCAGAGTTTGATAACCAGATTGAAATAAATAGTCTTCGTGAAGTGATTACCGACTATTAATATTGGACAATTATGAACAAAACAAATCCTAAAAGTAACGTATTGGTGAAATCAACATCCAAAGATGGAAACCATCGAATTACAGTATATTCTGGATCGAGAAATATGGATAAAGAGACTAAAAGGAATAGTATGCCCAAAAGACAAGCTACCAAATCACAGACCATTAGACGTCCAAGCGTACATAATCAACACGGATAATTCTGATCAACCTGGAAAACATTGGATAGCTATTGTATTCGACCAGAAGAATGAAGCAACCTACTTTGACTCCTATGGATTACCACCACTACATGCAGAAATATTGTATTTCTTGACAAACAATTCTACGAAATGGACATTTAACAAACAGAGACTACAAAGTGTATTCAGTACAACATGTGGAAACTACTGTGTGTTTGTGTTGGATGCGATTGCAAGAGGAAATACTCTGCGTCTTTGTATTCAACAAACATTCAGTTCATCAGATTACTTCAAGAATGATAGGACTATAACGATCTGGTTGAAACATCACTTAGGAACATTCTACGAAGAACCTCAACAAAGTTCAACATATGTCGGGTGTCAATGTTGTAAACCACAACAATATCATAATGCCATGTCTTTGCATTTTCCAAAATTACTTCATGTTGCAAATATGTTAACATAATATTGCATGTACTTTTGTAAAGATCAAATATGAATATCATATCTGATCTATAATTCCATGTTGTAAATATGTTATTGTTCAATAAAATATTATTAAAACTTTACATATCTCGTATTCAATTTTACCATAAATTGAAAAATACCAATATATTGATTTACAATCAATATTTATTTTCATTAACTTATGTCAATATTAGAGTTGTCAGAAGTGGATGAAAATTATTTCTAGGACATTTTCATATGTATTTGATAATATTGGAGTTGTCAAAAATATTTGAAAATTATATACAGGAACAGTACATCCGCTAAATGTGCAGGGTAACACTATAGCGTAATACAAGAATTTTTCTCCCTCGGATAAAATTCACGAATCTCCATCAAAATGGTTCAGGGGTGCCACTATGGCATGGTTTTATACCACTATAGAGTAATACAAGAAGTTACCACCCCTGATAATGGGAGTAATAAGGGGTGCCACCTATGGCATGGTTTTTTAACATGCGTTTTTTACATAGACAATTTTACCCTTGCACCGGTTGTCTATGTAAAAAAACGCATGTTAAAAAACCATGCCATAGTGGCACCCATTACTACTAATAGCCGTTACTTATTCCATAACCCTGATTTTCCCATGCGCCGGCCAATCAGTCTTCTCGCCACAGGGTGTCCGTCATCCACAATCTGGACGATGCGCGCGTGCCGCTTTAATCCTGATTCTCACACTTTATATTGGTTTAATCCTGTTGACGGTAGACTTAATTAATTGCGGGTCATTTTAACGTCTTAAACAACAGTTTAAAATAAATTACTTTAATGTTACAAACACCTAATTAGGTAATAAATGATTTATGACTAGTTTTTTGTAAATGAATTCAGCGTATGTGAAAGCTCAACTTGTTTTGTAAATGAAGTCCCACGTTGGCAAATACGGCAGAGCACATGTCGATTTTAGTTTTATCTACATGTATGCTCTATATTTACCGCCAACTTTCTACGGTACACATTCTACACAAGCTACATGTACTATAATGCATATTTCTGTAATATATAAAATGTAATTGTCACAACATTGCTACGCTGTTTGATCACTGGAATATACCGGGTGATCCAAAATATCTGTTACATCTTTCAAATTTAATAACAATTTTATTAGACAAGGTACATACATATTTCTAACTGAATATCAGAACAGAGGCATGTACAAATTGCTGTGCGAGTACGATACTACGATGACGATAATACGATAAACAGTGTTCCGTTAAGGCCATCGTAATATCGTCATCGGGTCGATACTACGAGATCACGATACCACGATGACGATAGTACGATACTACGATGACGATAGTTTGTGTATCTCGGAGACGGTTATGTAATCTCAGTAGGGAGCCCAATACATAGATTAGTGACATGATAAGTGTCCAGTTGAGGGCCAATAAAACTTGTGGTTATACCTGTGATCGCAAATGTTACTTTAGGTATGAGATGCGCCACGACATAAAGTACCTTCGTACGGTGTTCCGTTAAGGCCATCGTAATATCGCTATCGGGTCGATACTACGATAGTACGATAGTACGATAGTACGATAGTACGATACTACGGTACTACGGTACTACGATACTACGATACTACGATACTACGATACTACGATGACGATAGTACGATACTATATCTTGACTGATATAAGAATTTCATTTGGAATACAAATATATGTGTTTTTTTTTCTCTCAAAAAGGTCAAGTATCAAAGGTCATTGATTAGTTACATCGAACATCTGTTAGTCCATATTTTAAGTCACAGTATACAAGTATGAAATAAAGAAGTATCAACATAGGCATAGGACCGTCACACCACAATGTGACGGGATCTGACTTTTATGCACCGACGCGCACCGTGTAGTGCACTATTAATCATGAATCGACCATACGCTGCTTCTCGATTAGTTACTTTGTCATTGTGTGCATACCTTCATGAAATATATTTAAAAAACTTGCACATGTCCAACCTTATACATGATACATGTTTATACAATTCATAAAACCGCCACACTTTCATCTTATGGTGTGGATGGTAACAGGGACATATACATGTAATACAGAGATTAGCAGGTTATATTTGTAGTAGCAAATTTCGGGTGACACCCTTGCTTGTAGCAAGAACTACTCCTACAACTTGTATATTTAAAGAAAGTTGCTGGTGCCATTTTAAGTCTTCAGACTTTTATTGATACGGTATAGAAACTTATTTAACGCTATGTCAAGCTACTACGGAGGGAGCATGCGATGGGTAATTTAACGATCGGGGTTCATCTTTACCGGAATGCCGACCTACATGGTTTGGCCCTCTTGTACCGTTTTGGCCCCCTGGTACTTTAGAGCTAAATCATGCTATGCTCCATTAAGTAGTAATACGCTTATAGCTAATCATGTTACTTTGGGGCAATAGCTAAGTGACTTTGGTTTGGTGGGCATGGACTTGGCACCAGGTTAGGATATTCTGATTTCAAGACTCAATACATGTATATAGCTTCTGTAAATATTGAGTTCTGATTTTGGGAATTTCCCTCATTATGGACAGGTTGAATGCAGGATAGTCCATCCTGTTGACCCGGCCTTACATGACCCTGGCTGTTCATAGGCCGTTGAACACCTATAAACAATCAATCAATCGTTTTATGGTCCTTAAATTATGTTCACGAGTATTTAAGCCACGCACCATATGATTTCGTACATTCGAAGGTACATGTGCATACTTTAATGAAATATTTTTTTTGATGAGATCATTTCTGTAGATGACATCGAAAGTTGACGAAATTTGCTGGAATTCTATTCCGGAAAATTGCACTCGACTTTCATCAACTTCCAAAATCACTTACAGAATTTATCACAGTTTCTATAAATAATTGTTTCATTAAATTACGCACATCATACTTACAAAATCATATCTCCTAGATACCCATGAAAATATGTTAGGGACCATATAAAGTCTGTGTGTGTTTTTTTATTTATAAATATGTATCTTGTACATTTCAATACAGTTCAATACATTTAGTACTGGCACAACTTACATTTATTATTAAAAAAGAGAGACTTGAACGATACTTATATTTCTCATAAAACGTGTTGAACAAGATTCAATAAACATAGTATTATCTGTTATGTGGTCTTTCTCTTGATTTGTTTCAAATACACCCCACAATTCATATCTCAATTAAAAAAAATAAGACACGCCATGTGATTTTATACATTCAGGCATCTGCGTAATTTCACAAACTACGTTTACAACTGTTACCTTATTTTCCATAAATGGGGTAAATAATTAAATATATTCCGCATGTGCTATGCAATTTGTGCCAAGTACAAGTTCTGATGCCATTTGTGAAAAATATCACGTTTTCTGTACATATTGTTTATGGAAGTACGCTGATGCCCGAAGGTGAAAAATGATATGGCGTGTCTCAAATAGATTGTGATTGTGAGTGAATGTTGCGATTCTTTCCGATTGTCAATATATCAGGCACCAATTACACCAACTACACAAGACAAATCGGGTGTACAAGATAGATATATTGATTGAATATTGATTATTAAAGGCATATTAACAGCTAATGCCATTCAATATACAACACTCTCGCCTCATTTTCCACAATTACGTCGATAAATTAGTTCATTAGCCAACTTTCTCGGTCATTGCGCAATGACGGAGAATGACGGAGGATGACGGAGAATGTGGCACAATGGCCGAGAAAGATGGATAATGACCAAATATAACAATTATGCACGACTCTCCTCACATCTTCCACACTTGCGTCGATCAATTTGGTAATTATTCATGCTTTTCCGTCATTGCGCCCATGTATCCAACAAAAAATAACACCCACCAAATCCTTGCACATGCCATTTTCCAACAATGATAACAGTCTACCTGTGATTGTAAAAAAATAACGCAACAACATAACGATTATGCATCACACACCCCTCCACAATTGCGTCGATAAATGAGTTCATTAGACAACTTTCTCGGTCATTGCGCCTCTATCTCCGTCATTCTCCGTCATTGCGCGTCATTCTCCGTCATTCTCCGTCATTGCGCCATTTCCCGTCATTGCCCAATAAATGGTATCCACACGGTTATTTTACTTTATCTTCAACTATTATGACGGTGAACGTATGCCCTCGGAGAGAGAGAGAGAGACAGAGAGAGAGAGAAGAAAGAGAGAGAGAGAGAGAGAGAGAGAGAGAGAGAGAGAGAGAGAGAGAGCGCGAGAGAGAGAGAGAGAGAGTGCACGAGAGAGAGGAGAGAGAGAGAGTGCGCGCGAGAGAGAGAGTGCGCGAGACAGCGAGAGAGCGAAGGAGACGGAGGAAGAGAGTGGGAGTGTCTAGAAATGTCAAGAAATCATGGCATATTCCCTGATGTGCGTGTTTGTAGACTAGTCTACACCCATACAGTATAGTACTACACTAGTCTACACTTATAGCAAATGGTATTGTAAACACAGGGTTACATAAGGTACAGACATATGAAATGTCTACATTGGGTACAAACATACAAAACAGTCTACATGAGGTGCCATCATACAAACTTGGTTCAGTGGCACAGAATAGTCTACATCATCTACATTAGGTACGTACGATGGGTTACATGGGGCACAATGACATTTAATAGTCTACCGTATATACAATAGTGTACACTAGGGTAGGATAGGTTACATGGGGTACAAGCGCACACAATAGTATACAGCATCTAAATTATGGTGCACTATGTTACATATGGTACAAGGGCACTTCATCCACAATATGGTACAATGGGTTACATAGGATATAAGGGCAAACATAGTATACAGCATCTATATTATGTTAAAATTGGTTAAATATGGTACAATGGTACAACATAATCTACAGCATCTACAATATCATACGCTTTGTTACATAGGGTACATGCGCACAAAATAGTTTATACATCATATGCAATATGGTACAATGGGTTATATTAGTTACAAGGGCACACAACATTGTTTTACTGTGTCAGTGTAATACTGTTTTTTTTAATGCTTAAGGTAGTTGTACTCTTCTTGTGGCCCCATGTTACTTTCAATGGAAATCTAAAAAAATACTAATACAACAATAGCGACTTACATCAATAAACAATATGATTGTGATCTTAAGTCTTTATGCAGATACTGCTACCAATAAAATCGCACGCACGCACGCACGCACGCACGCACGCACGCACGCACGCACGCACGCACGCACGCACGCACGCACGCACGCACACATACTTGTAGAATCCGTCAAAAGGGGACCTAAGCTGTGAACCTATTAGCGTGTTTCTACATCACCTTCTACTATATCTAAATACGCCCAATTGTCTCTGCTAATTCTCGTGGTGTTAACTGTCAAGATGGCGGAAACTACAACCCCACGTGACCCCCGTTTTCCCGCCAGGATGTCACTCTCCGCTCGGACACGCGCCTCCGCTTGTTCGGCCCTGGTCCGACACGTCCCCGCACGGTAGTGGTTATCTGGCCGGGGACAGAGCCCGGCAACTTCGTCCTCGGGCCGATTCGTCCTCGGGTCCTCGTGATCCACTACACCCCCTCCCCCCAACTTTATGATCAAGGAGGGGAGCGTGCCACCTGCTGCTGTTCCTCCCGCCGAAGTTCCGACAGGGGAGTTTGTCTCGATTATAATCCACCCGACGAAGTTCCGACAGGGGGGCTAGTCCTGTACGTCTCGTATGGTCTGTAATGCACCCGCCGAAGTTCCGGCAGGGGCATTCGTCGGGATAATCCACCCGCCGAAGTTCCGACAGGGGGACTAGTATGGTGGGTTCGCTATTGTCACAACCCGTACAATTGACGGGTATTCGCCAGGGAGATCTTGAGTATATGTTCCCAAGTCTGGTCCCTCTTCCTGGCAACCGCAGCACCCACCACTCCAATCAATGCCGGTGTCGACCAGCGTCTTCCTGCGACCCTGAAGTAGGGCGCGTCAGTCTCCAGCAGTAGCTGGTCGTCCGGGATCCCCTTCAGCGCTTCCGTACATGGTCGATCGAAGGAGTCCACCAGTGGTGTGAAACCAAAGTAGGTATGGGGAAACTCCTTCCGCCAAGTGTCCACAACTGCTGGACCTCCCTCGAAACAGTGCAGGTGGATCCGCTGCTGGGCCGGGACAACCCACTTCAACTGGTATAACAGTTGCATATTCGAGCCACCCGGCTGTTCCCTGGGTGGTCCCCGTGAATGAAGAACCAGGACCTGATTCGGGCTCAGCTGCTGTAGTGCCTTGTCCAGGATCTTGTGTTGGTCGGCCCAGCTGTCGGAGGTGCTGTAGTCGAACCACACCTTTCCCAGGGCGATGACCCCAGGAAAGGCGAGGTGCTCCGCGAACGACGCGAGATCACGCTCGGTGTAGCTGGATGCCTTCTTGGGGTGGAGCACAATGCCGACCCCAATCCCCTCCTCTTCCAAGCCCGCTACCTCTGCCCTCGTCGTGTAAGTGGAGGGATCGCAGAAGATCGCCACGCCGGCAACCAACCGGATCCTCCTCCCCTCAATCACTGGAACTGCTTCCATCAGCTGCTGCATGGTCGCAGTGGGGCTCTCCAACTTCGCTCGGAGCCGGTCGATGTGGAAGTGGCTATCAGCCGCCTCCGGTATCAGGTCCGGACGACGAACAGCACCAACCATTGGTCACACCGGATATTGCGTCAGCAGTTGATTGCGATCCTTTCCCCCAGGCAAGCGAGCATCAGTACCACGATCCTCCAGTGGATGAGGACCGTCGGGCTGTTGATGGATGCAGCTGTCAGTTGGGACGGCAGATCTAGTCCCATTATTTCTCCAACCGGGACGATGGCTTCCACTTGACGCTTAGAGATCGAGACCTCCCCGGGGGAGATCCGCTGTAACTGGTTGAGGTACGTCACCAGACTAGGGAGGTCATTAAGCGTGCCCAGAATGAGGCTAGAGCATAACGTCAGCATGCTGATCCTCCTCCTCGTGATCTCCTCCGTATGCATGGGCCCTGCTGAGTGGCTGACCACAATCGGGAAATGGACATTTCATGGATGTCCCGCACTGCCTTGTCGACGGTTCCTTTCGAGGCCCCTGTTTTCCTCCGCGAGGTGTCTGGAATATGGTGCGCTCTATTTTGCCCAGACGATCCTTCACTGCCCTTCCATGCGCCGGAGACCTCGCGGCCGACCTGTCTCGGGATCCAGACCTGCTCTCCAGCCTGCGTGTCTTTGGCATCGACGGGCCTTTTGACGAGTCTGGACCCTTGCGGCGGGGACTGGTCCATCGCTTCATCGCTCCCAAACCACGATGTTGCGGGCCGCGGGTTGGTGCCTTCACAGGAGACCGCCTCTGATGCTTCGTGCGGGCCAACACATCGCCTATGTCACGCCGAGTCGGACTTCTAGTGTTCCGGGGGGGGGGGGCATAGCCTTCCACGAGGAGGGTGTCCACTCCCTTGCGCTCCGACGGGGGCTCATCTTGCGTGTCGGTTTGTCCCGCACCTCTGACCTTGCCTCCTTGGGTCCCTGGCGGCCCGAAGCCTTCACCAGCGGGGGCGACGAATGCATTGGTCCTCGATCTCGTTCTTCCCTCGCCTCTCGCCTGGACTCTCTGGCCGAAGCCTTCACCAGAGAGGACGACGATTGGCATGGGCGACTTCGTGCTCGTCCCTCACTGGACTCTTGGCTAGAGTCTCGTGACCTCAGGCGGGCCGAAGCCTTCACCCGAGGTGGCGACGGTTCTGGAGAGGACTGGAGGAGTTCGTCCTCGGCATCTGCCTCCAGGTCCAGTCGGTCTTCCTCGGCTACCTCCTCCACCTCCATGAGGACCGGTTCCTCGCTTTCCACGGCGGCTTCTGGCGATGGTGGGGACTGCTTGTGGCCCAGATCAGCTCACTGGACCTGAAGGGTAGAATCCTCCCGACGGCGAGCATCACGGCACGGTGAGGTAGACATATCCGGCATCGCACTCTGTCGCAGGGAGCGCCGCTGTAATTGGCAAACGTTAGCGTCAACCCACCTTGTGTCCATGCACCCTAGCATGTCCGCTTCTCGGGCCACCGACCTCCGCCACCTGGTGTTGCCATTTCGAGTCGCCAGCCGTACTTGCCCGAGGATCGCCCGGACCCGCAGTTCATTGGTGGCCTGGCACATCAGGAGCTGCTGGACGAGGTCCCTCGGATCCCACAGATTGCCCCGCTCCGTACTCTCCTCCACATCCCGGATGACTCGCGCATATTTATCCATGATCTGGAAACAGAGGAGAGTGATTACACACGGTACATTATTCCCATACATGTTACGGCCGGCAGGACCTACACCAGAACTTGTCAATCAGCAGTGCTTCAGATGCGCTCACGTCCACACACGATCCATGGAACCATTCATCGCACCCGTCACACTGGATCATGAACCGTCCCTGCCAGGGTCTCCTGCAGGAACAGTATAAGGTATCGTCACCACTCTGTGCATCGGCCGCACCTTCTGGATTCTTCCGCCAGTTTTCGATCCATTCTGGAACCCCACGATCACGACAGGGTTTCATCCTATCATGGTTGACAAACAACAGGGATTTACGTAATCGGACCCGGAACAAGGAAGCTGTTATCTTCTCAACCACGACTGCCGGGCCTTTCCAGGGGGAGCTGAGCTTTCGGCACTTGCCCTTGAGGGTGGCCGTATCAAGCAAATACACCGCATCTCCTGCCGCATACGTCCGCTGCAAGAGCCTAATGTCATAGTCCCTTTTCATCCCCTTCAGTGATGCTCGCAATGTGTCCCGTGCTGTGTTGTGCGCTGCCTGAATGTTGTTGATCAATGTAGCTACATATTGATCAACACTCATTGGCTCACTTTTTGCTTGCGGGAACATCATATATGCCGGGATATTTACTTCCCGTCCCAGCATTAGCTTGTTCGCCGTGAACCCTGTGCTTCGGTTCACACAGCTCCTCAGCGCCCCCACTATCTGTTGCAGATGCCGGTCCCATTGATCCTGGAAATCCGCGATGTTGCAGCGGACCGCGTCCATCAGAGTCCGATTGAAACGCTCTACCTGCCCATTCGCCGAGGGCCGATATGGTGTTGTACGTGCTTTATGGATCTCTAAGGCGTCGCAAAGAGCCGTAAACAGCTTCGACTCAAAATTGCGTCCCTGGTCCGTGAATACCTGGTAGGAGTATCCAAAACGGGAGAAGAAGTTGTTGACTGCTGCCCTCGCCGTAACTTCAGCGGTCTGAGAAGGCAAGGGCACGCACTCAACCCACTTGGTGAATTGGTCCACCATCATGAGGACATGCTCGTTTCCACGTGGGGTCTTTGGTAGTGGCCCCATAAAGTCCAGGTGAACACGCTCCATCGGTGCCCCAGCCTGGTACTCCTGCATTGGATTGTGGCCCCTTCTGGCTGACTTTTTGTTTCTATTACAGGTAGCGCACGAGGATATAAAACTGGCTATGTCCTTTCCCATGCCATACCAGTAGAATCGTTCTTTCATTCGCTTCTTGGTCCTGTCGATACCCTGGTGTCCCGAACTGGGTATATCATGGTTTGCAACCATTACCTCGAACTTCATTGACTCCGGTACCATCAAGTCCTTTTCTGTTCCTTCTTCACGCTGCCGGTATATTATATGTCATCTATTAAACTGAACTGCTCTTTATTCAGCCAATAGGCCTTAGATGTTGGGCTCGCCAGAAATAAATCTCTTTCGCTAGGGTGGGTCGAGTCACTTAACCATCCCAACAGAAGGTTAAGACTAGAGTCTTTGCGCTGAGCCTTGCAAATTTTCTCCACTTCAAAGCCCCAGCACGCGTAGGTCACCGGTTGCCTCTGTATGTTCACACCGCACACTTGTACGTTAGTTGCCCCCTTCCAAGAGAGCAATTAAATGTAGACATCCCTGTCTCCTTCCTCCATCCTTTCTGGCTTTACCACACCCTGCTGTATATATTTACCACAGAGCACATCTTGTGCGCCTGGTTGATTTCTCCAAAGTAGATCCTTCACACTTAACTGGTTAGAAATATCTTGTGCATCAGCTGAACAATCAGGAGCCTTCCACTTCTCTGCCTCAGGAACAATCTTCAGATCCGGAAATCCTTGTCCCCCCAGGACTGTCAGAGTGTCAGGAGACGTAATATCATCCCCTAGTCTCTTCACCTCAGGAACCGCCATCAGATCTGGCATCCCATGACCCACCGTGCCTTCCCGAGAATTCCAAGCTCCTTGTTCCACCCTGTTCTCCGCCACAGGAACAATCTTCAGATCTGTAAAACCAGATTCCACCGGGACTGTCAGAACGCCAGCGGCTGTACTCACCACTGGTGTCTTCACCACAGAAACCACCCTCAGATCTGGCATCCCATGTCCCACCGGGCCTTCCAGAGAACCAGGAACAGATTCCGCAGGCAATGAGTCCGCCAATTCTCCTCGACCATCACACCTTACTTCTGTACGATCGGGGCTGGCCATGCCCACTGTATCAGAACAAGATCCCAGTGATGTCAAGGGAACCGCGATATCAACTACCCGGGTAAACTCTCCCCACTGGCTGTCAGCTCTCACACAGTATTTACAACCGCCGCATGGAAGATCGGTTGGCTTTACTCCCGCTATATACGCATCACACTCAGGGTTCACCTCCGGTTTCCTCGAAAGTGCGTCTGCATTTTCGTGTTTCTTGCCAGGCCGGTGCCGAATGATCATGTTGTACTGCGACAACTCCTCCATCCACCTTGCTAGCTGTCCTTGTGGCTGCTTGAAATTTAGCAACCAGGTCAAACTCGAGTGGTCGGTTCGCACCAGGAATGGTCTGCCCAGGAGATAGTGTCGATATTGTCTGGTAAACCGGACTATCGCTAACAACTCTCTCCTAGTTACGCAGTACTTTCTCTGCTCTTTAGTCAGGGCAAAGCTACCATATGCCACGACTCTCTCGACAGGGCCCTGGACTTGTATCAGTTCGCATCCAATTGATATATTTGAGGCGTCTGTATCCAAGATATATTCGTCCTGCTGGTTCGGTAATGCCAATACCGGTGGCTCTGTCAATGCCTTTTTCAGCGCATCGAACGCCCCCTGTTGCTCCTCAGTCCACCGGTATTTGTTTTTTCCCACTATGGTGTACAGTGGTTCTGCGAGTTCCGAGAATATTTTTACAAAATTTCTGTGATAGTTTGCCAGTCCCATAAACCGTTAGACTTCTTTTGAATTGTTCGGCTCTGCCCACGAAGATACGGCCTCTGTGTCTTTTGAGGTAATTCCTAGCTCGTCCCCACTGACTCTCCTGCCAAGGAATTCCACCTCCCGTTGGAAGAATACACATTTCTTTGGCTTCAACTTTAGCCCGTACTCCTCCAAACGCTGCAGTGCTCCCTGCAGATTGGCCAGATGGTCGTCAAAATTCTTTCCCATTACGAGGATATCGTCTAGGAAGGCCTGAATTGTATTCCAATTCAATCCCCGCAATACCAAATTCATGACTCTGGCGTAAGTCGCTGGTGCGTTGCAGAGCCCGAAGCCCATCTTGACGTGCTCAAACAGGCCATATTTGGTATGGAATGCCGTTTTTCTTCGGTCTCCCGGTTTTATTCCAACCTGCCAGTATGCGGAGTTCGCGTCCAGTTTCGAAAACCAGACATTGCCAGACAGAGTATCAAGACAGTCGTCGACCAATGTCAACGGGAATACGTCCTTCACTGTCACGTCATTCAGTGCCCTGTAGTCGATACACCACCGCACACTACCGTCTCTTTTCCTTATGAGAACAGGCGAAGATGCCCATTCCGAAATGGATTCCTGGATTACTCATGCCTCCAGCATCTATTTTAGGTGTGCTTCTTCTTCACCCACAAAGCAGGCTGGTGTTCTCCGCATATAATGTTTAACGGGTCTGGCATCTGCTGTGTCGATGTTGTGTTCAATCTCAGAAAAATGTCCAAGATCAAACTCATTTTTGGCGAATACGCCCTCGTAGGTGGTCAGCAGTTCAGCCAACCCCAGTTACATTGTTTGACATCTGGGTCGTTTCGCTGTTGTTCTGCTGTGCCGTTGCTTCTATAGCCGAAGTGCTTGGTTGGTTGCTAGGCATACCATCAATCGTTGCCATGGTTACACCACTGTGTAGTGATGTGCCACCTGAGCCACCCGTCGCCATGGAAACGCCCGTTGAGCTAAGCGACAACTGCTGGGCCACCGTGGCTACACCGCCGCTAAGCGATTTACCATACGCCTCGCCGGTCTCCGCTGCAGTGGTTACACCACTGTGTAGTGATGTGCCACCTGAGCCACCCGTCACCATGGAAACGCCCGTTGAGCCACGCGACAACTGCTGGGCCACCGTGGCTACACCGCCGCTAAGCGATTTACCATACGCCTCGCCGGTCTCCGCTGCAGTGGTTACACCACTGTGTAGTGATGTGCCACCTGAGCCACCCGTCACCATGGAAACGCCCGTTCAGCCACGCGACAACTGCTGGGCCACCGTGGCTACACCGCCGCTAAGCGATGTACCATACGCCTCGCCGGTCTCCGCTGCAGTGGTTACACCACGGTTTAGTGATGTGCCACCTGAGCCACCCGTTGCCATGGAAACGCCCGTTGAGCCATGCGACAACTGCTGGGCCATCGTGGCTACACCGCCGCTAAGCGATGTACCATACGCCCCGCCGGTCTCCGCTGCAGTGGTTACACCACGGTTTAGTGATGTGCCACCTGAGCCACCCGTAGCCATGGAAACGCCCGTTGAGCCACGCGACAACTGCTGGGCCATATTGGTAAACGGTCATTTATTTCCTGCTCGAGCCCTTCTCTGGGCCCTATTCGCTCGCGGATCGGGTATCGGCCTGCTGACCCGATCCGTTCCCGTTTAAATCCCGACTTGGGCCAGCATTCTCCCTTGGGCAATCTCGTCTGAAATGACCTGGCTCTCCACAGCCATAACAGTTTCGCGTATTACTCCGGAAGCGCCTACGCCCCCTCGCAGGTCCACTGTTGCCCATCATTGCCAGTTTTTCAACCAACTTGCCGACATTTTCCTGCAGTTTCTCGATTGCATAATGCATGTCTTTATTTGGTGTCGCGTCATTTGGCTGTCTGTTGTGTTGTATAGCGTATACCTGGCTGTTTCCTTCCTCATTTACGTAGTTTTCCGCAGCTGTCCGGCGGGTCTTTGTATCCTGCCTCCCAAATGTCGCTTGCCGTGTGTGCTGGTATAGTCGCACTTCGTTCATAGCCTGTTCTATGGTTGCAGGCTTCTGCATACAAACATGATGGCCCGCCATGCTGTCTTGCAGGCCTTGGCAGAAACGAGATATCACTTGCTGATTGGAGTACTGCTCGGGCAGTTCTGCAAACGCTTTTGTGGCCATCGTTAGTACACGGTCTGCCCAGTCTTCTAAGGATTCGCCCTTATTCTGCGTCGCTTGCTGAAAGCGAGCTTGGGCGGACGCTGGGAGCTCCTTAGCACCAAATCGCTCGCTCAACCTGTGCAGCAATTGTCTATAAGCCATTGCTGGCTGTCGTTCAAGCAGCGTCGCGCAGAAATCGCTAGCCTTGCCAGTCAAACACCAGCATAAGCTGTCCAAACACTGGTCAGCGGTCCAACCCACGCTGAGGGCGTATATCGAGAACTTTTGCTCGAATGCCATCCAGTTGCTTTTGCCGTCGTACTGCAAGTTACGTGGTAAGGTATTGATGATATTTACGGCCCTGCGAGGCCGCCCATTAACATGACGTGGTTCGTCGTCATCCATGTAACCGTGGGGCTCGCGATACCCCTGGTAATCTTGCCTGTGCAGATCTGGCACTGTTTGAGTACGTGGTCTCACAACCGGTGTTTGTTCCACCGGTCTCCTCGGTGGTCTCGGAGTCATCTCCTCAGCCAGCTTGTCTAGCGTCATCCATGATGTGCGGGGCTTGACATCCAGAGTTTGTTCTGAATATGACACCGGATCAGTGTCTTCAGCGTCAGACTCGAAATCAAACAATTTACGCCGACTTGTGTTTGTGGGCGTCTGCTGTACCGCGTCGGCACGTTCGGCCAACGCGGGGTTGTAGTCCCCTCCAATAGGTGTGGCAAACTCGTTGTTCGGAGTGAAATCCAAACATTCCAGGGTCTGTCGCGGAAGCCGGCCCCTGACCAGCATAGTCAGGAATTCAGGGGTCATGTTACCCCTGGAGATACGGAGTTCCACAATTGCCACAGCGATGTTGGGACCTATTCCTGGAATGGTCCTCAGCTCCTCTGCTGTGGCGAAGTTGACTAGCATCACTTCTCCGGTGGCCATCTTGTTTTGTTGTTGTTGTTGTTTTTTTTTTGTTTTTTTTTGTTTACAAAAATAACAAACGATAAATGTTTCAAATATTTTAATAAACGGTTTTTCTGGATCTAAAATACAATAAAACAAAACGGAATTTGGTCAGAATGGGAGAGAAAAAAAAATAAAAAATAAAATGTGAGGCCCTAACCCAATTCAGAAAAAAATAATTTTCCAGTTATTGTCAGCGGATTAGCCAAGTAAAACGAACGGAAAATACGTAGGATCTTTCAACCCCACTTCTGACACCACTAAAGTGTTTCTCCCTCACCTTCTACTATATCTAAATACGCCCAATTGTCTCGTGGTGTTAACTGTCAAGATGGCGGAAACTACAACCCCACGTGACCCCCGTTTTCCCGCCAGGATGTCACTCTCCGCTCGGACACGCGCCTCCGCTTGTTCGGCCCTGGTCCGACACGTCCCCGCACGGTAGTGGTTATCTGGCCGGGGACGGAGCCCGGCAACTTCGTCCTCGGGCCGATTCGTCCTCGGGTCCTCGTGATACACTACACTACCAACCGGGTGCTAGTATTTCCTTTCATTTTACGCCCTCCAAATGAATAACAACAGCCTTTCCTGATGGTTCGACACTGTTTCTGATATTGTGTACTTCTTATTTCAAGTATTTTGCATGCCAGATTTGTAAAAGCCAAACGGGGACCCAAAGTGTGTATGCTAACCGGGGAATTTGTGTATGCTAACCGGGGAATGTGTGTATGCTAACCGGGGAATTTGTGTATGCGTAACGGGGAACTCCCATCACTTTGTCACCACTGACAAATCACAGGCGCGCGAATCAGTTCGCAACAATATCATTCCTTAACAGCGTACAAAATACGGCACAATATTTATATGTGGCAATGTCAACTGACTGGGAAGAATATGAAAGTATACAATAAGGCTATACAAATGTATATAGTATACTGTCTGTTATACATATGGTCGGTGTTTCGTTTTACTAAATGCGAAAGTACAAATCCGGCGTAGCACAAATACTGGTCACAAAGGTCATAAGGTCATAAGTCCAGACACGTTTGTATTATTATACGGCAATATTACTGGATAATATTTATGTATATAATTTAACGCCAGTGGACCATACTATCAACCGTCTGTCTGTCTGCCTGCTCGCATGCACTTGGAGTGCACATTTGAAGTTGTATTTCCGTGTTTTAAATGGCCGTCGAGTTAGAAAGCACCGAGTGCAAGATGTGAAGTACAAGAAAATTCTTCATTACCATTCTCCAAGTTGGCTATGACGTTTATGATGGTTTTCTGAATGATATCCTGTATGTGATGATTACTGTGGTCACATTTACCCACGAGATTAGCTCCAGATTCCATTGTTTTTCACAACACCAGCATTTAAGTGACCTAAGTATATAAGGCTAAGTGCTCTGTGCGTGGGGATACACGACGTAGGCGGTATTCTTGTTTGTTGCAAAGGTATACGGCGTGGTGTGTGTCACAATAAATGAAAGACAATAATTAAAGATAATATTAGGGTGAACACAATAATCTAATAGTTTTGGATAGAAAAATTTGAACGCCCCCCCCCCCCCACCACCCCCTCTTCACCAACAAACAATTGTGTTCACCCTTATATTATCTTTTATTATTATCTAATATTTGGGGAAAAGCAATGTTGGAAGTGAGATTCATTCCCAATATAACATATTTGCATGACGAAGTCGTTATCCAGAATGGAAAAGGACTCGTTACAATACCGAACTGACCTGAACATACTTTTATTGTAATAGGTTACAAGGGCATGTAAAAACATGACTGAATATAATAGCTATCTATATAAGTGGGTAGGTAGGCATGGTTGACAGTCGCTGAAAATAAGTGCATAGTATTGAACACGTGACATGGGGGACAATAGGCTAGTTTGAGAATGTATTACAACAAGTGGAATAATCGCCAATGTCGATGAATTGGTTTATGTAACTTGTCCCGACAAAACGGGAAACGCATGTGCTCCATTCATAAATAGTTGTATTACTTACTACGGCATGATGACGTCTGGGAAAGGGGACCCGGTGGCACATCACTTATAATATAGACAAATTACGCCACATGGCAAACTGCCGCCATGTGTGTTTATATGTGTCTATAATACAGTGCAGACAGTAGATTGTTGTCCTTGTTGTCGCGAGGTTGCCACTAGGTCTCTTTTGCCAGCTACCAATATGCACGGATATTCACAGCGACTGTCATATAGGTGAATGGTCAATAATTGATTAAACATACTACATGTAGGTGATTGGTCAGTTGTTGGGGCATGTGACCCGTCATGTCAGGGTTGGTCGAATTGCAGTAGAAAGCGGCTTTATGTTATTCTATCCCAATGCAAATCAGCACAAAATCATTAACACGTAAGTACACACGGCATACGCTAATAGGTAGCTATGATTATCTTGCTATACAGAAGACAACAGTGTAGACCCTGATTAGTCTAAAAGTATGTTTACTGCATCGGCTCTACATGGCTATAAATGCAATAAGACACCCTGGAATGTCGTGACACACACAGCCGCAACTTCCCATCACGAATAGTAATTTTGAAAGTGAATGAAAACATACATGCGTTGTATGCACAATTGGATTATTTCGGAAGTGATTAAACTATTGGATTATGTAAGCAGTGAATGATAATATAAATGCATTGGTGTAATCTTTAGATGATAAGATATTGAGACATTATTTGCGCTCACAGTGGAAAAAGAAATGTCCATACAACACATGCGATCAGCGTACTCCCGGTCATTCTGGACCATTACTCAGTCTGGTCAAGGACTACGCAGTTCGCCATTCAACCAGCAGGGGGCATCGTTACCAAAATGATCCGA